>JAEOAD010002324.1:2445000-2815000 GCA_036365145.1 Orientallactaga sibirica | reverse complement strand
GCTCCATTCTTCACATGACTGTTCTCTGTGTCTACCTGGACCTGATTCACCCTCTTTTCTATTGAATGAAGCCCCACTCTAATGACCTCATTTTCACTTGATAGGTCTGAAAACACTATCCATCAATAGTGCCATGCCAACAAGATTCCCCCCAGACCCTCATTCTGGCATGAAGAACAGAAAAAGAATGGAATCCTACGCATTCTAGAGACCGTGAAGCTAAATCCTAAGAAACATATGAAAGAGGAAGAGAGCATAAAGCCTCAAGTTTCTCTGCTGGAGTTCCCAGAGATCCACCCCCCATTCAGCCATGGGCCCTCCCCATCGGCTCCACACTTGTATCTGAAACGTGGGGAAGTAGATATAATTCAGATTTCTTTTCTTAATATATTTATTTATTTACTTGAGAGAGGAAGAGAAACAGAGAGAGAGAGAGAGAGAGAGAGTGTGTGTGTGGGCATGCCAGGGCCTCTAGCCATTGCAAATGACTGAACTTCAAATACCTGCGCCACCTTGTGCATCTGGCTTATGTGGGTCCTGGGGAATCGAACCTGGGGTCCTTTAGCTTGTAGGCCAACGCCTTACCCGCTAAGCTACCTTCTCCAGCCCAGGATTCAGATTTCTTTATCCATCCCCATCCTGGAGATTCTGGGGATGGGCTGGAAGTGCATGTTAAACACACTTGCCAGGTGCCTCCTGCTCGCTGCAGTCTACGAGCCTTTCCTGAGACTTGACCCCCAACTCTCAGGCTTGCAATCCAAGTGGGCTCTGAGGTCCCTAGGCAGCCTGCAGGCTGGCATCATCTAGTTGCGTGAGAAGCCAAGTTCAGGCCTGTAGCAAAGCCCTAGGTATTTTCCACCACCACATTTTCCCTGGTGGCTTAAGAATGACAACTGTGTGCACTGGGTTGTCACCACAGGCTTGAAGTAAGGTTTGCAAGAGTGAGGAGTTTTTATTGTTGTTGGTTTAGGATTGGACCACTGCGTACGAATCCCTCTGTCCTCACATTTTGGGGTACCTCAAGAGTTCAAAGCAGATTGTTAGGATCCTGGGCCTATCGAAGGAGACAGTTATTGATCCAACACTTGGTTTGATCCCCCATTGGGTTCATATTAGCACCCGTAAAATGAGCATAAAGGGATTTGTTGCATCTGAAAAAGAACTTATCCTAGTGAAATGCTCTGTGGAAGATAGGTACGTATACACGGTCATGCTTAAACGTCTGTGTGAGGGTGAGGGACACTGCCGATAAAAGCTAGATTTGGGCTGGAGAGATAGATGGCTTAGCGGCTAAGGCACCTGCCTGCTAAGCCTGAAAACGCTGGTTCCAATGTCCAGCAGTTCCAATCTCCAGGTCCCACGTTTAGCCAGATGCAAAGTGACGCAAGGGCGCAATGCCGCACTTGCCCACAAGGGGGCGCACGCATCTGGATTTCGTTCACAGCAGTTGAGACACTGCTGGCGTGCCCATCTCTGTCTCCTTCTCCCTCTCTGTCTATCTCTCTCTGTCTCTCTCTCCAAAAATAAATAAAAAATAATAATTTTTTTTTTAAAAAAGCTAGATCTGCTCAGGATCCTGGGCTCACGGATGTGGCTCGGATGCACCCACTTTCTTTGGTGGATTATGTGATGATGGGGGTCATATTTCAGGCACGTTTCCACCGGCACAGGAGAGTCAGCTGATGCACTGAACACTGTAACGGTTCTGTTGTCTGAAAACTCTTGAGTTCTCCACAAGACAGCTACGTTCAGCGGTGATGGAATCAGGCAGAACTCTGCTGATGTGTTCGGGAGTGTTGGTGTGGAGCACTAAAAGAACTGATGCAGGGAGATTGCCCTGGCAATTCAGAGAGCTGTATCCCTTTGCATTTGAGTAAGGTTTACTGTGTGTGTGTGGGGGGGGGAGGGTAAGCACTTACAACCTTTATGTTGATGTGTGTTCTCAATGCAGGGTTAGGAGAAGGCAGTGATTTTGGAGTTCAAAGCTTCTCTGGAGGAGTAAAGGAGGGGGGATACCCCAGGGGTGAGTGGGTGGCCATAATACAAGACACCTGTATGCTACCTGTTGTTAACAGGATGTGTTAACTCCAATACCTGCATGGGCTTGCTTTTATTTAAGGTTGAAGGGCACATTACTTTTCAGACAACAATAGTCATTAGAATATGAATATATATATATATATATATATATATATATATATATATATATATATGGAGAGAGAGAGAGAGAGAGTCTGTGTATATGTGTGTAACAGAAGAGACACCAGAATAATCTCTCTCTCTCTCTTTTTTTTCATATATTCATATATATATATGGAGAGAGAGAGAGAGAGAGAGAGTCTGTGTATATGTGTGTAACAGAAGAGACACCAGAATAATCTCAATCTCTCTCTCTTTTTTTTTTTTTTTTTTTTTTCACTTTTCAGTTTTTCAAGGTAGGGTCTCACTCTAGCCCAGGCTGACCTGGAATTCACTATGTAATCTCAGGGTGGTCTTGAACTCATGGCAATCCTCCAACCTTTGCCTTCCGAATGCTGGGATTAAAGGTGTGCGCCACCATGCCCAGCACCAGAATAATCTTTTTTTTAAAACAGCTTTTTAAAATTTTATTTATTTATTTGCGAGAAAGAGGCAGAGAGAGAGGAGAGAGAGAGAATGGGCTCACTATGGCCTCCAGCCACTGCAATCGAACTCCAGACACATGTGCCCCCTTGTGAATCAAACGGGGCTCCTTTTGGCTTTGCAGGCAAATGACTTAACTGCTAAGCCATCTCTCCAGCCCCAGAATAATCTTTGACTTACGTATCCACATCGGTTTCCCTCAAAGACAAACTATGGGTTCGCCATGTAATTTTCACTGTGACAGACCAACATGGAGGAAGCCATTTTAATCATTTCTTATGATAGATTTATGGAGATGACGATGGCTGTGTTTTCTGGATCCATGACCACCTGCCAAGGTTCTAGACCCCACATGCAAGATAAACGGCATCTGGAATGAAGCAGATTAGCCACCAGAGAACAGTCTCCAGACGTAATCACACCGGGTTCCTGAGTGAGGCACGGTTGCTGTAATTGTGGGTGCTGCTGCCCTCAGAGCTCTGATTATCAGAAGAGGGGATGGTCTACTGGTGCCCGGGAGTGACCACAGGAGTGGTTTGGGCAAGGGCAAGGATTCTGTTGCTCCTTGGAATACAGCACTGTTGCAGTCAGGTTCCCATTGCTGGCAGAAATCACCCGACCAAGAGCAGCTGGTGAGAGAAAAAAAGGTTTATTTTGGCTGACAGACTCTAGTGGAAGCTCCATGATGGCGGGGGAAACGATGGCATATGAAGAGGGTGGACATCACCCCCTGGCCAACATCAGGTGGACAACAGCAACAGGAGAGTGTGCCAAACACTGGCAAGGGGACACTGGCTATAACACCCATAAGCCCTCCCCCAGCAATACACTGCCTCCAGGAGGTATTAATTCCCCAATCTCCATCAGCTGGGAACCTAGCATTCAGAACACCTAAGTTTATGAGGGACACCCGAATCAAACCCCCACAAGCATCAACGCTCCTTCTGGATACAGCCTCCGGACACTGACCGTAGTTGTGATTACAGGCCTGTAGCACCAGGCCTGGCAGATGAGCTATTTTTAATAGTATTGCATTGGGAAGCACTGTGGTCCCAAGAGAAGGCAGTTTTAATTCGTTCATATCACAAACATTTATGAGTGATAGCTCTTACCTCTTCCCCAAACTCTGCATTCAGTGACTTAAAAAAAGTCTCAGGCTGGAGGGATGGCTTAGAGGTTAAGGCACAAGGGGAGCACATGTGTTTGGAGTTTGTTGCAGTGACTGGAGGCCCTGGCACACCCATTCTCTCTGTCTCTCTCCCTCGCTCTCTCTCTCTCAAATAAATAATAAATATTTTTAAAACGTCTCCTTCTTACAAAAAAAAAAGTCTCCTTCTAAACTCGGCATCCAGTGGTAGCCCAGGCTGGGGCGCAGCAGGGATTGGGGGGAGAGGACAGCAGTGTTCATACTATTTCACTGGCCAATGCCAAGAATCAGGGCTTTCTGTTGGAGAATTTGCTTATTTTTTGCAGATGGACAATGAACCTGAAGGGAGGATCAGCCAATCACACCTCACCAGGGCCCCAGCTGAAACCATAGAGTAATGCAGGGGAAAGGCAAGAGTTCAGCGTTCTTGGGGATCACGACACCAGAAAAAGGCTGAAGGTGATAAACACAGAGAACATCCAACTCCTACTAAGCCAGATATCCAGGCATCTGGCTTATGTGGGTCCTGGAGAATCGAACTGGGATCCTTTGGCTTTGCAGGCAAATGCCTTAACTGGTAAGCCATCTCTCCAGCCCCTCTTTTATCGTTTTGATGAGAGCTTTTTTGAAAAGTGATATCGTATTGTGGATTTGAGTTGTATTTCCTTGATGAACATCTTTTTTATGTACTATTGCATAATGTATGTTATATAATGTACACACACACACATACATACATACATACATATATATGTATATGTATATATGGAAGGGGATTCCTGGCCCAGGAAGTGGCCTTCTCTTTCCTGTCAGAGCCCCACTCCTAATGTTCCCTACTGACAGGCCACGCTTATTCTCTACTATAACTGCTCTACAAGCCTTGTTCCCATGGATACCGAGAAGACCTTATCTTTTCCCTTCTCCCCTTAGATCTTGTAGTGATCACCGATTCACTCACTTTTTCTCCTTGTTCTTGTCATTCTTACAAAAATTACCTGTGTCATGATGTGGCAACACATTAAAGAAGAACCATTAAACTCCCACATAGTCAAGGGCGTAGGAGCAGATGGCGTCCTAGGGCCTCACAGTCCCCCCTCCCATCCCGCCCCTGCAGGAGGCTAACTTCCATGTGAACCAGAAGTGCCCTCCTGCTAGGTCGTGTGGCTCAGATGGCTATGGTGCCTCCCCTGTAAACCTGGTGTCTTTAAGCCAAGCTTCCTCCCTCTGTGGGCCTGCTTGTAGATGACAATGGATGAAGTACTTGTCCCATCAGGAAAGTAGTTCTTTCTGGAAGAGCAAAGGTACTCAGAGATGCAGATGACACTCAAGAGGGTCACATCCGAGACCCCGACAACGAGTGAATGCGAGCACCTGGGGAGTGCGCCCCAGCAGAGGAGGAGCGGCTGCAAGCAGGCCCTGAGCAGCAGGTAGAGAGGCTTTTCTTTGTGGGATAGGGCCTTCTCAGCCTAAGAAAGCCTTTGCAGGCTGAAGAGATGGCTTACTGGTTAAGGCGCTTGACTGAAAAGCCAAAGGACCCAGGTTTGATTCCCCAGGACCCACATAAGCCAGAATGACTGTGTCTGGAGTTTGTCCGCAGTGGCTGGTATCCTGGGGTGCCCATTCTTTCTCTCCTCCTCCTCTCTTTCCCTCTGTATCTGTCTCTCTCAAAGAAATAAATAAAAATAAAATATTTAAAAAGCAAGCAAGCAAGCAAGCCTTTGCATCCCAATTCTAATGACCAGCCTGGGTCTCTAAGTTCTCACGTGACACTGTCTCCATTCCATCCTTCTCTGAGGGTGCTGCAAGTCAATGCAGGCCTAGTAGGACTGTCAGAGGACAGAGTCACAGAGGGATGGTTCCAGTCCAAGCCACCATCCTGGCCCTCTACCACTCCTCAAACGCTGACCAACAGGCTGTGTCATGGAACAGCTCAGGGCCAACTTGTGCATCAAACAGAGGTTACTCCCCAGTTACTCTGAGCTGAAAGAATGACTCGAACCAGCAGATTTTTCTAGCCAGCAATGCTTTAAGGTAACTTTTGTATGCCCTTTCTTTTACTTTTAAAAAAAGATTTTATTTTTATTTATTTATAAGAAAGAGAGAGAGAGAGAGAATGGGCAGGCCAGGGCCTCTAGCCACTGCAAACAAACTCCAGACACATGCGCCACCATGTGCATCTGGCTGCCATGGGACCTGGAAAATCAAACCTGAGTCCTTAGTCTTCGCTGGCATGCGCCTTACCCGCTAAGCCATCTCTCCAGCCCCCTCCTTCACATTTTAATGGCACTCTGATGTTGAATTAAAGTGGAGATGCACCCTGTCTAAATCGACACTTGCTGATTACTGTCATAAAGATGAATATCAAAAGATATAAGAGCAATGATGGGGCCCAAACCAGAGCAAATAAAGCCGCTTGTGTCCATTAACTCAAGCCTGACCAATGCGAAATTACAAAACACTATCCAGGCAATTCTGGCCAGAGCCACTTTAAAACCCACGAAATGGGCCCTAATTAGCAGTATGATGACAAATGCAGCAAGAATTCGTTATGCTCGAAAGGCTTCTCACGAAGCGCAATCTTACGAACTTTTCCTTTTTTTCTTCCTATCCAATGCAGCAGTGCCCAGAAGGCTGCGCATAGCTTAAATTCCATGCCACAGTTGCCTCTGGACAGACAGGCTTGGTGGGCATCAGGGAACGAGTTTCTCCCCTGCCCCCCTCTGTGATGAGGCAATACTCTCTCAGTGTGTGTATGTCCACCTCTATCTGTCTGCAGACTCATGGACGATGATGTGAAAGCTCTGAGCACACGCTATCAGCTCACACACTCTGGGCATGTGTTCTGCCTCTGCTTTTTCCTGCTCAAGTGACAGGAGAAGATTACTCTATACTTCCGTTTCCCCACAGGAACAGTCTAAGGGTGATATCAAATGCGTTATTACACGTAAGGACCTTCGATAGTGCCTGTGTCAAGTGCCATGGACTATCAATTATTCTCCTGTTCCCCTTCTTTTCTCCTCCTCTTCATCTCCTCTTCCTCCTCTTCTTCGTCTTGGTTCTGGGGGTCAAATGTAAGGCCAATCATACCTTCTACAACTGAGCTATATCCCCAGCCTTCATTTTTACCTTTTATTATTTATTTATTTATTTGTTAGAGATAGGGAGGGATAGAGAGATAGATAGATGATAGATAGATAGATAGATAGATAGATAGATAGATAGATAGAGAGGGGGTGCACCAGGGCCTCCAGCCATTGCAAACAAACTCCAGACACATATACCACCAGGTGCATCTGGCTTACGTGGGTCCTGGAGAATCGAACCTGGGTCCTTAGGCTTTGCAGGCATGCGCCTTAACCACTAAGCCATCTCTGCAGACCTTTACCTTTTCTTTTGAAACAAGGTCACCCTCAGCTGCCCATATTGGCCTTAGATAAACTAGGCAGGCCTTGAACTTTTGACAGTAAGATCAAAAATAAAGATATCTATGACTCTGCATTACCTCATCTCCCCTGACCAGAAGTGCACAAGCATGGAGGGATGAAAAGTTCATAGGAAACGTGTGATTCAAGCTCCGTCACTTACAAGGGAAGAAGCTGAGGCCCAGTCACTTCCATAGTCATTTATTTTTCTGTTCCATTTAAGCAATGATCATGTGTCTCCTGGGCCTAGTCTGTGTGCTCATTAATTGGCCACATGATGAACCAGTCCCTGTTCCTGAGGAGGTGGCTACACTGCCACTGCACCGTGACTAACCCACCCACACAACCAACATAGCTGCCCTTCAGTAGTGTAATGATAAGAAAGAATGAGACCGCGTGACAGAGAGGAACATGAAGAACGAGAGGCTTGGGGTCAGAGGAGTGACACTGAGTTCAACCCGCAGATTTGAAGGAGAACTAGTTAGGCAGTGAAAAGAAAGAAGACCTCAAGCTGCGCGTGGTGGCGCACGCCTTTCATCCCAGCACTCGGGAGGCAGAGGAAGGAGGATCGCCGTGAGTTTGAGGCCACCCTGAGACTACATAGTGAATTCAAGGTCAGCCTGGGCTAGAGTGAGACCATAACACGAAAAACAAGAAAGAAAGAAAGAAAGAAAGAAAGAAAGAAAGAAAGAAAGAAAGAAAGAGAGAGAGAGAGAGAGAGAGAGAGAGAGAGAGAAGGAAGGAAGGAAGGAAGGAAGGAAGGAAGGAAGGAAGGAAGGAAGGAAGGAAGGAAGGAAAAAAAGACCTCATTATTACATGAGCAGAAGCAAAAGTGGGTAAGAACAGGGCAACTATAAGGGACTATCAGCAATTTGACCTCATGGGATATTGTACCATCAACAGCGGTGGTAAGAGATAAAATTAGCCAGGGCTTCTGTTCCTTGGCAAAGAGACCGGAGTGATTCTGCGGAGAACAGGGGCTCGAGTAAGCGTTAGAGAGGAATGCCACGTTTACATTTAGATGAGGCGTTCTGTCTTGATTTGGAGAGGGGATCTTTAAGGACCAATGCGGAAGGAAGGGTTTCAAAATGGAGTTGATTCCAGTGAACATCTGAATAAGGACTACAGAAGGAGAGAAAAAGGGATGGATTGGAAAGTATCTTAAAGGAGAAAAGTCAGCTGGACTTAATGACTTGTTCAGTATGGGGGTGAAAGAGAAAGGGGTCATCAGATGATTTCAAGTCTCTTGTGAGTGACAAGGTGCGTAGTAGCATATAAGCTGAGAACCACAATGACTCTAGGTAAGAGACTCGTGTGCTTGGTCACCAGCAGTCCTTAGGAGAAGGCAAACGTGCTGTAGGAAGCAGGGCTGGGCACAGGGATACTGCGGCCCGCCGTGTGCATGCATTTGAAACAAGGACTATTAAAGTCATTCAGAAAGCAGTTATAGGAGCCATAATAGATCAAGGCCTTCTTAGTCCCCGAGGGCAGAATATTTAAGGGGAAGCTTCTAGAGACTGCTCTCAAGAGGTCAAAGAGGATCATGAGAGATGTACAAGCTGAAGTGAAAGAGATGAATTCTTGAGACCACTGGAGTAAGGAGCCCGCTGTCTTAACATTAAGTGGAAAAGAGATTTCTGGTCACACTAGGGACTGAAAAGCACCCAGGTAAAAATTAGACTGAAGGTCCCTTGCTGGCTTAGTGTTTACGTCTCTTGCCTGCAAAGTGAAAGGACCCAGGTTCGATTCCCCAGAACCCACGTAAAGGCAGACGCGCAAGGGGGCACATGCATCTGGAGTTCGTTTGCAGTGCCCATTCTCGCTCTCTCTCTCTCTCTCCAAGAAATAAAACTAAATTTGGAAACATCAGAATATGCTTGGCTACTTGTTGACGTCAACGGAAGCAGGCGGACCAGTGAGGGAGGCCAGAGTGAAGCGTGTTGAGGAGTGATTAAGTCGTGACTGGTGGTGACAAGTATACACGTCTAGTCCGGGAGCACGAGCGTGTCTTTCCTAGTTAGTGAGCTAGTTTTACAGAAAGATGAGAACAAGTTGTCATGTGGGAGAGGATTTAGGTTCCAAAGAATGATCTTAGGAGGAACATGCAGATTCAGGCTTGTTGGTGGACAGAGGGCAGATCAAGGAGCAATTAAGTTGAAGACATAGCAAATAAAGAAGCTGAGGCTGGGAGGAAGCCCCAGAGAAGCATCGGGGCATGGCATTAGACCCGTGAGTATTTGGTAGCTAGACATGGAAAGAGGGCACCTCGTCTTCTGACCCCCACCCCCCCAGCTCAGAAGCTACCTGAAGGAAGCCGACATACTTTCCTCATTGTCGTCTTGTGGAGCTGGATCCGGCTCGTGATGCTCTGAGTGTGGGTTGGTGTCCAGTGATAGATTTAAAGAGACAATTCCCTGGTATAAACGGGCCATGAAGAGATGCCCAGAGAACCAAGGTTCGCAGGAGCTGGGCTCCATGTGCAGATCTACTACTTCTCAGACCACGACCACTCTGTCTGAGCACTTGTGTTCGGATGTTGACAGTTTTGTACCACTGGTTTCCAGTTCCTCCATCTCTTATCAGCTTCCAAAACACATCATCTGTATCTGCAGTTTGGGACAAATTCCCAGAATTACTAGTGGGTACCTCCTGGTCTGAACTTTGGTCTTTTCAACCCTGTTTATAAAATAGACATTAAGTCTAAGAGGCCAGAGCTCTCCATTGCTTCTATCCCAACATAAAATGAGTGGGCCAGTCAATGCAGCTGCTACTCTCGAGTCTATAAAAAGTTCGGACTTCTTTCTATCAACCTTCCCTACTTTTACCACAGAGTAGACACCACCATGGACGACCAGAGTCTGTTTTATCACAGAGTAGACACAGATGACTAGGGCCTGTTTTGGTTCTCAGTACCTCATGCTTGGTTTCTTGCAAGTAGCCACAGCGGGTACAGTCAAGTCAAAATCCATGTATAACCAGACAGCCGTAATAGTGAGCTTTCTCAAAGCCAAGAAAGAGCAGGTGATCTTATTTCTTGGCTGAGGGCTGGGGACCCTGACCGTTTTCAGAACTCCCTGTAAGGAAAGCAGACAGGGCTTCGATGATAGGGGCCAGGCAGAGAACATTTTCTGGGGTAGAAGAGGATGATGGGGAAGAATAAGTGAATCCATCCAGGAGAGAGTGATTTGACATCTTCCTGTAGGAGGGTCGAGCAGAAATCTCAAGCCTGCGGGCCCATCTCTCTGACTTTCGTATCTACCTGAGCCTTCTGTTAGCCTATATATAAGTCTCTGTGTTTCCTCAATTTCTGTCACTGCGTTGGTGATATGAGGGGTATCATTCCTTGGTGTCATTGGGCTTCTCTGATATTTATGCCACCACTATTTGAACAATGGAATGTCCCAGGCCCTACATTGTTGATGCCAATTTAGGTATGCTTTTGAAGAAATATCAAGGAAAAAGTACAAACGCAAGGAAAAGGCATATTGGGAAGACAGGTGTGTTTCAGGGTTTATGTATGTTTGTGGTAATTATTAAACTATCCCCAAACAGTGGCTTAAAATAACTATTGAATAATATTAGAGATCTGCAATTGGGCCAAGCTTAGCAGGAATGGCTTCATTTAAGTCTGTCCCACTGGGTACTGAGTTGGTTTTACTGGAATTAGAGCATCCATAATGTCTTTAAACATTGTATTTTTTTAAGATTTATTTTTATTTATTAATTAGAGACAGAGAAAGGAAGAGAGACAGAAAGAGAGAGAAAGAGTGAGAATAGGCACGACAGGGCCTCTAGCCACTGCAAACAAACTCCAGAAGCATGCATCACCTTGTGCGTGTGGCTTACCTGGGACCTGGAGAATTGAACCTGGGTCCTTAGGCTTCTCAGGCATGCACCTTAACTGCTAAACCATCTCTCCAGCCCCATGATGTCTTCAATTCATGTATAAGAAATCTGCCCGGATGCTTTTCCACATGGTCTATCTTCCAGCTTGGCAGGCCTTTTCAAATAAAGAGGTTGAAAACATAGCACCACAGGATTTCTATCAGGTTTCAATGTGGATGAGCCGCCTGGAGACCTGGGAGAGGAAAGGAGAGACCATCTGCCCACCAGACCCAGCACAGGTAAGGACAGCCCTGGGCCACACCTTCCCATCCGGGGACTGCTGATGAGTATAAAGCCATCACTGATGTCTGTCAGTTCTGGAACGCTTGTGTGGATTGTGGATTCCCTGTTCTGCAGGGTCAAAGGATTCCTTGATTACAGTCCTTTCTTGATTTCTAGAAAAGAGTCCCAAATAACATGTTTTTCTTAGCCCTTGGCTGCTTTCTAAGATGTACTCTTTAAAATATCTTTTATTATCAATGAAAGAGAGACTGTTTCTTCAGAAAAACAGTTTTCTTAGCCTGGTTTCCACTCTATAGAAATTTGGGTCCACCAATCACACCGTCTCATCCTATAATTCCAGCACTCAGAATTCTGCAATAGACAACCACTGTGAGTTCAAGGCCATCTTGAATTACACAGTGACTTCCAGCCTGGACTACAGAGTGAAATTTTATCCCACAAAAGAAGAAAGGAAAGGAGGGAAGAAGGGGGGAAGAGAGAGGCAGAGAGAAAGAGAGAGAGAGAGAGAGAAAGTTAAGAAGCCAGGCATAGTGGGGCATGCCTTCAGTCCCAGTGCTCAGGGGGCTGGGTAGAATCACAGTGAATTTAAGGCTTGTCTGGAGCTACAGAGTGAGCCTGCACTAGAGTGAGATCCTACCTCACCAAAAAAATAAAAATAAAAATAAATAAAAAAAAAGAGGGAAATAAGTTAGTTGGGGAACAAAGAGAACTCTTTATTTTTTTAGTGATCTCTGTTCTAAATTCCAAGTTGGAGGTGCTTTGATCAATATACTTCTCTTAAAAATGTTGTAGGTGGGGCTGGAGAGATGGCAAGATGGCTTAGTGGTTAAGGTGCTTGCCTGCAAAGCCAAAGGACCTAGGTTCAATTCCCTAGTACCCATACAAAGCCAGATGCACAAGGTGGTGCTTGCATGTATCTGGAGTTCATTTGCAGTGGCTAGAGGCCCTGGCACAACCATTCTTTCTGTCTATCTGCCTCTTTCTCTATCTCCCTCTCTCACAAATAAATAAATAAATATAAAAATTATTTTTTAAATGTTGTAGGACTTGCTTGCAAAACACACCAGTCTGGATTTGATTCCCTAGTACCACATAAAGGTGGATGCACAAAGTGGGACATGTATCTGGAGTTTGTGTACAGTGGCAAGAGGCTTTGGTATTCTCTCTTTCTTTCTCTCTTCACAGATAAATAATTAAAAACGCCTTTTTATTTATTTATTTACTCAGTATTTTTATTTATATTTATTTAGTTATGAGACAGAGAGAGAATGAATGGGCACATCAGGGCCTCCAGCCACGTGCAAACAAATTCCAGACACATGCACCACTATGCGCCTCGCTGGCTTACACGGCTTCTGAGGAATCAAACCTGGGCCCTTAGGCTCCGCAGGCAAGCGCCTTAACCGCTAAGCCATCTCTCTAGCCCTGGAAATACATGTAAATAAAACATTGGAGGTTTTCCATGAATTGTTTCTAGAGACCTCAACGGCCCTTGCAATATATATCTGGAGTGCGAGCTCTCCTTCCTCCATCAAGATTGAGAGGCTATCACGCCTGTAATCAGATCCCAGTTGGATCCGTGACCTGCTTGAAGCAAGAGTATCCAGCTGAGGTGACTACGCCATTCCTAGGGCTGGGACTTCACAGACCTGGAAGGTTGGACTCTGTGTTCTTTTGAACGAGCACTCAGTGGAGTGGAGGGGCCATGAATCACACCAGTTCCCTAGCAGGCACAATCCCAGAGATGAATATTACACACCAGTCACCCCGTGACATCCTGTGTCCCCACTGAGCCTTTCCAGAATTTTTGATTTGTACAATCATGAGCAATAAAATGATTGCTAATGGAATCCACTAAGTTTTGGGGGTGTTTTGACAAAACAACGAAGATGCAGCAGAGGAGGGCTATGTAGAAACTTCTAGGAGGCTTAAGTCACTCATACAAACAGAATGGTTGCTGTCAGGTAGACCAGATAGATGTTCATTCAGGTCTTTGCCCAGGAAGACCCCTTGGGGAGGCAACAGCTTTTAATTTGTATGTTGTTTGGTGCAATGGCCCCAGGATATTGGGAGTTCGGAAGTAATGTCCCAAAGGATCCAGCTATGCTTGTGCCTCCCAGAAGCATTTTATTTCTTATTGTTTGGGAGGAGGGGGATTGAAGAATCCTGGAGAGTCTTTAGACATTTTCGTTTTCCCTTCCATCCTCTTCAGGGATTTGTTTTTGTTTTTGTTTTTGTTTTTCTAGGTAAGGTTTCACTCTAGCCCAGGCAGACCTGAAATTCACTCTGTAGTCTCAGGGTGGCCTCGAACTCACAGTGATCCTCCTACCTCTGCCTCCCCAAGTGCTGGGATTAAAGGCGTGCACCATCATGCCTGTTTTCAGTTTTTATTTATTTATTTTTGTTGTTGTTGTTTTGCTTCACATTTTGTTAAAAGTCGAGACTTATGAGTCCACAAGTCCTGTGTGATTTTTCATTCGACCAGTTCTTAGCAGAGTATACCCCTGTCCCTCTGCCTCTCCTCGCACAGGACTTTTCAGCAGGATGGAAAGAGACATTGGTATCACCACGTTTGTGAGACTGCTGGCTGGCTGCTAGTGAGGACACAGCGTTAGGATACGGCGAAATGCCCCGCCAGGACCAAGACCATCTGCACAGCAAAGCCTCTCCCTGCCGCCAGTGTCAGTGGTGCTGCGGCTGAGAAACCCATTCCAGTCTCAGGCCTTTCCTGGGCATTCGTGGTCAGCACTTCCGGCACCATCTGTCCTTTGACTTCTTCAGTGATACAATGTATCACTGCTCCTCATCATAGAAAAGAAACCCTCAGGAAAGGTTTTGCTCCTTCTCTGACACTTGCAAGTGTTGCTTTATTTTATTTTAGTTAGTTTTCTGCTTTATTTTATTTATTTTATTTATATTATTCTAATTTTACATTCATAATGGTGACTCCCTTATCCTCCTCCCTGTCCTCCCTCTTCCAAAGGGACCTTCATCAATGGGGAATGTGGGTCATGCATTGTGGGGGTAGTCAAGAGTTATGGGGGATAGGCCAAGTCTCTGTGCATAATGCCCCAACCTGTGGCTCTAACATTCTTTCCGCCTCCTCTTCTGCGAAGTTTCCTTGAGCCACACTGGGGTTGTTTTAGTTCTACTTCAGTGATGAGGTTTTGGGAGCCTCTGTGTCTCTGGATATCTGGCTTAGTAGGAGTTGGATGTTCTCTATGTTTATCTCCTTCAGCCTTTTTCTGGTGTTGTGATCACCAAGAACACTGCACTCTTGCCCTTCCCCCACATTACTCTATGGATTCAGCTGGGACCCTGGTGAGGTGTGATTGGCCAATTTTCCCTTCGGGTTCATTGTCCATCTGAAAAAGATAAGCAAATTCTCCAACGGAGAGAGAAGTTAGTTCTAGATATATGGGATGGCCATAGATATTTTAGAGGGAATTTTATATGCATAGGCCCTCTTCTCGCCCACATTTTTAATGTCTACCTTGTTATCTTTGCGTCAAATACTATACGCTAGGGAACAAAACCAGATGTCTTACCCTGAATGTAGCTTTCATTGCTTGCCGGACTCAAATTGAAGAATTACGTGTCATATTTCTGTGTATTCAGAGCATGCACCATCAATACTCGCCCAGTGGTACAGATGGTAGTTTTAACACTCACTTGTTCTGCAGATCACCGTGTGAGCCTTTGCAAAGCAAAATACACTACAAAACAAACAAACAAGCAAACAACAACCTTCTTCTAAGTATGAAAGCACAAGTCATGCTGTGGCGTAGTGACGTTTCTGTCCGAGGTCCTTGGGAGATTTCTTCAAAAACTCAAGGATCCAGGTTCTGTGGGGCTGGAGGCCATCAGGAAGTGGCAGCGTGCACGTGGCACAATGCATACAAGAGACTTTGGCTGGGTGAGAAGCTGACCCCATCTCACGTCTTCCAGGGCGTTTCTGCAGCTACCAGCACAGCCTTTTAATATGCTCTCCTGGCTGACACAGTACAAACTTTCTGATGCACGAGGCACCCTTCTTGGCTGCTTTTTCCACATTCAAGTTTTCATTTGCTCTTCTTCATCGCTTTCAAAACAACGGTCGGGCACGTCTATCAGCTCCTGGCACCTACAATGCCAAAGTCCTAACAATTCCAAAGGGGTTGCTCTTTGGCTCAGGAATCTACCTCACGTTGAGTGAAAGGGCCATTGTGAGCCAGATGGTGACTTAAGGCTAAGTCACGGTTAGTCACCGAGTGAGTATATAACCATTGGAAAATCATTTGAACTTTTCTGGACCATTTCTTCTGTGAAACAAGAATAACAAATGTTTTATGTCTGGGGTTTCCAAGGCTCCAATGAGATAATACATGAAAGGTCTTTGTGAGCTGTAAATATGACACAAGTCCATGGGGTCATTTTACTATGGCTAAGGTCCCACCTGAACATCAAACCATCTGGAACATGAGAATTTGGTGTAAATCATTAACACTATGATGATGGCCTGACCCAAGGAACCAAGGGAGGAGTTAGTTGACTTCTTTAATCATAGCCTGCTAATGAGTTCCTGCACCAGCCTTATAACAAAGGCAGAAATCTACCCCCACTACCCCGCATCACTAGCTCACTGAAGACAACATACCTCAAAACCACAGCCTTCTTAGGGAAGGCTGGAGTGTTCTAATTAAACATTCTCAGGGAAGAAGGAGCCCTAGAACCTTCTCTTGCTTCTCTCTCTCTCTCTCTCTCTCTCTCTCTCTCTCTCTCTGTCCCCAAGCAGCAGCCTGGAAGAAGAGTAAACAAGTAGACCAACCATGGCCTCACACCAACATTCACCCTGGAAAGCAAACTTTTTCAGAACATGCCCTGTGATACAATTCATGGAAGACTCCACTCTTCTCCCCTTAGCCACGGGGAGGTTGTTTTGTGCTGTGTGTTAGACTGAGAGAGAACTAGTGTCAGCCCTGGAGTGGCATGATGTGAAAATATTATTTCTTTAATGATAGTGTCCTATGCACTCTGTTTCCCTGCAGCCCAGTCAAGTCACACGATTTAGCTATCAGTGATTCACAGCCAGCTGGTGATAGGAAACCATTCTGCTCCATTAGACCCCAGCAGAGCTGAAAATACCGTCCTATACACGCTTCCCTGCCCCGGTCTCACAATGCAGCACCCTCCGCATACAATCGTAATCACCTACAGATGACGAGGGCAAAGAAGTGTCTACCATGCCAGCCACTGAACCCACGGCATTGAGGTCCTACAGCTGGTTCGGAGGTGCTAGAGATGGATAGCACAGGATGCCTCTGCTTAGCACCTGACATAAAGGCTCGGTGAGAAGTTAGGAATGGCCGCAGGACCCATCAGATCTGGCTGAGGAACAAGAGCCAGATCTGTAGAGAGATCTACCATCAAAGCGAACCAGAGGGCTGGAGAGATGGCTTAGCGGTTCAGGTCTTTGCCTGCAAAGCCAAAGGATCCTGGTTTGATTCTCCAGGACCCACGTAAGCCAAATGCACAAGGGGGAGTGCATGCATCTGGGGTTTGATTGCAGTGGCTGGAAGGCCTGGTGAGCCCATTCTCTCTCTCTGCCTCTTTCTCTATCTCAAATAAATAAATAAAAATACTTTTAAAAACATGCTAACCAGAGCAGGGACAACATAGCAAAGTGAGGCTCTGGGTAGGTCTGTGTTTGGTTTAGGTGAGTCCTCCAAATACCATCTCGTGGTACTGCAGAGGTCTATGGCTGGTCTAAAAGGGGATCCCCTGAGCAGAAGCGACAGAAACCTCTCACTCATCTCTGAATCTTCTGAGGGAAACCACAACTTCATACAGAATTTATGCCTAGTGAAAACTGAGTGGACGGATGAAAGGGAATTCAGAAACTTGAACATTGTTGCCCAGGCCTGCTTTTCCCATCTTGATAAGAGTTCTTTGTAATGTTTCTTGTCAACACAGAAAACAGTGGTATATGGCTACATAAAAATCACTCCAAAAGTCTTTTACCTCTAACGAGCGAGGCCTACGGTACCAGCGGGGAAATAGAAAGAATTGATTTCTTCCTTCTGTAGTTTCTCTGTAATTTGTACATCTGTATTCTAGTTAAGGGTGTATCACACAGTTATACTTTCAACAACAAAAAAGGGGTCTGTCATCACTGTTACAGATGCACTATATAATGATAGAAGGCAGGCGTTATTGTCAGGGTGCCCGAGAACCTAGCGCAATGCCTCTAAACCGTTTAATGGACTCGTCATCCAAGAAGCCAGCACTGTAAACTCAGTCCTCCTGCTGGCCTCAGTGTCATACTGGACAGACTTGTGGTTCTGGAGGATTCTGAGCTCCAAACCTGGCTCCTTCTGCAAGCTGCACCACAGGGAACTCACAGAACTCGTCTTGTTTCCACCCTAGAGATCGCTGTCAAGAGTGACATAACTTTAGCCTGGTATCTTTTATTTCAGAAAACAACCACGTGTTGAGAACTATGAAGTCCTCAGTCAAAAGTGACCCAGGGGCTGGAGAGACGCCTCAGCGGTTACTTGCCTGTGAAGCCTAAAGACCCAGGGTTGATTCCCTAGTTCCCACGTAAAGCCAGATGCACACGGTGGCACATGTGTCTGGAGATAGTTTACAGTGGCTACAGGCCCTGACGCGCCCATTCTTTCTCTCTCATTAAAAAAAAAAAAAAAATTGAACCAAACTATAACTTTCAGGGCTAAATCGGACCCAAAGGGGCTTGCTTGGCCGTGAACTCCAGAGCCTCATTTTTTTCATGGCCCTAGCCATGGAGTCCACAAACACACATTGACTTCCAAAGGCACCAGGAATCTCGAAAGAACGTACGGGCACATGTGTGAACCGACGTGCGCCTGTTAGCACAGGCTCAGGTGTCTTGAATGAGCATCTGTGGGCACCTGTATGTGGCTGCATGTATGTAAGCCCAGGTTCCACAGATTCATGTGTCTGAGTGAGTGTGCACGTGTGTGTGTGTGTGTGTGTGTGTGTGCTCACTACTAGAGGCTCACAAGCACAAACAGAGTACACATCTTTAGAATGCCTGATCACACAACGGAACCAGACATATATGTTGACCTAGCAAGGCTTTCTGAATAAAGTAAGGGCCAGTGGTCCTCATTACGTGACAGAAAGAAACCTATCAGAGAAATGGATTTGCTAAGGACAACAAACGCAGTGTGACATTGCGCTAAGCATAGCTTCGATGTCCTGTCACAAGGAATTGAAGGTATCGTTTAGAAAAATTAAAAAAAAAATTATTTCTGTATTTATTTATTTATTTTTAGGAAACAGCTGAAAGATGGAGTAGAAACTAGAGTTCCCAGGAGAAGGTCTATCCTCCTCTAAGCAGGGTTCTTTTGCTTTATTGTAGAACTTTCTGGAGAGCCATCCTAGACTCACTGCGTTTTTGTCCATCAGTGGTTACTCTCTGAATTTCCTAACTCCCTCGTATTCCCACTCCTTTACCATTAAGCAAAATCCTTGTTGGTTCTTCCTTCATGGCGAAGGCAGTGGCGATCCGAAGAGCAGTGAGCTAAATCAAAGGGTTTTCTTGCAGCAGATGGAAGACTCTTCAGCTTGCTTGGCTTCTCAGAAGCTGCCAGAAGTTCCAGAGGCAAGTGGACCAAGGGGTTTCATCATTTTAATGAACTACAAATGCAGCTGATTACTTTGAGGAAATAGACCGAATCTTATACCATTGTCACACAAATGACAGAAATACCCAATCCTGCAGTGAGATATTGCTGCTGGCAGGGACCTTACAGGTTTCTTAGAGATGTTCTTGTTTCACAGAAGAGAAAACTGCAACTTGATCAAAGAGAAATAATTTTCCCAGGGCTACCTGAATGAGTGGTATGGATTGAGTTAGGACCCATTGTCACTTCCGATCCATCATAGTAGGAGCTTGGGCCTGAGAAGTTTAAGTGGTGGGTAAGAGTTTTCCCTCCTTTCGCAGAGCCCCTGGTGACCCTTGTTATATACCGAGAGCATTAGAGCTCAGCAGGGAGCTTGAGAAAAGGAGCAAGGCCCAGCCCCTCCTCCACCCCGTGGATATTCTTTCTGCTTCCGATGTCAGAGGAGACAGAAAACAACCAACTCCTCCTTGGCAGACCAAGGGCCTAAATGCAGAAAGACAGAAGGCATAAGCCAGGCCAGGGCAACAGCAATATCTTCCGTGATTGCAGCGACTCAGCCATCTACAAAAGGCACTCTTAGTCACATTGGGGAATGGGTGGTAGGACTCTTACGTCTGCATGGGGAAGCTGAAGTTCAGAGGCTAGACCATGTGCACAACCAGCTCCCTATCACAGCTCCTATCAGTAAATGAAAGTCCTTGGGCGAAGAGCCAAGTTCTCCAGTAGACAAACGGACCCATAGGAACAGACACACAAAGCACGAGGCCAGCAATAGGCTAGGCCGACCCCGGGGTCTGGTTATGTAAGCTAGAAATTCAGTAGTTGAAAAACAAATTGGACAAGCAGAGGGGCATCTGTGTTCGGCAGCCTCCTATGAAGGGCACGTCAAGTACATCTGTCTGGAGCACGGATTAATCAGGCCTCAAGACACATAGTTGGCAACCAGCGAGTCTTGCTTTTACGATGCTTTTGTTGACTGCTAATGCTCTAGCGTTCTCGGGACGGCAAATCTCAGCGCTGCACAAGTATTTCTTTTGTCTTTCTAAAAATCCATTTTGACACATGCCCACATGTTTTCAATGCTCAGCCCTAACACATGTCGTTTATAAGCCATCAGCTCACACAGGCACCCTGACTGCTTGGGAGTCATGGAGCCTGACTTCATAGCAAACACAATCTATGGAGACAGGCCAGAGACCAAGAGGGGCCTCGGCATGAAGGAACCGAGCTGAAAGATACAACTCAATAGAAAAGCAGATACCTGGGGCTCGCATTGCCATTTTGTCGAAGAACTAGATGTGAAATTTTTAGATCATTTAATACATATATATCCCGCATGCTTCCATTTCCAACCAAAGCACTTTATGTTTTGAGGGCTCCGTGTATACTCTGAGTGCTAGCAGAGACCACGTGTGATGCAATGACATCAGAATCAGAGAACTGGACCTTCACAGACCCAAGACAAACATAATAAAAGGGCATCATTTATTTAAGTGCCATAAGAAGTATGGCTAACCTTTTTAAAGGGCATATTATGTGCTATTCTGTTTTAAGCATATTCGTTTATTTCACTTGCTCCTCATAATCACCCTGTGAAGTATATCTTACTGTACCCTTGATGTTAAACACGTGGAAATTGAGACACATAGATTTTTAAGCAATTTATACAAGACCACACGGCTTGGAAATGACAAGTGAAAATTCAAACTTATGGCCCCGGGGCATGACTCACAACTGTAGCATGCCCGAGACAAGTGGCAAAGTGTACTTATTCAACAGAGAGGCAAGCAAGCTCACGGTAAAGTAACTTCACCAGGGCCACAAGGCCAGCCGCGTGGGACTGGAACTCTAGACTGTGACGTCAACGACACTGCTCTTTGCACACAGCTCTCATGGGGAGCTCAAGAGGAGGGGCGGCAGGAGGAGCTCTCTTCTCTGTGTACATGGAAGTTTCCTCTCTACTGGCAGCAAGGGAGATTGTATCCTGGGTGCAGTGAGTTGGCCTCAGGTCGTCTGCTTGAGATGGACAAGTAAGAAACGAACAGCAACGAGGCAGAGAACCACGTGGTCTTTTGTCTCCAGCAGGCAGCTGGCAAGGCGCTGACCTTTGTAAACTTCAAAGAAAACATCTGCAGGCGCTCTCTCTCTCTCTCTCTCTCTCTCTCTCTCTCTCACACACACACACACACACATGCTCTGCCTTCTAGAGACTGGAAAATCTTTTTTTTTTTTTTTTTTAATATTTATTGACAACAAAACATACTTACATACCAAAGGTGCGTATTTTTCCCTCCCCTCCCTCCTTCCCCTTTAGAACTCCGCTCTCCATCATATCCCCTCTCTCCATTAGTCTCTTTTTTTAATATGATGTCATCCTCTTTTACTTCTACTGTTTGCTCTTTGCTAGGCACAGCAAGGTCATGGATATCAAGGCCAATTTCTGTCTGGGCAGTTGCATTGTAGGGAGTCGTACCCTTCCTTTGGCTCTTCCATTCTATCCGCCCCCTCTTCCGCAATGATCCCTGAGCCTTGGAGGGTGTGACAGAGATGTTTCAGTGCTGGGCACTTCTCCATCCCTTCTTCTCAGCACTATGTTGCCTTTTGGATCATCCCAGTGGTCATCGCCATCTGAAAAGAGAAGCTTCTCTAACCAGAAGTGAGAGTAGCATTAATATGTGAATATGAGCATTAAGTGTAGTATTTTCCGGGCAGCTTGGTGGGAATAGTATATACATTTAGATAAGGGCATGCTTTATACCCCTAAGGCTTATGACCTTACCTACCATAGACTTTACTTAGGTTTTTCAGTACCAGGTATGTATTCCCTCCCGTAGAGACTGGAAAATCTTAGTTGTTGCTCTTTGGGGCTTCCCTGGTCGTGCTGTGGATAACAGCCATGCCTATTTACAGTCGGTCCAGTTGTGGGCCAGACGCTGTGCCCCGCTGCATGGGATCTTGAGCGCGCAGTGTTCTCCTTGGAAGGAGACAGCACTGCCCTCCTTTGCAGATGAAGCGATGGGGACTCAGCGGGGAAGCCACCTGCCCCCAGTTATCCAGGTACTTACTGGCAGGGCCATGGAATGTTTTCTTGCCCTATGTTGCATCTCAGACTCAAGTCCGGAATGGTACGTGCATTGTGCCTGCCTTTCCTCTTTCAAGTCACACTCTCTGGCCACTTCATCCTCCTGGGTGCTCTGAAGGAAAGACTTGGAGGGACCAAGATTCCCAGATCCTGACACATCTCACCTCTCCCGCTGTTGACTACCCATGATTCCTTCCTGGAGTGCTCAAAACATTATTATTTTTTTAAATTTTTTTATTTTAATTTTGGAGAGAGACACAGAGAGAGATAGACAGAGAGAGAGAGGGGAGAGGGAGACAGATAGAAATGGGCGTGCCAGCAGTCTCTCAGCTGCTGTGAATGAAATCCAAATGGGCGTGCCCCCTTGTGGTTAAGTGCGGCATTACGCCCTTGCGTCACTTTGCATCTGGCTAAACGTGGGACCTGGAGATTGGAACCGCTGGAGATTGGAACCAGCGTTCTTAGGCTTAGCAGGCAGGCGCCTTAACTGCTAAGTCATCTCTCCAGCCCTCAAAACATTATTTTAGTAAATCTCACTGCATCTGTATTGACCCTCAACAGCCTACTCCCAGTGGAGGCTCACGAGTGGTTCGGTCAATAGAATTTAGATCACAAGGCCACTGTCAATCTGTCCTCATTTGCCCACAGGGAACAAAGTCCTGAGAATGGTTTTCATGGCCTAAGGGAGTCTATGCCCTCAAGATAGCTGACCTCTTCCGCCTTACCTCCTCTTCCTTGCCCACATCATTCACCATACCAACCACTGCACCACTTCTCAAACCTGCCAGTGAGCTTTCAGACCCAGGAATGTCCCCCTTTCCTACAATGCTGTGAGCCCACGTACCTGGAAAGTCCACTCCCTCAATTTCTTCAATTTGTTTTTTTAATTTAATTTAATTTAATTTAATTTAATTTAATTTAATTAAAAAAATTCTTTTGGTTTTTCGAGGTAGGGTTTCACTCTGGTCCAGGCTGACCTGGAATTTACTATGTATTCTCAGGGTGGCTTCGAACTCACGGTGATCCTCCTACCTCTGCCTCCCGAGTGCTGGGATTAAAGGCATGGGCCACCATGCCAGGATAATTTATTTTTATTTAATTATTTTTGAGAGCGACAGACAGACAGAGTGAGAATGAGGCAGAGAGAGAGAGAGAGAGAATGGGTGCACCAGGGCCTCCAGCCACTGCAAATGAACTCCAGATGCATTGTGCTGCCTTATAAATCTGGCTTACATGGATACTGGGGAATCAAGCCTTGAACCAGGGTCCTTAGGCTTCACAGGCCAAGCGCTTAACCGCTACGCCATCTCTCCAGCCCAATTTCTTCAATTTTTAATGAGTTCCCCCTAGTAAAACCTACTCTAAATCTTCCACTTAAAATGTGAGTCCTCCCTGAAACGCTGGGCCTTGGTTAGTGTGGTAGTTTGGATAGAAGGCGTTTTATGAAAATCAGGTTGGTAAACGTGGGTCTCCATCCTCCTGTGGGGAGGAGGTGTGGCTAGGCGTGGATCCTGGACTCTAGCTCTAAGGTGTATCTGGGGACAGATCGTCATCCTAAGGCCAAAGGTGTGGAGAGAGCAGCTTGAGTCTGGCCATCCGCGCTTTGCTGGTCTTGATGTTTGCCGGGTGTGGGTGTTTGCTTTCTGCAGTTCCTTCTCTCTGCTTGGATGTCTGGAAGTAAGCAGCTTCTTCCACTCCATTTTTTTTTGTTTTTGTGTTTTTTGTTTTTTGAGGCAGCGTCTCACTCTAGCTCAGGCTGACCTGGAATTAACTATGTAGTCTCAGGGTGGCCTCAAGCTCATGGCGATCCTCCTACCTCTGCCTCCCAAGTGCTGAGATTAAAGGCATATGCCACCACTCCCTGCTCTTCCACTCTTTTAAAAAAATATTTTATTTATTTATTTGATAGAGAGAGAGAGAAAGAGAAAGAGGGAATGGGCCTCCAGCTACTGCAGACAAACTCCAGACCCATGTGCTCCCTTGTGCATCTGGCTAACGTGGGTCCTGGGGAATCGAACCTGGGTCCTTGGGCTTTGCAGGCAAACGACTTAACCGCTAAGCCATCCCTCCAGTCCTTCTTCCACTCTTGATGGTACTTCCCCTAGATTACTTTAAGCCGGAAGTAAATCTCTTCCTCCCATCAGCGGTGTCTGGCTGGATGTTCGTCTCAGCAACATGGTGGAGCTGGCTACAAGAGTTCACATGCTCTGTCTCCCATACCCACGGCACACAGTGTCATGTGACTAGCTATCCGACTCGCTGTTGCTGTTCTAACTTTGAATCCAGACTCCGAGCATTTCCCTGAAGACATAACCAGTAGATCGTAAGTCCACACGGACAAGAGTTCCATCTGCTTTGTTCATGGATGTCTTCCCAGCATCTAGAACAATCTCTGGTACCTTACAGAGACCCACAAAATACCTAGCAAGAGGGCTGGAGAGATGGCTTAGTGGTTAAGGCATTTGCTTGTGAAGCCTAAGGACCCCGGTTCAATTCTCCAGATCCCATGTAAGCCAGATGCACATGGTAGCGAATGCATCTGGAGTTTATCTGCAGTGGCTAGAGGACCTGGCATGCCCATTCTCACTCTCTCCCTCTCTCTGTCTCTAGTAAATAAACAAATAAAAATAAAATCTTTTTAAAAATACCTAGCAAGAGTAAGTGAACGTAATGAATGAACAGGGCTGGTCCTTTCTGCGCTGTAAGGAGAGAGAAGGAAGTGTGTGAATGGAGGAAGACATCCCGGGACCGAGCCCTCCCTAATCTGAACCTGCAGACCCTGCTTCAACCCTGGCACAAGTCCCTGCTCTCAGCCTTTCCAAACACCTGATCTTGGAGCTTGAAAGACAGAGGTACACACTGGAAGTCTGCGGAAGGCACACATCAAAAGCAAGGTAGTTCACACTGGGGCCAGCTGAGGCTGTGTATGCCTTAACAATGAGCCCTCAAGTCCTTCGAATGCCATGTGGTGTCAGGTCAGAGGCACCACTGTATGTCTTATTCTGTGGAAAGGATGTATTCCTGAGGGCTGGGCTTTCCTGCAGACTCTTATGTTGGAATCTCACCGAGGGGAGAGCCGGGGTGGGTGCCTCCCTTAGCGCCAGCGAACAAGTGTCAACTACAAACCAGAATTTCAGAAATCATCCTTGGTTCCTCCTTTGTTTTTTATTTTTTTATAAATTTTTTTAATTATTTTTTTATTTATTTTTGGAGAGAGAGACAGAGAGAGATAGACAGAGGGAGAGGAAGACAGATAGAGATGGGCGCGCCAGCAGTCTCTCAGCTGCTGTGAACGAAATCCAGATGCGTGCGCCCCCTTGTGGTCAAGTGCGGCATTGCGCCCTTGCCTCACTTTGCATCTGGCTAAACGTGGGACCTGGAGATTGGAACCGCTGGACATTGGAACCAGCATTCTTAGACTTAGCAGGCAGGCGCCTTAGCCGCTAAGCCATCTCTCCAGCCCTTGTTTTTTATTTTTGAAACATGGAGGGTTGAGTCCACGATGCATGCTAGGCAAGTGCTTATCACTCGAGCTCCACGCCCAGCATTTGAAGATTGCTTCCAATGCTGATTCCCTTGCCTTATAAATATATGCAAAGCGGGGATATTTACATTTCACCAGGAATTTATGGACGGTTCCTAGCTTAGCTCTGTCCTGCCGCCTTCTGTACTGTGGTGAGGCCTGCTCTTCTCTCGGTAGCTCCAGAACTTTTTTTACATTTTTTACATTTTTTTACATTTCTTTGCTCCAAGCCACTCGGACATCAGTCAAACCCTTGGCAATTTTTACAGAACCATGGGCACTCTTGCCTTTCTAGAGAAGAACTCCTTTCTAAATCCCTTCTACGTAGTTTGTTGGGTGATGTGCAGAGGATTGCTTTGCCTAGACATGGTCCAGTTGTAGGCTCTGATCACCTGGGAAGATACAGGAGATAAACAAAACCCACGATGAGCTTGCTAAGGAGGGCACAGCTCACTGAAGTATTATTCCAAACCTTTTGCCAGGAAAGATGGCATCGGGGTGGGGGGGGGACAGAGCCCTGGAATGGCAGCCATGAGACTTAGCCTCAGGTCCAAGTTCAATCCCTCACTTGCTGCATGTATTTGGATAAGTCTCTTTCCCTCTGTGAGTCTTCACTGCTCCAGGGAGGGAAGTTCACTCACAGCACAGGCTCTCCCGGGCTGCCTCAGTACGTGGTTCAGACTATCCCTGGCAACTTAAGCCCTGCTTTATCAGAAGGGTGTGCACCTCTAACCCCAAAATAAATGCTTTTCCATGGGCTGTTGAGAGGGGGCTGTGAGATGGTCCAGAGAGTAAGGATGGCAAAATGAGTGGCATTCAGCAAAGCTTGATGGTGGGGCTGTTTGATGGTGTTCAGGTTCAGGACAGTCCTGGAGGTGTCAAGGCACTGGGTTGAGCTAATGTGGCCAGGGGGAAACTAGTCCAAGAGCTTCTTTTACTATAAAGCCCGCAGAATGAGCTGGAATTAGCCAGGCACAGCCCAAGGCAGGGCCTGGCTTTGTTTGGGTGGCATCTCTCATTTATTTATCAGCTCCCTGGGGAAGGAACTGGTGTTGTTTGGCACTGACAAGGAGAACAATGCGGCCAGTATTTATAGCTCTGCCCTGGCACCTGCAGGGGCTTAGCCTGGCACTGAGTGTCAGCAGGAACAAGAGAAGGGAGCTTTTCATCCTCTGAGCACAACAGTAAGGAGATGCCTTCATCTCCCATCTCGTTCAGAGCGTCCATGAGCTACACACCGGGCCCTCAGGAGTGCTGAGCCCTACTGGAGGAAAGGCTGCCAAAAGTGGGAATAAGGAAGCCATGCCTTGCCTCAAAGAGCTCAAAAACAAAGCGGGAATAAGCTGGGGGTCCTCTTGGCCCCAGTTCTGACTTTGTCATCCGCTAGACACATTAACTTCAGCCAGTCTCCAAAATCCAACTCCCCCTCCGAGAACAGAATGAGAGGGCAAACACCAAGCACACGGGGCTCTTGTGAGTTGAACACGGCTACGTGAGAGCACCTGGCACACAGTCAGAAGACACACAGTCCCCGCTCACTGCTGTCCGATCTTGTTGGAACGAGATCCAGCCACACATGAAACAAGTAGAGAACAATTCGAGGCAGCTTCTGATAAGGTGCAGAATTAAATACTGCCAGGTGTTAACCTGTGTGTAGCGCTGACAGCGCCCTCAGCGCCCAGCCCCGCTGGAGGGCCCTGACAATGGAGCGTCTGTCTGGCTCGGGAGGAGAGGGAGGGCCTGCCACCCACTGTGGAGCCATTCTGTCTGGGCCAACGAAAGCTCCATCTTTGCCTCATCACCCGTCCATCCGGGTCTACACTCTCTTGGCCAGTTCTGGGATGGTAAAATCACCTTCTTTGCAATTCAAGTTTTTTTAAGTGTTTATGATGCAGGCTTATTATAGATTGAAGAGGATACAAATAGGTAAACCAAAAGTCTCCCCTTGAAAAGCTCATAGAGCAACAGGAAGGAAGTTGTTTATGTTGTTGTTGTTGTGTGTATGATTGTGTATGTGCAAGATGTGTGTGTGTGTGTGTATATATATATATATATATATATATATATATATATATATATATATTATATATATATATTTGGGACATATACTTTATTCATGTATAGAATGAGAATATAGTAAGTCCTATTTATTCATTATACACAAGTGTTACAGTGTTTTAAAGCAACAAGGAAGTAGAGAAGACAGGAGCTCTTTATGGTAGAAGGACTTGGGGGCTGCTCTGTCTCGCACATCAGAAGAATACAGAACTTACCTTCTAGAGAAAGGAAGCAGTTCTCTCAGCATTTCCCGTACGTGGCCTGCTATCAAAAGGAAATGTCTGTTCTGACAAAGGGATGAAGAGATATGTCTTGTCGAAGAAGCAGTTCTGGGGGAGGACAAGAAGCAGGTGGGAGCAGGTTTGAAATCAAAGAGCAGAGAGGGCCTTCGGAGCCTGAGTCAACCAGCCCTGGAGGCAGGAGCTGCATGGTTGCCTCGGGTGAGGAAGGTCAGGAAGAAGAGGCCGGACTAGAAAAGCCAGCAGCACCCTTCCAAGCAGTGGGAGATTGGGTCGAGTTAAATGTGGGGTGGAGTGGGGTGGGCCACGGGAGAGAACGTGAAAGAAGGTTACAGCCTGCACATGGGAGATCCTGTGCAGTTAGACAAAGCACACTTCCCTCTTTGACCCTGGAAGAGAGAGATGAGAAGAGCATTTGTTTCCCCGCGCCCCCCCCCCCCCGCATGGAGGAAGCAGTGTAGAGAGAAATGGGGGCCAAAAGTCTGCAGTTTGCTCTCTAGTCAAGGCAAGGGGTGATGGCCACCGGAATAAAAAAGAAGAAGGCACAACAGGACATAGTTGAGAGCTTGATGCCACCTGGCTTGGCAATAGTTTGGAAGTGGCAGGAGGGCCAGAGCAACCTCCCCTGGAACACAGAGCATGGCCCCTTCCCACCTCGCAGCCGCCTGCCCTTCATCCTCACAATGCCAAATTCCCCAGAGAAAAGGCAGCACCTGGCCCCTCTGCTTCCTCCCGCCCACCCTCTCCTCACATCCGGCAGTGTCCCTGCCCCCTCCCTTGCTCAGAAATGGCCCTCTTGAAGGTCACCAAGGCCTTGCCCTAGCCAAATCCACTGGCTTCTTTTTCAGCCCGATTTCCAACTTCGAATTTGACAGCGTTGAGCTTTTACTCCTCTGAGCTTCACCTCGAAGGCAAGACTAAACCAGTTGGCACCTCCTTTCTGGCTCTGTCTCCTCCTCCTCCTCATTCTGCACCCTTATCCTTTTTTTGCTCCTCAGCAGAACAACTTTTATGGGTGTATCTCCTTACTGCACCACCTCCCTCCTGTCTCCTGTCTCCTGTCTCGTAACACATCTCCAACTCTTGAGTACCAGGCCCTTCATTGCCACATGCCCAGGAGACGTAGCAGTTGTAGGACCTAGATGATGACAACCCCAATATGGCTGTCCTTCAAGGCCAGTTCCTTCTGTTTACTCCCCTGTGTCTGTTAATAGCCTATTATTCTCCTTGCACCTGCACTGGAAAATTCCATAGCCAACTTCAATGTTTCTCTTCTCACCCTGCTCATATCCAAAATCATCGTGGCCCATTCTGTTCTGGGACTCTCACATTCACTGTGACTTTTCTAAATTTTTGACTCGGGCACAGCAGTTGCTTCAGGATACTTTCTCTCTGTTCAATCCTTCCTGATGACTGCACTGCCGATCATCACCAAATCCATCTCCCTAAATATGGCTCATATTATAAAACCTCTTTCAGCACAGATGAAGTCCCTGTCAGTAAATTGACTTTTGGGAAAAGAAAAAAAGTAAGGGGAACATAATATATACCAGTTCTGAACAGACAGACTTGAAAACCAGTATGCTAGCCAAAAGATAATGTAAGACAATGATGTGGATGTAAACACCCTGCTATTGAAACGTAAGAGAAGGAATTCGTAGCTTCCCAGGTGAAGTAGGGAAAGTTCAGAAGAGCTGAAATTTGAAAGGATAAACAGCAACTTAGAAGATAATGAAAGAGGAAGAAAGTTGCACACGATAGGAAGGGTACAGCAAGCACAGAAACAGAGGAGGAAGAGAACTTGGCTTGCGGGAGAATGACAGCTGACAGTGTCACAAGGAGAGCGTGGCTGTGGCCAATGAGGTAGAGCTGAGTCTTGAACGGTATACAAGGGACACAGGCTTCTCCTGTGGGCAGTGGGGAGCCATGAGATTTCTCAACAGAGGACACTGCTGTGATAGCTTAGCAGTGAGGGAAAAAGAGACCAGTAGTGGACCATACCACCATATGACCCCATTGTGGGTCGTATCTGGGAGGGCCACTTGAGGCAGGTAGAAGGTAAGCATTGCCACACCTGTGACACTAGTATCAAAGTGAGGCTGGTGTGCAAGGTCACACCTGGACACAGGGCCTCAGCAGATTTCCCAGGAGGCATGCAGAAGAAAACAAGTCAGAACAGGAAGCAGTGGTCTGGATAGATGGCTTAGTGGTTAAAGCACTTGGCTACGAAGCCTAAGAACTCATGTTTGAATCTCCAGGTCCCATGTAGCCAGATGCAGTGATGCAAACACACCTTGTCACACATGTGCCACAAGGGGGTGCACACATCTGGAGTTCCTTCACAGTGGCTAAAGACCCTGGCATGCCCATTCTCTCTCTCTCAAAATTAAAAAAATACACAAGACCTTTAACAAGAGAAATAGCAAAATAACTGATAGCATAGGAGGAGAAAGCTAAATAGAGAGCTACAGTATATCCATGCGTAAGAAAACATCATGATTCGAATTCTTCCCAGATAAAAGTTTCAGGTAAATCCTGGCTACATATGCTATTATAACTCTAGAATTTGCATGGCATAATAAAATGGCTTAGTGGAGATTCATTTTGAAAAAGATGAACACAAAAGATGCTTTTTTCTTCCTACCAGATACTCCAATGTGCTACAATTCCAAATTTCTTAAAACCAGTCTGATAATGATACAATTACAGACACACCAAATAAACAGAATAAAGGATTCTGAGAGAACTTTATCCTCCTTAAGTACTCTTTGGAACCATTACCTACTGGGTAGGGGGAATGGGAAGCAATCGCTGTTGTAGAAGGAGTCTAGAAAGTAGAAAGATAAAGGAGCATAGTGAGCAAGGAGAGGGGGCAAGAGAGAGAGGAGAGAGGAGAGAGAGGAGAGAGAGAGGAGAGAGAGGGAGAGAGAGGGAGAGAGAGGAGAGAGAGGGGAGAGAGAGGAGAGAGAGAGAGAGAGAGAGAGAGAGAGAGAGAGGAGAGAGAGAGAGAGAGAGAGAGAGAGGAGAGAGGGGAGAGAGAGAGGAGAGAGAGAGAGAGAGAGGAGGAGAGAGAGAGAGAGAGAGAGAGAGAAAGGAGAGAGAGGAGAGAGAGAAAGGAGACAGAGAGAGAGAGAGAGAGAGAGAGGCTAGAGTACCCAGAGAGGTTGATTCAGGTCCAGCAGTTTTTGGAAGTTAGAAAAACAGAAAAAGAGTTGGGGAAGCTATGAAGTGAAAACAAACACTGATGTGAACAATATTTGAACAGAATTTGTGAGTAGGGTTCTACTTTAAAATTTATTATTATTATTTATTTATTTGAGAGAGAGAAAGAGGGAGAGAGAGAGAGAGAGAGAATGGGTATGCCAGGGCTCCCAGCCACTGCAAACAAACTCCAGATGCATGCACCACCTCATACATCTGGCTTATGTGGGTCCCGGGGAATCGAACAGAGGTCCTTTGGCTTTGCAGGCAAAGGCCTTAACCACTAAGCCATCTCTCCAGCCTGGGTTCTACTTTAGAATGGAGAGAAGTAATGGTTTAATAGACTTTGCAGCAAATACTTTTGTTGCTGAACAGTTTGGTTTTGGTGGGGATATGTATGTGGTTAGGATTTATTTGAGCAACTGGATAAAATGTAAAATCTAAGACACTTTATCATGAATATTTTTGTTGCTTAACAGTGGTGGCAGGGTAATGGGTTGTTCTGGGCTGTGTTTGAACTGACCTGAGAAAAAAACCATCCTGGTGTTTCATAACCGTAAATGGTTTGGATGGGCCAGGTGAAATTTGGATAGATCCTTGGGTCAGTAGGACCAGAAGGAAAGTTGAGATGGGGGTTAGGAACTCCACCAGAGAAATAATCTGAGCATTCAGCTTGGCACAGACAAGAGAAAAGTAGTTAGGAATGTCATCTAAGGCTGGATAGGAATGGCTTCTACATTGACGGAACCTCAAATCCTTCGTGTACCTGTTTCCGGAAGGAGAGATAGTGAAGCGACTCCAGGTGGTTTAAATGCAGCTGCCACATTTCCATGCTTTTTATTCCGAACACCCAACTTGAAGAGCATTATGGGTTGAAATAGTTCCCAAATTCCTACATGGAATCCCTAAAGCCTGGCATGAGTGTTTGTGGAGACGGTACCCTCGAGGAGCTCAGTAAGGATAAATTAAGTCACGGGAAGGTTCTCAATCCAGTGAGATGAAGAGAAAGAGGCACCAGGTGCTCACACAGAGGAGAGAACAAAGGGAGGTCAGAAAAGTGGGGGAATGATTCCAGGAAATGAACCCAGATACCACTGGGGCTTCTAATTGTTGTACGCTAAATTCCTCTGCATTGAAAGCAGTTAAAAAAAAAAAAAAAAACTATTGATAGGGCTGGAGAGATGGCTTAATGGTTAAGGCACCTGCCTTTGAAGCCTAAGGACTCCGGTTCAATTCTCCACATCCCACGTAAGCCAGAGATACATGGTGGCGCATGCGTCTGGAGTTTGCAGTGATTAGAGGCCCTGGTGCACTCATTCCCTCTCTCCCTCCCTTTCTATCTCTAATAAAGAAATAAATTAAATTAAATTAAATTAAGCTCTATTAAAAAAAACTATTGATAGCTTTATCAAAAGCAGCTGGGACAACTCACTAGAGACTCCAGATATTGGATATTGGTCCTGTTGACATTTCCCTATGGAAAGAGAGGTATGAGGAAGGGAAGGGTCTTTGGGCCCCCACCTGAGCTTCAGGCAACCCCTGTGCCAGCTGTATGCCATAATGCAATGATGCACAAGATCTCATGGCCTCTGAGGGAGACAGAGTATGTCCAGGGTAAAAGAGCAAAGGACAATGAGTCTGACTGGGGTCTCCATGCTCCGTAAGTTAAGCTTGAGGCTGAGGGAAGAGCATCGGGTATTATTATTGCTATTTTTTTGATTAAGATTAAACTTCCAGCAGGGCGTGGTGGCACACACCTTTAATCCCAGCCCTCAGGAGGCAGAGGTAGGAGGATTGCCATGAGTTCGAGGCCACCCTGAGACTACATAGTTAATTCCAGGTCAGCCTGGACCAGAGTGAAACCCTACCTCGAAAAATCACAAAAAAAAAAAAAAAAAAAAAAAAAAAAAGCTGGGCTTGGTGGCACATACCTTTAATCCCAGCACTTGGGAGGCAGAGGTAGGAGGATCGCTGTGAGTTTGAGGCCACCCTGAGACTACATAGTGAATTCCAGGTCAGCCTGAGCTAGAGTGAGACCCTACCTTGAAACACCAAAAAAAAAAAAAAAAAAAATTAAACTTCCCACTTCAGTCTTCAGGAGGCAGAACCCTGCTGGGGAAGAGATCTTGAGTCTGGCCCTAAGATGTATGTAGAGAGCGGGCTTGAGTTCCAGCTGTTCATGCTTGCTGGCTGCTGGTTCTGCCTCTCTGCTACATATGCTGAAGTGAGCCAGCTTCTTCATCCACGATGATGCTTCCCTGGAATCTATAAGCACGAAATAAACTCATTCCTCCCATCAGCTGCTCTGCTTGGATGTGTGTCCCAGCGACACAAAGATGACTGCAGCAGGGGTCAGCCTGAAACAGTGAGCTCCTCGGAGCCATCATGGGGAGGTCCACAGCCTGATGCTGCGCTGGGATGACACTCTTGGTGGTATGGCTGCTTTGGGGGCTCCGTGTTCCTGTAAGTGACCCCTCACCTTGCTCTGTAAATGACCCCATTAAACTCATCTGTTCACCATATCTGGTTTGGATGTTGTACTTGGTCTTCCATGTGTGTTCTATGTGTGGTGAATAGACATGTGTTTGCATCTCCCCAAGGGAAACAAAATCACTCAATGCTAATGTTTAAAAGGTTGAGTCCCCAGGCTGGGGAAATGGCTTAGCGGTTAAGGTGTTTGCCTGTGAAGCCTAAGGACCCTGGTTCGATTCCCCAGGACCCATGTAAGCCAGATGCACAAGGGGGTGCATGCGTCTGGAGCTCATTTGTAGTGGCTGTGCCATACCCATTCTCTCTTTCTCTCTATCTACCTCTTTCTCACTCTCTCTGGAGAGATGGCTTAGCAATTAAGGTGCTTGCCTGCAAAGCCTGAAGGCCCATGTTCGACTCTCCAGATCCCACATAAGCCAGACGCACAATGGTGAGGGAAGCACAAGGTTGTACATGCCCACGACATGGCACAAGTGTCTGGAGTTCGATTGCAGTGGCTGAGGTCCTGGTGCACCACTCTCTCTCTCTCTCTCTCTCTCTCTCTCAGTCTAAAAAGAAATTTAAAAAAAAAAAAACAAGTTTCTGTAGGCAAAACTTGTGTTCTGCTCACTCTCCTGCATGCCTTTATAAAACCAGAACCATGCTGGGTGTGGTGGCGCATGCCTTTGGTCCCAGCACTCAGAAGAATGGAGGAAAGTTCTGAGTCCTGTCCAAGCTCCGGAGTCCATTTCAGGGTCACCTGGACCAGAGTGAGACACTGCCTCCAAAAGAGAAGAGCCCGGAGCAGATCAAGCTCTGTGTTTCTCAGATACGTCACTACGGCCTTCAAATGCACTCGTGGGTTCTCGTGGCTCAGGACTGAGTCTCCCCGTGATCGTGGGCTGGACACCTGCCGTTTCTCCCAAAGCATGACTTTTGACAAAACAGGAAGGTTGCTGTGGGTCAGGGCACTAGGTGCTAACCCAGAGTCACAAGTAATGATCGCTTTGCAAATAAGCTAGATAGAAGAAGGTAGCACACGTCTGTGTGAACTAGAAACCCGACAGAAATATTTAGATGCGGGTTGGAGAGATGGCTTAGCGGTTAAGGCTCTTGCCTGCAAAGCCAAAGGGCCCAGGTTCAATTCCCCAGGACCCACGTAAGCCAGATGCACAAAGTGGCGCATGTGTCTAGACTGCGTTTGCAGCTGATGAAGGTCCTGCTATGCCCATTCTCTCTTTCTCAAACAAATATAGTAAAGTTTAAAAATTTTTTTGTTTGTTTGTTTGAGGTAGGGTCTCGCTCTAGCCCAGGCTGACCTGGAATTCACTATTTAGTCTCAGGGTGGCCTTGAACTCACGGCAATCCTCCTACCTCTGCCTCCCGAGTGCTGAGATTAAAGGCGTGCGCCACCATGCCTGGCTTTAAAACCATTTTTTTTTAAAGAAATATTTAGAGGGGCATGCTTGCCTGCCCCTCCTCTCCCTCCCCTGAACTCTGAAGCTGAGGCCCTGGTCACATGCACAGTAACCATACAGAAACCTTGGGCACAGCGCTGTGATCAAGAGCTGATGTGCTATAACGAATAGCATTTTTTTTCTCCTGCTTCTGGAAAGATTACAATTTTGCACCAAGGCCAAGTTATTCTTGTGCAGGAGATTACCTCACATCTGGTTTCTGCTCGCAAAAGAGACTTACGTGGCCACTCATAGGCTGGGTGGGGTGGGTGCCAATGATTTTAATTGAATCATCTGAGAGCCCAGAAAAATCACAAAGTGTTCTAGGAAAGAATGTTTGACTCCACGTTAAAGTACCAGCACTTGAGTTTTTAAAATATTATTTATTTATTTATTTACTTACGAGAGAGAGAGAGAGACATAGAGAGAGAGAGAATGGGTGCACCAGGGCCTCCAGCCACTGCAAAAGAACTCTGGAGGCATGCGCCATCTTGGGCATCTGGTTTACATGGGTCCTGAGGAATCGAACCTGGGTCCTTAGGCTTTGCAGGCAAGTGCCTTAACTACTAAGCCATCTCTCCAGCCCCACCAGCAGTTTACTGATGGGGAAACTGAGGCCTGCACCAGGGGAGTGCCTAGGGTCATCTTGACCACACATGAAGCAGCGGGGCTGAGATCTAGCAGGTTGACACCGTTGCAAGCACCGCATGGCGCTGAACGTTTGTTGAATGTCGGTGGTGCTGAACGGTGAGAAATCATTCCTGGTCAAATGACAAACTCAATTTTTTTTTTTTTGCCTCTTCAAAATACGTTAAGTGGTTTCCCTGGACATGTACTTAATGTGCGGCAAATATATGAGCAGTTGAGGCAGTGAGGTGCGGGCAGGAGCAGAGTCTGGTACTGGTCTGGGTGGTCCACAGTACCAGGGAGAAGATGAAAGGAAGATGCGATGGTACACGCTGAGAAGAGCTTCAAGACGCACGTAGTTGTCAGAGGGAACGTTTCTCAAGTGAGACAACATAAAAAAAGTCCCGTTGCACTAGCCTGCTATGATAATAATATGCCCTCAATGGCAGTCACTCATGGCCAATTACCATCTGTTCAAATGGAGAGAAAGGGCTTCAGCAGAGGAGAGAACAGAGAGGCAGGCGAGTTGTTGGTCAGAAATGGTAAAAAAAAAAAAAAAAAAAAAAAAAAAAAAAAGGCTGGAGAGCTTAGCTGTTAAGGTGCCTGCCTGCTAAGCCTAAGAACACTGGTTCCAATCTCCAGGTCCCACGTTTAGCCAGATGCAAAGTGATGCAAGGGCGCAATGCCGCACTTGACCACAAGGGGGCACACATCTGGATTTCGTTCACAGCAGCTGGCACACCCCTCTCAATCTGTCTTCTTCTCCCTTTCTGTCTCTCTATGTGTCTCTCTCCAAAAATAAATAAAATAATACAAAAAAATTTTTAAAAATAGAAATGGTAAAAAACCAGTGTGTAAAATGCATCGAGGTGGTGCCAGGTTCTCTCTGGCGCCAGGTAGCCATTGACTGCACTTCCCAGAAGAATGAAGCTATTCAGCTGTAAGTAAGTGCGTGAAGTCCTCTCACGATTCTGCGGCTTCCTGGAATCTGGCCCTGCTATCACCGCCTGGATATGCCTCTGTGTTTTCCCTGCCCTGAAGGAGATGCGAGGGTCCTGAGGCAACTGTGAAAGGCTTGTCACAAGTGACTTATGTGAAGGTTAGGAAGAGCAGCCCACCCTTCCTTTAGTCTCTACTTTGGGGTGCTGGTGTAGTAATGAGACAGAGAAGACAAGTGGAAAGAGGCTGTCCAGCACAGGAAGACTGATTCCACAACCCGCTGGGCGTGGTGGCACAAGCCTTTAATCCCAACACTCGGGAGGCAGATACGGTGGGACAATCACCGTGAGTTCAAGGCCACCCTGATACTACAAGGCGTATTCCAGGTCAGCCAGAGCTAGAGCGAGACCCCGCCTCAAAAAAAAAAAAAAAAAAAAAAAAAAACAAACATTGAATCATAGGCATATAAGAAGCTTCAAATCAAGGGAATAGAAAATATTTTCAGTGACATTTTATATAAAAAAATTTTAAAAGAGGCTCATCCAGGTAGAAGAGGTATTTTTATTTCAGGACCAGAAAAGAAATTCCCCATATCATATTATAGTTAAAACTGTTAATTGCAGAAAACAAATAAAGAATACTTAAAGTTGTAAGAATGAAAGTTCTTGTCTCTTATAAAGATAAGCCCATCAGATTAAAATCTGAGTTTTCAGTGGAAACTCTAAAAGCCAGCAGGGCTTAGAATGGATTATTTCACATATTCAAAAAAAAAAAAAAACACAACTACCAACCCAAACTAGTATACTCAGCAAATTATACCTCAAAATAGAAGGAGAAAGAAAAACTTTCCATGACAAAGGCCAGCTATTAAAAAATATATGGACACCAAGCCAGCCCAACAAAGAATGCTGGATACTTCACAGCAAGGAGAAGAATAAATAAATATACTCATGAGGCTATAGGAGGGGGAAAACAATAATCAAAATTAGAGTAGTTATTAAATCAAAAGAAGACCAAGCAAACACTAAACTCCACAAAAATCATCAACATGACAGGGATTAACTCACAATTTTCAATAATAACCGTGAAAATCAATGGATTCAATTCCCCAATCAAACGACACAGAAAGGCTTAGAGGGATGGGAATAATAGGGAAGAAAAAGACAAAACTGAACCCAAAATGAACTGGAACCATAGAAACCTTTTTCCTTATAAATAGACTAACAGGTTGAGCCCTCAAAAGGAGCATGGGGGGAGCACCTGAAAAGAAGGGCCCTGGAGAGGGTGGGATGAAGACTAACCTTACATTTTTATTTTTATTTTTTTATTTTATTTTATTTTATTTTATTTTATTTTATTTTATTTTATTTTATTTTTCCGTCTCTGGCCTGTAGCTCCCAGTACCAGAATGCAGTTACCACCATAATGAGCTGTTGATCAGTGAGACCTACAAAGTCCCCAAAACCAGACAGGCTTCTTGTCAAAGCATTTGATTACCTGCCTGAGGTAAATGGTAAGCACCCTACTGCTGAAGACACCATATGCTGTTGGCATGGAACATGGAGAGAGCTGGCTGGAATCCGGAAAAGAGCCAGACCCCAGACAGCCCATCTAGTGCTGGAAAGCACGCTACCTGAGCTAGTGGGGGAAAGTGGCCACTAACTGTATGAGCAACCAGGGGGTCTAAGGTACTCAAAAGCAAACACCCTGATGTGATGGACACACAAGTGCAATAGTGGCACACAGCCTTGGTGGCTAATCAATGGCTTTCTGATTGGCTAAGAGATCCACTCAGTGGAAAGGAACCCATATCTGGAACTGGGATCAGGTCATAATCCTATGGAGACGAAGATTATGCTCACCAATATCAAGCTCCCACTAATCTTGGGCTGAAAGAGAGACTACATCCATCAAATTCTCCCTAAATTAATAGTGTTCATCCCATTTAACCTGTGCTAACTTCACTCTCATTGGAGAATCTGCGAGAACCAAGGAGATAAACTACACACTTCAGACAAGCCCCAGTTGAAACCACAGAGGAATTGGGGAGATGAGCAAGAATGCAGCTTCCATTATGAAGCCGATAATCAGCACCAAGGTGAAGGAGACAGACACTGAGGACACTCAACACCTACCAAAGCAGAGATCCAGAGGCTCCTAAGAGCCCATCACTGAAGTAGACTTAAAACACACCCACCACGGCTCAGGGAATTTTGTGGAAGAGGGGGTGGAAAAATTGTTAGAACCACAAGTTGGGACATCATGCCCAGAGGCACTGCCTCTCTCCAATAACTAAGTGACTGCTGCTTCCACAAATGCATAACCCAAAACCCATGGGAAAAATCTGCAACCCCACTGAGAACGGGGGCAGGAATGAGAGAGAAGATGGTACCAACGCATGATGTATCCATACTTAGTTTGTCCATAATTAACAGTAATAAAAAGACACAGATTAACAGGCTGGATCAGAAAACTAGATCCATCCATTTGCTATCTATAAGAAGCTTACCTTACCATTAAAGATAGGCGTTACCTTGGGGGGAAAGGATGGAAAAAGATAGTGCAAGCAAATGGAGGTAGGAAACAAGCGGGTGTAGCTATATTAATACTGACAAAAATAGACTTTAAGCCAAAAATAAAAACAGAAATAAAAAGGCACTTGAGAGCTGGAGAGATGGCTTAGTGGTTTAAGGTGTTTGCCTGCAAAACCAAAGGACCCCGGTTCGATTCTCCAGGACCCACGTAAGCCAGATGCACAAGGGGGTGCATGCGTCTGGAGTTCATTTGCCATGGCTGGATGCCCTGTCGTGCCCATTTTCTCTCTCTCTCTTTCTCAAATAAATAAATAAATAAATAAATAAATAAATAAATAAACTATATATATATTTAACGACACTTGATGCTGACCAAGGGAACAATTTACCAAGAGGACATTGCAATCCTAGACATATACACACTAAATCAGGTGCATGTAATTTTATAAAGCAAAATCTACTAAACATAAAGTCAGACATAAATCTCACCCTAATCATAGTAGCTGACTTTAATGCCCCACTATTTTCAACAGACAGAACGTCAAAACAAATAAATAAATAAATAAATAATGCGGCTGCATGATACCATATAACAGACATCTACAGTACATTCCATTCACTCTACTGAATATGCATGCTTCTCAGCAGCTCCTAGAACCTTCTCTAAAATAGATAACATATTAGCATCCAAAGCAAGTATCCACAAAGTAAGGAAAATTGAAATAACTCCCTGTATTATCCCTGACCACAGTGCAATGTAGCTACAAAGAAACAACAAAGCAACAGAAAATACAACTTTTGCAGATTGAGAAAAAACACGATTAAACAATGAATCAGTCATTGAAGAAACCAAAAAGAAATTAAAAACATTCCTAGAACTGAATGAAAATGAAAACACAATGAAGGCAGTCATAAGAGGGAAGCTTATAGCTCTAAACGCCTACATTGCAAAAATCAATCTCAAATGAATCATTTAATTGTCAATCTAAACAACTGGGGAAAGGATGAACAAACCAAACCTAAAGGTGCTGGGTAGAAGAAATCATCAAGATCAGGACAAAAAAAAAAATCAATGAATTAGAAACAAAGACACAAAATTAAAAATTGATGAAACAAAGATCCAGTTATTTGAAGAGAACAAGTTTGATAAAAATCTAGACAAGTTAACTAAGAGAGAAAAAACCCCAATCAACAAGATTAGAGGTGAAAAAGGAGAAATAATAAAATTGAGAGAATCGTAAAGACATTTCAAAAGCCTGTTGTGGTAGTTTGAATATGATAGCTTTAATGTACAGCCTCGTAGACTCTGGTGTTTGATTAAAATTCTGCTTGCAACTTGAGCTCCTAGCAGGCAGATCCCTGCTACAGGGGACATACCACCTGGGGGAGATCTCAGGTCCAGCCAGCTCTGAGGTATGTTTGGGAGCTGATCTTGAGTTCAGCCCTAAGGTATATGGATAGTACTTGGAGAGCTGGTGGTTTTGTGGTTCTGGCTATTGGCGGGATCTCTCTGCTTGGATCTATGAAAATAAGCAAGCTTCTTCTACCATTGATGGTGTTCTCCTGGATTTTGTAAGCCTGAAATAAACCCTTTCCTCCCATAAGCTGCTTCTGATTGGATGCTTGTCTGGTTCCTTGCAACCAGGAGCTGGTTGCAATAGTAATATTGGTACCAGAGCAGTGGGCTCATTGATGATGAATCTGATCAGGTGGATTATGATCCTCTGGAATGTGTGGGCTGGAAGAATGTGGAAGGACTTGCTGCTTGGAACTGGAGAAGCTTCTCACAGTGTGATAAGCAGAGTTTTTTATGGGATGTTCTGGAAAGAGCTTGCAAATGCTACATGTAGAAAGAACTGTGAACTGTGAAGGCATGGCTTATGAACTTTTAAAGTGGAAATGCAAAACCTTGTTGGAACTTGGATACTGGCAGAAATGCTGGTTGCATTCTGCCCGAGCCTAAGAATTTCAGCAAGGTTGAAATTATTTTTTAGATATTTTTATTTCCAAGGAGAGAGAAAAACAGAGAGGAGAAAGGAGAGAGACTGAAGGTTGAATTTAAAAGCAAAGGACGAGTGCACTCGGTGGAAGGTATAGAGCAGAAAGATATGAAAGACGGAGCCGGGTGTGGTGGCGCACACCTTTAATTCCAGCACTTGGGAAGCAGAAGTTAGAGGATTGCTGTGAGTTTGAGGCCACCCTGAGAGTACATAGTGAAGTCTAGGTCAGCCTGAGCTAGAGTGAGACCCTACCTCAAAAAACAACAACAACAACAAGATGTATAGTTTATCACAGAGACTGGTTTTAGGTTACTGAAACTGCAATTGTTAAGCAGATTACCACTGTTAAGGGTGGACTGACTGCTTTGCATTGGGACTGTGAAAAAAATGCATTGTGAGATGGTCATGAGTCTATGGTGGCCGGGGGCGGAATGTGGTAGTTTGAATGTGATAGTTTGAAAGTATGATTCAGACATTTTATTAAAATTGAGGGCTGGAGAGATGGCTTAGCGGTTAAGGCGCCTGCCTCCTAAGCCTAAGAACCCGGTTCCAACCTCCAGTGGTTCCAATCTCCAGGTCCCACGTTTAGCCAGATTCAAAGTGACGCAAGGGCGCAATGCCGCACTTGACCACAAGGGGGCGCATGCATCTGGATTTCGTTTGCAGCAGCTGAGAGACTGCTGGCACGCCCATCTCTATCTGTCTTCCTCTCCCTCTCTCTCTGTCTGTGTCTCTCTGTGTCTCTCTCCAAAAAATAAATAAAATAATAAAAAAATTAAAATTGAGCTTGCAACTTGAGTCCCTAGAAGGCACACCCCTGCTACATGGGATGTGTCACTGGGGGGGAGGGCGTGAGGGGTTCAGATCTTATAGTCCAGCCCTAGGGTTCGTGAAGAACTGTTGGAGTTCTGATAGGTTTGAGGTGCTGCCTGTTGGTGGTGGCCCTCTGCTTGGACCTATGGAAGTGAGTTAGCTTCTTCCACTATTGATGGTATTCCCTGGAATTTGTAAGCCTGAAATCAACCATAAGCTTCTTTTTGTTGGATATTTGTCCTGGCAATGAGGAGCTGACTGTAACCTCTATATTTCTCCAAAGTAGAAAATCTGGAAGAAATGGGTGAACACCTTACAAATATGATCTACCATACTTGAATCCAGAAGAGATAAAAATATAAGTAAAGCTATAACAACTAAAGAGATTTAAGTAGTAATTTAAAATCCCCCAACTGAAATAATTCAAGGCCCAGACAGATTTGGTGCTGAAATCCATCAGATCATTAAATAGCAGACCTGAAACCACTGATGATATATATGTGTGTGTATGTATGTATGTGTGTATGTATATATATATATATATATATATATATATATATATATATATATATTTCACAAGATCATTTAAATAGATGTAGAAAAGATCTTAAACAAAATTCAATATCCCTTCATGATAAAAACACTGGAGAGACTAGGAATGGAGGAATCATATTTCAACATAACAAAGGCTACATATAACAGACCTAGAGCCAATGTCACACTAAATAAAGAAAAACTTTAAGCATTCCCAGTGAGTTCTGGAACAAGACATGGGCGTTCACTCTGCCCACTGCGATTTAACATAGTACTCAAAGTTTTAGCTAGAGCAAAATGTCAAGAGAAAGCCAAATTAGAAAGGAAGAAGTCAAATAGCCTTACTTGAATATAATGTGATTTTGATATATAACAGACCCTAAAGCCTCCATCAAAAATCTCCTAGAACTGGAAAACATTTTCAGGAAGCAGTAAGATGTTAAATTAACACACTGAAGTTGGTAGTCTTCTTGTATACCAATGATAAACATATTGAGAAAGAAATCAGAAAAACTTTCCAATTTACAATAATCACAAAAAATTAAATATCCCTAACCAAGGAACCGAAAGACCTATATGATAAAAATATTAAAACACTGAAGAAAGAAATTGAAGGAGTTATGACAAGCTGGAAACTTCTCCCAAACTCATGGACTAGAATTACAAAGGCAATCCTATTGAAAAGAATATCCAAACTCAATGCAATTCCAATCAAAATTCCAGAACCATTCTTCACAAGAATTAGAAAAATAATCTTAAAATTCATATGGAAGCACAAAAGGTCTCAGAGAGCCGAAAATGTCCTCAGCAAAATAAATAAATAAATAAATAAATAAATAAATAAATAAATAAATAAATAAATAAATAAAAATAAAGGAAAGAAAGAAAAGAAAAGAAAGAAAAGAAAGCACTGCTGGTAGTGTCATACCTATTTTAAATGTATACTATAAAGCCATAGTAATAAAAAGAAATAGCATGGTACTGACACGAAACAGACAGCAAGATCAATGGAATGGAAAGGAATGGAAGAGAGAGACTATCCTGGTATGTGTTCAAAACCTTCAGCCACCTCATCTTTTTACATCTTTTTACACACTGGAGAAAAGATACCATTTTCAATTATTTTTTTCTTTATTTTTATTTTTAAGTACATTTTTTTATTTATTTATTTATTTATTTATTTATTTATTTATTTATTTATGAGAGAGAGAGAGAGAGAGGAAGAGGCAGAGAGAAAGAGCAAATGGGCTGGCCAGGGCAAATGAACTCCAGACGCATGTGCCCCCTTGTGCATCTCGCTTACGTGGGTCCTGGGGAACTGAACCAGGGTCCTTTGGCTTTGCAGGCAAATGCCCTAACCGCCAAGCCACTTCCCCAGCCCTCGACAAATTTTTGACAGGAAAATTACATGTAGAACAAAGAGTCTAGACCCTCTTCTCTCACTCTGCACAAAAAAATCAACAATGAATGGATTAAGTACCTCCGCCTAAGATTTGAAATGGTGAAACAGCTACAGGAAGATTCTGGAGAACATTCCACGATATAAGCCCAGGGCAAGGCTTTCTGAATAGGACTCTCATAGTCCAGGAGTGAGACCGACAACCATCGGGATCTCATGAAACTAAAAATCCATTGTACAGCTAAGCAAACCCTCGACTGAGCCCATAGACAACTCACAGAATGGGAGAAAATCTTTGCCAGCTGTACAACTGTCAAAGATATAATATCTAGAATACCAAAGAATTTAAAAAAAACTAAGAAATTAAAAAAAAAAAAAAGCATTTAACCAGGTAAAAAAAAACTGGGGCAGGGAACTCAACAGAGTTCTCAAAGGAAAAAATAGAAATAATCAAATAATCATCTAAAAAAGTTCAACATCATCAGCCATCAGGGAAGTGAAATTTAGAATGACCTAGGGAGTCTACCCATTCTGGTCAGAATGGCTTTCATCAAAAGACAGCAAATACTGGCAAGGATGTGTAAGAGAGGAAGTCTTCTTCACTGTTGACAGATGTGTAAACTGATAGAACCACTATGGAAATCAGTATGGAGGCTTATCGAAAAAAAACTTAAAAGTAGGGCTGGAGAGATGGCTTAGCGGTTAAGGCGCCTGCCTGCTAAGCCTAAGAACCGGGTTCCAATCTCCAGGTCCCACGTTTAGCCAGATGCAAAGTGACACAAGGGCGCAATGCCGTACTTGCCCACAAGGGGGCGCACGCATCTGGATTTCGTTCACAGCAGCTGAGAGACTGCTGGCGCGCCCATCTCTATCTGTCTTCCTCTTCCTCTCTCTCTGTCTCTCTCTGTGTCTCTCTCTCAAAAAAAAAAAAAAAAAACTTAAAAGTAGATCTACCATCTGACCCAGCTATCCCACTTCTGAGACTGCGCCTTAAAAATTCTACCCTTTACTATAGAGGAACTTGCTCAGCCCTATTTGTTGCTGCTGTATTCAAAAGCACTAGGACATGGAATCAGCCCAGATACCCACCAACTAATGAGTGGTTAATGAAGATGCGCAGTACAGAGACACAACGCAGTTCTAGTCTGTAGCAAAGAAGGTGAAATTACAAAGGTTGTCTGCGTATGGATGGATCTGGAAAGAGTTCTACTAAGTGCGGTCATCTAGGCTCAGAAAGAGAACGCTCCATGTTCTCTCATATGCAGATCCTAACTTGGAATAGTTTGGCTTGTTTGTAAGTTGTAGTGAGCATCGATGGCACTGGTCAGTAAGCTACAGAGAAGCTTGAAGAGAGAAGTGTGGAAGAATTAAGGTAGGGGGGCAGAAGACAGAGAAGAGGAGGGACAAATATAGAGAGTAGAAGTCTCTAAGTGAGGATGGGGTAAAAGGGAAAGGATGTGGGATACACAAAATTAAGATAGTATGCATAAGTACTGTAAAAACCCAGTCTTTGTTAATTAATATATATATTATAATATATAATTATACACACACACAAGATGTTATTGCAAAAATAATCTTCAGGGCTGGAGAGATGGCTTAGTGGTTAAGGTGCCTGCCTCCTAAGCCTAAGAACAGGGCCTAGAGGCCCTTGGGTACCCATTCTCCTTCTCTTTGTTGTTGTCTTTCCCTCTTTCTCTGTCTCAAATAAAAAGTAATAATAAAAAAACTTTTTTAAAAAAAGAAAGTACCTGCCGGGCGTGGTGGCGCACGCCTTTAATCCCAGCACTCGGGAGGCAGAGGTAGGAGGATCACTGTGAGTTCAAGGCCACCCTGAGACTACATAGTTAATTCCAGGTCAGCCTGGGCCAGAGTGAGACCCTACCTCGAAAAAACCAAAAAAAAAAAAAAAGAAAGTACCTGAATCATATGACGGTTGGGAAAGTTTGAAAATGTAGGCATGCAAGTCTTCCACTGAAGTATCAAGTCTTCTAATTAGTATGTGAGTAGCATTGGTCCCTTAAGAGTCTATTTTTCCCTAATTTTCTATTTTTTAATCTATAAAAAGAACAGTGATGTCTGTTCTACTTAATTTGCAGGTCTGTGGCTCTTAGTGAAGGAACTAATTTATGTAAAGGCTTCATATCACTTGCGAAAAGGCAACATAACATTTACATATTGTTAGACGTTATCTTTTTAAAAATGATGACATGGGCAGAATTGACAACCCAGGAAGTTGAAGATTGCTTCTTAACGTTGAGTCAGTCTAGAGTGCTCTGTAAGGTCAACCACTTAAAAGACAGGAAGTGATCTTGTGTTGAGCATGATTGATCACTGAGAAATCTTGATAATTACTGTATGGTAGGAATAATCAACCCATATTGGCCCAGCACTATGTAGAAGGAGGTGGACGCAGAAAACACTCAATTCCTACCAAACCAGATATCCAGAGACACAGAGGCTCCCAGGACCCCATCACTGAAGTAGACCTAAAATGAACCCAACATGGCCCAGGGAAATTCGTGGAAAAGGGGGCAGAAAGATTGTTAGAGCCACAGTTGAGACACACTGCACAGAGACATTGCCTCTTCCCCATAACTGATGGCTACCCCCCATGATGCATGACCCACATTCCCCAAAAGAGGAGGGTCCCTTCAGAGGGGAGAGCACAGGGAAGAGGCTAACGATGGTACCAGTATGATTGCATACACACTATCTACATAACTAATAAAAAAATCACATAAAAATGTATTTGTGAATACCAGTGAATGTTACCTAAATCTCTGTACTTCAACTAAAATTTTTTTTAAGTTAAAAAAAAGAGCCGGGAGTGGTGGCGCACGCCTTTAATCCCATCACTTAGGAGGCAGAGGTAGGAGGATCGCCATGAGTTCAAGGCCACCCTGAGATTGCATAGTTAATTCCAGGTCAGCTGGGGCCAGAGTGAGACCCTACCTCGAAAAACCAAACAAACAAACAAAAGTTTAAAAAAAGAGAGCAGAATAAAGCAACAGTGGATGCAGTTTCAGTTGTATATGTGATACTGTAAGTCATGGTTCGGTTGAAAAGTGGCATAAAATCATGTACAGCAGAAAGACAGTTACTTTGTGGGAAATTAATCTCTTCGAGCAACAGGAAGTAATCTCTAAGAATTTAAGAATTTCTAAGACTTCTGTGAACGCCAAGGTAGTTTATAGAACTTCTTCCTTTCGGGCCAAGGGAAGGGGAATTCAGCATTTTGAGTCTTGTAAGCAAACAGTTCTCTAGATGAAAGAGAGGCTGCAGATTGTGCCTGGGTCTAAGTTTTAGCAATAGGGACAAAACTGTCTGAAACAGTAGGCATCATTGTGGAGCGGTGGATACTCAGAACCTTCACGTGTACGTGTAGCAACATGAAGAATTTCCTGCATTTAAGAAAAGTAGCTTTCAGCCAGGTGTGGGGGCGCACGCCTTTAATCCCAGCACTCTTGGGAGGCAGAGGTAGGAGGGTCGCCATGAGTTCGAGGCCACCCTGAGACTACAGAGTGAATTCCAGGTCAGCCTGGGCTAGAGCTAGACCTTACCTCAAAAAACCAATAAATAAATGAATATTTAAAAAAATAAGAAAAAAGAAAAGTAGCTTTCATCAAAGAAACAATCACATGGGCCAGCGCCTGCGTGGACTACAACAGATCAACAGCAGCACAGGCTGGAGAGATGGCTTAGTGGTTAAACACTTGCCTATGGAGCCTAAGGACCCCGGTTCGAGGCTCGATTCTCCAGGACCCACGTAAGCCAGATGCACAAGGGGGTGCATGAATCTGGAGTTCGTTTGCAGTGGCTGGAGGCCCTGGCGTACCCATTCTCTCTCTCTCTCTCTACCTGCCTATTTCTGTATCTCTCTCTCTCAAATAAATAAATTAAAAATAAATAAAATAAAATAAAATAAAATAAAATAAAAAAATAAAATAAAATAAAATAGCAGCACAGAGCTAAGGGCTCAAAGGGAAATTCAAGACCAGAGTCAGGATGTCTACAGTTGTCTTCACTATGTTAAAAGGGCTGTGAGCTCCCCCCACGCCCACCCGCTAAGCTTTATACTAGGAATCTGAGCAGAACCACACCAGGAACATGGGCAGCGACTTTCCTCTTTGTTGGTTCCTTGTTGGATTGAAATGGGAAAACTGGGTAGACAATCCCACCTCTGGCCGAATCCAGCGAGAACCAGTTCAGCAAACGGCTCAGGGTGGGAGGTGAGCTACTCCGTATGTCAGGGGTTCTGCTCGCTATAGCTGTAGCTGGTGGCGTGTGTTTCAGAGACTCTGCTTGTCTTCTGAAAGCAGGATTTGGCAGAAGAGTGCACACGAGGCATGGCCTCGGTCAAGAATGGTTTTTGTGGGCTGGAGAGATGGCTTAGCGGTTAAGGCGTTTGCCTGCGAAGCCAAAGGGTCCCGGTTCAATTCTCTAGGACCCACGTAAGCCAGATGCACAACAGGGCGCATGCATCTGGAGTTCGTTTCCAGTGGCTGGAGGCCCTGGCATGCCCATTCTCTCTCTGTCTGCCTCTCTTCAATCTCTCTCTCTCTCTTTCTCTGCTTGCAAATAAATACATAAAAATTGAAAAAAGTATATATATATGTATATATATATGGTTTTGCTTTGCTCCCCTTCCACGGCTTTTGTCTAACTCATCAGCCGTGAGCTGCTATGCAAAGGCAGACTGATGTGACTTGAAGTGGCTTGCCATTGTGCAAACACATAATGTTGGCTATCCGCCGAGGTCCTAGAGGAGTTCTGAAAGAAAGTGACTGAGCGCCTTACCTCCTTAGGAAGGGACCCCAGATGTCACCATTGTGAAGAGGGCTGGAGAAACACAGAGCCACACGCTTACCAACATCAGTTTAATTGGTTGCAAGTGTAAATGATCCCAAAGCCACCTCTTTGATCTGCCACGGTTTCCCACGTGCCACAAATTAAATAGACAGTGGGGAAAGTTGCTTGTCAACAGCGCCGGAGATTTTTTGTGTGTGTGTGGTGGTCAAATAATAACTGTTTCTGTTCAACAACAGTTACAAAGTCTGCAACGACCGCGGTGACTACAAATAACCAGGATGATGATGATGGTGAGAGATGGCAGCGTCCGCTGCAGACACCCACCGACATCTTGGGGTGATCAAAGCCGGAACCAAGAGCACGGTTGCAGAATAAGAGCGGGACGTGTTGACGGGTCCGCAACGAGCCAGCAACTTCCACATTGATTACCTTCGTAAATCCCACAAAGATCGGGGTGGTAGCTGCCATCTGACCATCCCACAGTGGATATAAGTGAGAGAAAGAATAGCCAGTGAAGCAGCTAGAGGCATTGTTGGTAGAGAGACGTATACCCAGGGATCAGTCCCAGCCGGGCACTAGCTGTTCTTCCCACCTGTCCTATAAGTTGTCACCCTTCACTTGCTTGCAGCTTAGCGGCCTCAGAGATGGAGTCATAGCTTGCACTGGAATTTCTTCTTAAAGAGCCGGATAATTTTTTTTTTTTTTGTGTGTGTGTGTGTGTGTGTGTGTGTGTGTGTGTGTGTGTGCGGTATATGTACGTGCATGCACATACCTATAGAGGCCAGATGAAAATGTTGGGTATCTTCTCTGGGTATTTCGCTTTGTTTCCTTAGACAGACTCTCACTGGGCTTGTGGCTCTCTGGTTTGCAGTTTGACTGGCTGACCAGGGAGCCTCAGAGATCTGTCTGTCTCGAAGCCCCTCACTGCTGGGATGACATATACACACACGGGCATGCTCAGCTTTTCATGTGGGTGTGGGGGACCGGAATCAGGTCCTCGTGCTCACATAGGGAGCACTATCACCCACGGAGCCATTTCGCCACCCCTGGAACAGGGTTGTTTACGAGTCATTGGAGTCTGGGATTTGATGGGACCGTTGTTGGGTTCGCCCAGACAGCAGCTTTGGCAGCTGTTTAACCTGGATAGCTGAACATCACCCGCTGGAGACTCTGTGCTGCATTTCCCCTGACTATGGAGCTGCGGACTGATCTGTGTCATAATTTTCTTTTTTATTATTTTATGAGAGAGAGATAGAGAGAGAGAGAGCAAGAGCACGTGCACAAGAGAGAAAGAGAGAAAGGGAGAATTGGTACATCAGTGCCTCCAGCCACTTACAAACTCCAGACACATGTGTGACCTTGCACATGTGTCACCTTGTGCATCAGGCTTACATGGGATCTGGGGAGTCAAACGTGGGTCCTTAGGCTTCACAGGCAAGTGCCTTAACCGCTAAGCCAGCTCTCCAGCCCAATGTCATGATTTTCTAGTTACCTGCCCATCTAGATTTCAAAATAATAGACTGATTCTGTTCTCTGCAGGACTGTACAGAGGGTTATGACCTGCACATACTGTTATCAGCCCAGCTGCAGACAGTCTTTAAAGCTGGAAGACTTGACAATTCCATCCCCCAGGGGCATGAATCCAACTAAGTTTATTGTTGCCTCTGCCTATAATTAAAGGCTTATTATGCACAATTAATGTGTAAAGATACTGAGAAGAATGGAAATGTTAAATTAAAGAATGCACACAGGCTTTCTTGAAGAGACCTTAGATATAGGAAGGTCACTCACCTTGAATGGACTCTTCCGCATTCCAGACAAGCAGGCATCGGGCTGAGTCCCACCACCTTCCCCATCACCACCCAGGAGAGAAATCTCTAAGTCTCATTTGCCAAGCATAATGCTTTGGAACAGGATCAGAACCCATCGCCAGGTATTTTAATCATCGTAAGATTATAAAAGGAAGGGAGTCTTGCAGAAGATATTGCTGGAGTGATTATACTATATTAGCTGTCATAATTTTAAAGCAAAACTTACCACAAGTTGCTGAGAAGAAAATTTTAAAAATACAGGCTGGAGAGATGACTTAGTGGTTAAGGTGCTTGCCTGCAAAGACAAAGGTTTCAGGTTCGATTCCCCAGCACCCATGTAAGTCAGAGGCATATGGAGATGCATGTGTCTGAAGATCAATTGCAGTAGGTGGAGGCCCCTGGTGCACCCATTCTCTCTCTCTCTCTGCCTTTCTCTCTCAAATAAATAAATAAGATATTTTTAAAAATATATAAATGGTCTTATATTTATTTTATAAATTAAATTAATCATATAAAATCTTTTTAAATTATTTTAACTTTTTAAAAAAATTATGAGAGAAAGAGAGTGAGCAAGCAAGCAAGAGTGAAGGAGAACTGGTGCACCAGAGTCTCTAGCCACTGCAATCGAACTCCAGACATGTATGCCATCTGTTGTGCATGTGTGACCCTGCACACATGCATCACCTCTTGTGTATGCTTACGTGGGATATGAAAAGTCAAACATGAGTCCTTAGGCTTTGCAGGCAAGTTTCTTAATTGCTAAGCCATCTTTCCAGACCTTTATTTTATTTTATTTCATTTTTTTATTTTGGAGGTAGGGTCTCACTCTAGCTCAGGCTGACCTGGAATTCACTATGCAGTATCAGGTACCACCACACAAAGCGAGTATAAAATCTTTTGACAAAACACACTCCAGGGCTTGAGAGATAGCTTAGCGGTTAAGGCGCCTGCCTGCGAAGCCTGAGAACACCCTTTTGAATCTCCAGGTCCCACGTTTAGCCAGAAGCAAAAGTGACACAACTGTGCAATGTCACACATGAGCACAAGGGAGCACATGCATCTAGAGTTCGTTCACAGTGGCTGAAATGTCCCTGGCATGCCGATTCTTTCTCTCTCTTCCTCTCTCTCTCTCTCTCTTTCTGTCTCTGTCAAATAATAAAAATAATTAAAAAAAAACACACTCTAGACCAAATGGTCAATTTATTGGAACGTATCTAGAATATTTAATATCCATGCGGCACAACATCCAAGAACAGAGAAGCATTTCTTCTTAATGCGCTGTTATGAGCCCAAAATTACAGTGATAAAAAAATACATATCAATAATAATATCACCGACCAATATCCTTCAAAAACATACATGCAGCTTTCTTAACAAAATATTAGCAAACCAAAAGAATATAGATAAAAGGGTCATATATTGTGACCATGTGAAATTTATTCTAGGCATTCAGATTGGGTTAATGATTAAGAAATAAATCAGTGAAATTTAGTACATTTACAGAATGTGACCATCTCATACATGCAGGAAACATAGCTGACAAAAATTCAATACTGATTCATGATTTAAAAAAAAATAGTAAAAACTCGGCAGTGATAATTTAGGAGAAGAAAAAGATTTGTGGCTCCAGTTATGTAAAGTCTAAGAACAGATCCAAACTAAGCCATGATTGTAAAACTCAGAAAATGGTTTACTATGGAGGAGGTGGGAGTGAGGCTGGTAGACAGGCTAGGAAAGGGATTTGAGGGAAATTAACTTACAAAATGGAAGTCTGCATAATGGTGTGTTAGCAACATGTGTCATTGACAAAAGTCATCCAGGCAGCACATAGAATCAGAGAGGAGAATAGAATAGAAGGCCTTGGTGGGAAGACGGGGCAGAGAGAGAGAGAGTGGATAATGGGTATCAAATACACTTAGAATTAGGGCCATACATCCTAAACGTTTTAAAAAAATAACTATTTATTTATGTAAGAGAGGGAGAATGAGAAACAGGCAGATAAAACGAGAGAGACAGAATGGACGCACCAGGTCCTTCAGCCACTACAAACAAACTCCAGATGCATGGGCCACCTTATGCATCTAGCTTATGTGGGTCCTGGGGAATTGACCCTGGGTTCTTTGGCATTGCAGGCAAGCACCTTAACTGCTAAGTCATCTCTCTCTCTCAATCTTAAAGTCTTTAAAAGACTTGTGTGGGAAAGGTGGAGGTTAACATGTGTGTGTGTGTGCACTCGTGCATACATGTTGCATGTGGACTTAATGACATACCAAGCTTTAAGTGTTCATTTTGAGGAGTTTTTTCAATTTTTATTTTTTATATATTCTTATTTTTATTTATTAGAGAGAGAGAGAGAGAATGGGCATGCCAGAGCAGCTAGCCACTTCAAATGAACTCCAGACGCATATGACACCATGTGCATCTGCTTATGTGGGTTCTGGGGAGCTGAACCTAGGTCCTTAGGCTTTGCAGATAAGTGCCTTAACTACTAAGTCATTTCTCCAACCCAATTTTTATTTTTTATTTTATTTTATTTTCTAAGGCATGGGTCAACATGCCAGGCCATGCATCACTTTTTTAAAATTTATTTTATTTATTTATTTGAGAGAGAGGAGAGAGAGAGACACACACACAGAGCGGGGCGGGGGGGTGGAGAGAATGGGCATACCAGGGCTTCCTGCCCTGCAAATGAACTCCAGATGCATGTGCCTCCTCGTGCATCTGGCTTCCATGGGTCCTGGGGAATCAAACCAAGGTCCTTTGGCTTTGCAAGCAAGCGCCTTAATGGCTAAGCCATCTCTCCAGTCCCCAATTTTTACTTTTCAATTGATACATGTGATACACACTTATTTAAAAGGCCTTATCATTGAATATACAATGTTTAATGAACAAATCAAAGCAAAGTAATTTGTATTTCCATCTTATCATTTCCATGTATTGGAAAAGCTTCGTGCCTGTTCTCTGGTTATTTTGAATGTCAATCACAGAGTCAGTTTTGTTTTCTCCACCAATTAAATGACAATTAAAAGAAAAGTTACAAGGCAGCCTGGAAGCTTCGGCCAGGGTCTTGGGTATCAGTCAGTAGCAACATTAGCCAACCTTGTTCTCCGCCCTCAGATGGGCTTGCGGGGGCCCTGCTCTCTCTTTGTCCCTGGCAATTAGCACAGTTTACACTTGAGTGATCATTGTTTTGACCCACCCTAAGTCCCGGCATCCGGACTCCATCACTGGCCATCTGTCCCCATGCCAGGAGGACTTCTCAGCATCTACAGCCGCACCGGAAGTGGGTCTTGGCCACGGGCCTAACCTGTGACAGGTGGTCAAGGCATCATCTTCTGCCATTGATGATTTCAAGGACCAGAGTGGATCAAAACCAGCTACGGATTTAATTGACAAAGTAGACCCGGGGAGAAGAGGACAGACACAAGGGTACAGTAAAGACTGCCAAGTGGGGGAGACTGAGTGTGAAAGGGAAAGAAGACAAGAGGAAGGAGAAGAGAGGGAGGGGAGATGCAGAGCCGTCATAGATTTGGAAGAGAGCTGTACGGTCAAATAGCAGTGCTCTTTCTGAGAAGGACTGTCCGTTGCCAGCAAAACTGAGCTGTGTTATAACTAGCTTTGGCAGTCCATAAAATACACACAATATTTAAGGAGGTTTGTTTCTCATCCCTATCTAAATATTTATTTGTGGAAAAGGGTTTCCATAGTAACTTAGAAACAACGGAAACTTCTACCAATTCCACAAAAGACAAAACGGCTTCACGGTATCATTTTGAGATTTTTTTTTTGGGGGGGATGGTTAGTGAGTGCTGGGATTGAGATACGATGTCAGCCCGTTGAGAAGGCAGCCCCAAATTTGAGCCGAGCCATGCTTGGTAACACCTGGGAAGTTACACTGGCCTTGGTCTGTGAACACAGAAGTTGCACTTGGGGAAGCTGAGTCTATAGCTCGGATTGGCTGGGGGGATGCAACATCTTGAGTCTCCCCAACACTGCAGGGTCCTTAGCTGTCCCCAAAGCTGTGCGTTGCCTCACCCACCTGGCTTATTTGGCTAAGTGGTTAACCTTTCAGTAGCCAACCCCCAAAAAAAAAAAAAAACCAAGACTTTGTTTGTATCTCAACTCATCCCTGATGGGAGGATGTCAGTGATGGTGTTATCACCCGAGAAAACAAAATTTTGTCATTCATGATAAAGTCCCGACACTGAAAATGAAACTTGTATTTTTGCATGAAAACTGGAGATGATCCATGTCAGATGCCCCATTCCACTGCTTGGTCTTGAATTGATAGGAAACAGTGACTGGGGTGCGGATATGGGGATCAGATTGGCACATCGTTGGTTGACTTTCCCCCCGACTTTCCACTGAGGTCTGTCCTGGGAAGTTTTTCCTCTGTGGATAAGTCTTGCAAAGACATTGACTAGAATGTTAACTCCGTGAGAGAAGGGGTTTTGTCTATGTGCTGCGAGCTGCTGGGTGACCAGAAGCCGTGTCCAGAACTCACACGTTTCAGTACCTATGTGATAAAAAAGAAAACTAGTCAGGGAATCCTGTCTCTTTATGTGTGATTTTACAGCTGCTTCTTGGGATCCAGCCCTGGAGAAAGCTATAAAACATCAGCTTGTTTGGAAGGGCTCTCTCCCTCGGGGTAGCCTTGCCTACAGGCTAGGTTTTGCCTTTTTATCTGATTCTGCCCCCTTGAGCGCCTAAATGTGAAAACTCGCTTGACTTTGGATGTTGTCTGATTCTACAAGTGCCGGTCCAGGTTTGATTTCAGGCTCTGCCTCGACACCTGCCTTCTGTGTACTACACATGCCTTGGGCTCTCATCTCTCTATCGTCTGCCCTGTTTCCTGACTTTTGCTGTGTGTGGCTCATGGAGAAGTCTCCATACACGATGGTCAACAGCAGGGTCCTGATAAGAACAGAAGCACATACTGGAGGAGGCTCCTCTGTGTTGCCTCAGAGTTAGAAATGGGAACTAGGGCTGGAGAGATGGCTCCGTGGTTAAGGCGCTTGCCTGCAAAGCCAAAGGATCCAGGTTCGATTCCCCAGGACCCCCGGAAGCCAGATGCACAAGGTGGTGCAAGCGTCTGGAGTTTGTTTGCAGTGGCTGGAGGCCCTGGCAAACCCATTCTCCCTCTTCCCTTCTCGCTCCCTTTCTCTGCCTCTCTCTCTTTCAAATAAATTTTTAAAAATATTTTTTAATTAAAAAAAGAACAAAGAAAATAGGAACCAGCTAACATTTATTGGCAGACCCTACTTTATACTAATTATATCCCCAAAGTCCATTGTGGGCTGTTTAATCTGATCCTTGACCTATAGTATAAAGTAGGCTTTGTTGTCATCTCTGTCTTCAGACAGACAAACTGAAGCTCAAGAAAATTAAATTGTTCAGTTTCACTTCTAATACGTGGCAAAGCCAAGATTTAAGTTCTGGTGATTTCACTGTAGAGCTGAGACTCAGAACAGTACAGTATACCCGTGCTGATTCTGGGTGAACAAGAACAAAATGGGACAAGAGAGGTAATATTGAGAAAGAATTCACTAAATGTACTGAGATTGCTTCCATCGTCAGAAAGAACCGCTATCTGTGCATCAAATGTTTTCCATAGGCCAGATACAGGCTAAGATTTAATTTAATTTTTATAATAAGCTCTATGAAATTGCAATATGAAATTGAGCTTTCAAAGTGGTCAGCATTTTGTTTCCAAGGTCACGGTCCAGATCAGGCAAAAGTGAGACTGGGACTGCGGCCTTGCCCCAGGTTTGTTCTCCCCATCACTGTGCTAGGATGCATGCCCCAGACACGAAGCCCCACCTTTCCTTCCCCAGGCATAAGGCATACCCCACAGCAGCCACCGCCCACATTCCTTGTGGCTGACTGCGGTGTAAGAACAGGGCTCTGGGCTCTGAGTCCCCTAATTCTGTTTAACAATGAGTAAGGAATGTGATGACATCACATTGGGTTGTAAACACGGTTAATTTGGTTCTGAATTTTTTTTTTCCTCTCAACTTGACCTACAATATAGCAAAATTGGGATGAGCTCCAAATAAGCCACAAATAAAAATTGCTGGAACTGAAAATACAGTGCAACAGCACACACTCCCAGCACTTAATGAGGGAGGCACCAGAATGCCTGTTGCCTCTTGAACTCATCCCTTGAGACTTAGCACTTGCAGCTGATCTTCCCTTCAAGGCAAGAATGTTTTGACTTCTTTGCATGGACCACGCACGACTCCTGACATTTAAGGAAGCGAACTTGTATCACGTGTCTGCTGTGTGGGTCACCTTATCAGGAAGCTTCAAAGAAGAAAGAGGACTCTTAACAACTTACCTGTGCAGGGGGAGTGAAAGGAGGGGCGGATGAGCAAGACAGGAGCTGGTCCCTTCGTTGCTGCAAATTGAGAGGGAAGCTAAATCTACTTAGGGCAAACGTGTCTGTGTCAAAATATAATGGCACAACCTGGGAGAGTGGGGAGACCCCCTACGTCATGCCAGCGTCTTGACTCTAGGGTCAACAAACTGACATTCTGTGCATCGGGCTTTACATGGGTACTAGGGAAGAGATCCTAGGTTGGCAGGCTTGGACAAAGAAAATACCTTGAATCACTGAGACATCTCTCCAGCCCTCAGCAAAGTACTCCTCTGGCGAAATCATTCCTTGGGCTTTTGTTTTTCTCATCTATAAATGAGGAGGTTGAATATGATGGCCTCCCAGATCTTATAGAACTCATGATCCCCTGATTGTGGCCTTCATAAACCAGAACAAAAGCTTGCCCTGCTATCACCCTATGGAAGTTTAGCCACCCAGCAGCCTGACAGGCAGCGGTGGGCAGCTGCGCTCAGTATTTTCAGGGCTGCTATGCAATTTCTGGATCAGTGGGTGGTTTCTTTAGCCTCAATAGTTCCCTTTGCAGGTTACATTAGCAAACTCGGCTTTGACTCTTTTTTTTTTTTTTAATATTTTTTTATTTAACTTTATTTATTTGAGAGAGAGAGAAATAGGCAGGTAGAGAGAGAGAGAAAGAGAGAATGGGTGCGCCAGGGTCTCCAGCCACTGCAAACGAACTCCAGATGCATGTGCCCCTTTTGCATCTGGCATACATGGGTCCTGGAGAATCGAGCCTCGAACCAGGGTCCTTAGGCTTCATAGGCAAGCATTTAACCACTAAGCCATCTCTCCAGCCCTCGGCTTTGACTCTTGGCTTACGTGTGCAGACGCTTGCTTAGAGTGGAAGTCTGAATGGAGTAGATGTAGGGACATGGAGGCAAGAGAGCGAGAAACAGCTCCCTGGGATTTCTCATTTATTCAAAGTTCTAGAAGATTTGTGATTTCTCCAAGGGAAATACTTGGCCACCATTGTCTTTGCTGTGATGTTTGTTAAATGACTCTGACGAGTGAGGGATGTGTGTGACGGGGACGGGGAGGGGGCAGGCCCAACAGATGCTCACTGGGAACTCAGTATTTGCAGATAAGTCCTCCACAAACCAGAGAAGATGAATTTAAAAATGTGTTTCTTGGGCTGGAGAGATGGCTTAGCGGTTTAGGCGCCTGCCTGCTAAGCCTAAGAATGCCAGTTCCAATCTCCAGGTCCCACGTTTAACCAGATGCAAAGTGATGCAAGGGCGCAATGCCACACTTGACCACAAGGGGGTGCATGCGTCCTGAGTTTGCTCGCAAAGGCTGAGAGGCTGCTGGCACACCCTTCTCTATTTGTCTCCCTCTCTCTCTGTCTCTCTCCAAAAAAAAAAAAAAAAAAAGGTGTTTCTTCACGACCTTATAGCTACTGTCATGACCTGAACAAGACCTGGACATGGGTCCATCAGCACGTCATATGGATGACGAAGGAGGGCATAGAAAAAAGAAAGAAGAGGGCTGGAGAGACGGCTCAGTGGCTAAGTGAGCTTCTAGCACGAAGCCTGAGGGGACCCGAGAAAACCAAAGTCCAAATCTTCAGAACACATGTAAATAGCTGGGTGTGACCACACGCATTTGTAATCCTCGTTCTATCGAATAGACAACCACTGGCTTCACAAAGGGCAAGCTCTGCAATCAGTAAATGACTCCCAGAAAAGGAAGAGCAGGCGGGTGAGTGATGGGGGGGACACCTGAAATTCTCTTCCATCCACAGACATAAATGGGGTGACACATCAGTACATACACATGCATAAACTACCCCCCACACACCACAACACATATAACCACATCCCACATACTACACACCCACAAGACATCATAATTAATAGGCACTCCTTAGCTTTCATCCCCTGACCATGTATCTGAGTTCTCCTTTCCCTAAGTCTATGGATATCATTGCAAGTGGAGAGCATTACAAGATGCCAGGCAGGTCGCCCAAAGTCAGGAATGTGCCTTCCCCGTAACCCACTCAGGGCTTGCGGGCCTTCGCCATGGCCACGTCTCTTCACTGCAAACAAATAACAGCAACAGAGTAAGACAGAATCACATGGAGGCTGCCAGCGCCTGGGGCCGTGCATCCCTGGCCCTGTGTCTGTGCTAGCATAATGGATGAATTATTAATTATGATTTATCACCAGGATAAAGGAAACGTGTGGGCGGTTCTCTCCAAAGACAAGGGTACAAAAGACTGTGCCTGGGGCTCAGACTGTTATTAGTGGCAGATGAACAATTGGAAGCGAGAAATAGAGAAGATGTTTGGTATTTTTCACATCACTTTTTAGCCCAGCACTTAATAAACACTAATTCATTAATTTTCAAGCAGTCTTGTGGGGAAGGAAATATTACTTCTCCCCACTATTTTAAATGTTTAGACAATGAAGATCTATTCTACTGTTTTTAGAATGAATTCATAAATAGAATGTTTGTTATTTAAAGTATTATTTAATGTCAGTATAACTTTATAACTCAAACTATTTCTTCTAAAGAAGGGAAATGCTTCACATGCTAGGACTTAAGATAAAGACCCATTTGTTTTGACCTGGACTATCAGAGCAAGACTGTTTAAGAATTCTTAGGAACTCAGGGAAAAAAATCCCACAGCTTTCCATTTATTGTTTTCAAAAAAATCCAATTTATTAGAAGTAATTTAACCATCCTCAACTCAACTTGTTGGAATATGTTCTTGAATGTCTTCCCAGGCACTGCACTCTGTATATCCTAGGACTGAAATTTCAAGGCTAGCTTCTGAGCTCAACAGAGATAATCCACTTTTCAATGATTCATATTAACAGTGGCCTCATTAGGGACTTGAATGGGTCAGTTCATAACAGTCCATTTTCCCAGTCTGAATTCTGTACAAACTGAGATAGAAAAGTTTATATTTATGGAATAAGATAGCTCCATTATAAAGAAAATGGCTTAAAACTGTGGCAATATTAGACATCGTAACACTGAAATCCCAATTAAGTATTGGAGGTAACTGAGTGAAATGCCCATACCAGCACACCGGGCACAAAGAGCTCCAACCAGTCCAGTCATCCCAGAAATATGGGGTCTTTGTTGCATGGCCCTGAGTAGTTTATATCCCAAAGAAAACGATGACTTAAGGGGATGGTATTGTATATATGTAACTAGATGAACAGATTACTGGATCATGCTGATGGTGACTAAAAAAAAAGGGTTGGAGGGAGAGTTAATAAAAATTTAAGATGTTATGAATAAGCCATGGAATTACTGGGTCACTGGAGGGTTTTATTTTTTCATTTTTGGTTTTTTTCCCACCAAAAATAAATTTTTTTAAAGACTCCACCTGGGTCTGAGAAAACAAGCTAGAGCTGAGCCCAAGACCAGCTGACAGACCTGGAATTCACTATGCAGGCCTATGTAACAGAGAAGAAGCCGTCAGTGGAATAAACAGGGATACTGCAAACCTTAAGTTTGGCCAGCCAGGCCAAATGAGCCAATGAGTGCAACTCATGGCATGTCTGTTATCAACTCCTAGAGGCCCTCTCCATGGGAGCCTCTGCCTCCCAAATGCCTGGGTCTTAAATGCATATATTATGCTCACCAAACTTCCCAGTAAGCACTTTTCTTGACATTCATATACATATATTAATACATATACTCTCACTTTTGGCTAGAGAAGTTTTCCCGGGATGACCCAAAAGGCATCACTGCAGGTTTTATAGTGTTTGCTCTCTGATTCCTGCCTGACTGCAGTGTAAGAAGCCATCAGCCTTCTGCTCCTGCCATCATGACTTCACTACCTGGTGTGGTAGACTGCATCCCTTTGAAAGTGTACCTCTGATGGAATCAATTGTCTCCCCGCCCAATAACAAAAGTTTATAAGCTGCTTCCAAGAATTTAGTCACAGCAACCTCCACTGTGTTTGCTCCAAAGTCCAGTGTAAGCCATCAGCCTTCAGCTGGTATTCTTCACATTCTGCATCCCTTTGATATAAAACCCTCACACCCCCACTTTAAGCTGCTTCCAGGCAAGCAGTGGTCTCCAAAGTAAAGCCCGCCACAGCTGGTAAATTCTACATGGGCTTGAAGGGGCAGATAATATCACAGGCTCCGGGTGGGCACCTGGGCGACCAGGGCAGCTGCACTGGACCCTGGGAATGTCAGAGTGAACTTTCATCCCAGGATGGAGCAGACCACTTCACCTTTTCTTTTAAGGTCCCACTGATCTCTGGATGGATAATCAGTTAAAAAGAACATTAAAAGGCTGAAAGGAGGGCTGGACAGATGGCTCAGCAGTTAAGGCACTTGCCTACAAAGCCTAATGACCTGGGTTCGATTTTCCAGTAACCATGTAAAGCCAGATGCACAAAGTGGTGCATGCGTCTGGAGTTCATTTGCAGCAGCTAGAGGCCCTGGTGTGCCCATTTTTCTCTCTTTCTCTCTCTCTCCTTGAAAATAAATAAATTTTTTTAAAAAGGCTGAAAGGAGGCAGCTCAGCCCAGTTTTCAATCAGGAGGATTCTTTCCATTATATTTAAAAAACATAAATTCCAAAAGTTAGTCGAGTTTCTCTTTTGGTTTTTGAGTTCAGCCCAAACCCCAAAGTCATATTTTGATGCCATGTTGGCCTATGGGGCTTTGGAAAGCACAAACCAGGCATTTCAAGGCAGGGACAGGCAGGTGTGGAATGCATGCATCTGTCTACCTGAGGAAGGTAGAAGAGAAAACAGTCGTACAAGCACTTGGACTGTGGACTGCTGCCAGAACACCATCTGTCCCATACCTGTCCGTGGTGAAATTACCATAGAACTTTCTGTAGAGAACAGTTGGAAACCTTCTGAGAGTGAATGGAAAGGAGGCTCTTTAAGCATTTTGACATGGTAATTTCTGACGACTGAGTCTATGGTGCTGTTTTTTTTTTTTTTTTTGAGCAATAGCAGCATTTCATTCCGTGTTAAGAAAAGTTTGGGCACTAAGCTTTTACAAAGTGATTTTCTTTCATGTGAATAACTCTGGGCCTTAAATATTTTACAGGCATTGTTAATCTTCAAATGCAGTCTATATTAAATTTTTAAAAATTTCGTTTGGCTTTGAATCCATTTTACATCATACTAAGTAATGTTCTTCTGTACAATATCAAAGAATGCTTCTAACTTTGTTAAAGGTAAAGGTAATATTTTCCCTTTTATTTATTTATTTGAGAAAGAAGGAGAGAGAGAATGGGTGCACCACGGCCTCTAGCCACTGCAAATGAACTGCAGTCATGTGTGCCCTGCCTTGTACATCTGGCTAACATGAGTCCTGGGGGATCGAACCTGGACCGTTTGGCTTTGCAGGTAAATAGCCTTGGCCACTAAGCCATCCCTCCAGCCCAATATTTTCTCTTTATACCTGACTTTATCTGCTACTCACATGACATTTCTATTTGTTTGTGTGGTGGTTTGATTCAGGTGTGCCCCATAAACTTGCATATCCTGAATGTTCGGTCCCCAGCTGATGGAGATTTGGGGATTAAAGCCTCCTGGAGGCGGTGTATTGTTGGGGGTGGGCTTATGGGTGTTATAGCCAGTGTCCCCTTGCCAGTGTTTGGCACACTCTCCTGTTGTTATTGTCCACCTGATGTTGGCCAGGAGTGATGTCCACCTTCTGCTCATGCCATTGTGTTCCCCTGCCATCGTGGAGCCTCCCCTCGAGTCTCTAAGCCAAAATCCACCCCTTTCCCCGCCAGCTGCTCTTCGTTGGGTGTTTTCTGCCAGCAATGCGAACCTGACTGCAACAGTCTGAAATTATCAAAACTGCCATTTTGAAGCAAATCTGCTCCGTGGTGACACGGTGTTCTTCTCATAAAGAATTCATTCAGCAAATCTTTCATTTGTCATTCGAAATGAGAAAAGTGGAAGCATGTCCTGTGGCTCAAAAGGCCACTTCCGGGGCAAGCTGGGAAAGCTGAGCTGCTGCAGCTTCGCGGCTCTCGGGCTTTGAAGGGCAGAAATCAGAAATACCATCGGCGGTCCTTTGCTGAATAACTCCCTTTCTCAAAAATCACCGACATGACAACTTCTCTACTTACATACAAAAAAAACCATGATATTTCCCTCCCCTTCCCCCATTCCCTTTCAGAACTCCACTCTCCGTCATATCCCTCCCTCTCTCCATTAGTCTCTCTTTTAATTTGATGTCATCATCGTTTTCTCCTCTTATGAGGGTCTTGTGAAGGTATTGCTAGGCACTGCAAGGTCATGGATATCGAGGCCAATTTCTGTCTGGACAGTTGTATTGTAAGGAGTCGTACCCTTCCTTTGGCTCTTACATTCTATCCGCCCCCTCTTCCGCAATGGACCCTGAGCCTTGGAGGGTGTGACAGAGGTGTTTCAGTGCTGGGCACTTCTCCGTCCCTTCTTTTCAGCACTATGTTGCCTTTTGGGTCATCCCAGGGGTAAAAAATTAACTTATCAGGGCTGGAGAGATGGCTCAGTGGTTATGGTACTTGCCTGCAAAGCCTAACAACCTGGGTTCAGTTCTGTACTATCCATGTAAAACCTGATGCACAGTGTTGCATGCATATAATTGCAGCTGCTGGTGGCCCTGCTTGTCCATTCTCTCTCTCTCTCTCTCCCTCCCCCATTCTCTCTCTCTCTCTCTCTCTCTCTGTGTTTGAAAATAAAAATATTTAAAAAAAACAATGAAAAAAAAATCACTGACATGGGATATAACTCACAGCTAAGATGTTCTTGAAATCAAACCTTTTTGTGTGTGCAGAAGTATAGGGACTTTTGAAATATTTTTATTGATTTGCAAGCAGAGAGAGAGAAAGAGGAAGGGTGGAATGGGCACTAAGGACCTCTTGCCACTGCAAACAAACTCCAAACACACGTATGTGCCTCTTTGTGCCTCTGGCTTTGTGGGGAGGGGAATCGAACTGAGGAATTGAACCCAGGCTGTCAGGCTTTGCAAGCAAGTTGCCTTGAACCTCTGAGCCATCTCTCTAGCCCTGTGTTTTATTTATTTATTTATTTATTTATTTATTTATTTATTTATTTATTTATGGAGAGAGAAACAGAGAGAGACAGACAGAGAGGGAGACAGAGATGGGTGCGCCAGCAGCCTCTCAGCTGCTGTGAATGAAATCCAGATGCGTGCTCCCCCTTGTGGGCAAGTGCAGCATTGCACCCTTGCTTCACTTTGCATCTGGCTAAATGTGGGACCTGGAGACTGGAACCAGGGTTCTTAGGCTTAGGAGGCAGGAGCCTTAACCGCTAAGCCATCTCTCCAGTCCCAGCCCTGTAGTTTAGTCTAGAGCTTATTTCCATTTTTGGATTCTGGAACACGATTCAGGTTATACCCAGTTCTATGTCGTCGTATGGTCCTCCTTGTAGGCACCATCATTCTAAACCCATGTTGATGGAGACCTCGGTACCTCTACATTCACACAGACAGCCACACAATTGGCCATTATTGGTTTCCTCTACTCACCTCCCCACAAGCTGGGCATCATCAAAGCCTGCATTTCCCAGCCAGCCTTCTTGCAGCTGGGTGTTATGGATGAATTCGTTGTGCTCAGCGATAGTGACTGTTACTCCTGGGATTCTGCCTTACCAGGTGGCAGGTGTGTGCCATTTGTTGATCTCCTAACTCCCCCTCAGTCCATTGTGCCCTTGGGATATCTAGACGAGACTTTTAATCTAGCCAGGATCTTGAGTTCAGAGGACATGGCTACTATGAGCTTGTTACTTGGAAGGCTGGAGGGAGCCTGGATTGGCTGTTTACAACCTCAGGCCCGAGGCATTCAGCTCTGGCTTTTATTATATACAAGGGAAATCGACATCTCTCTTGTTTCCGTTGCTAGGGTTTGTTTTCTGTTGATTGTTTTCTTTGGCTTGTCTGGCAGTCGAAACAAATTCAATTTCTACCTGGCAAGTCTACCAATGAATCCCCTGGACGTTCCCAAGGACCTGTGTGTGTGTGTCTTGGCCCAATCTTCAATACGCAACTTCTCGCTCTCCAACTCACAGCTCAAATAGACTGGTTCAATATGAAATAGATGTTGAACCTGGCGTGGTGGCGCGCGCCTGTAATCCCAGCACTTGGGAGGCAGAGGGAGGAGCATCGCCGTGAGTTCAAGGCTACCATGAGACGGCATAGTGAATTCCAGGTCAGCCTGGGCTAGAATGTGACTCTACTTCAAAAAACCAAAACAAGGAAAAGAAGAAAGAAAGAAAGAAAGAAAGAAAGAAAGAAAGAAAGAAAGAATCAAACAAACAAACAAACAAACAAACAAACAAACAAACAGATGGTGTCACTGCTTCGTCTAGTCTCCCCAGAGCCTCCTCCTTCCTGTGGTCTCCAGGACTGAACAATCTGCATCTTTCTCTGGCCTCTACCACGGTCTGCTGGGTCAGGGCATCGGCCACACTGGTTTCAAGTTCTTCCTCGCACATCCACATCCCTCTTGTCTAAGGCCTTGTGCTGGTGCTTTCCTTGGATGCGGATATTCCCACCCCCTCCTTTCCTTCTGCTTGGCTATCACTGTCCTGGGATGATACTTTTTTTTCTGTGCTGTTCTCTATAAAAAGCCAACATTTAACCGTAGTTCATCACCCACTTAACACTTTCCTCCTCTGCCTTTCCTCTCACAGCACTCACCCATTTCTGCCCTGTTAGTGCTCGTGTCTGCACTTCACTGTTGCTCGTCTGTCTGTCTGTCTGTCTGTCTGTCTGTCTCGCACACTTGAACTCAAGTTCAACCAAAGCAGAGCCCTTGATTATGCTGTGTACAGTACTTTTTTACAGTAGCAAAAGCTGAGCACAGAACACAGTGCATTCTCAATAAATGTTTGTTCAATAAATGAACGAGTTAATTAGTAAAAAAAAAAACGTCAAATAATAAAACAAAGATATTTTCAGTACCAAATGAACTAAAATGAGAGACTTACAACCTCATTATTAATCTGGCCTCTGTACAGGTCACAGTCTAGGACTCCCGGAGTTATCTGTACATTCTGCCTATGACTTCTTGAGGTTTCCATGAAGCCCCTCAACAGCATTTAAAAAATATATATTTTATTATTTATTTATTTATTTGAGAGAGAGAGAGGTAGAGAAATAGGCAGGTACAGAGAGAAAGAATGGGCACCAGGGCCTCCAGAGACTGCAAACAAACTCCAGATGCATGCACCACCTTGTGCCTCTGGCTTACGTGGGTCCTGGGGAATCGAGTCTTGATCCAGGATCCTTAGGCTTCACAGGCAAGTGCTTAACCGCTAAGCCATCTCTCCAGCCTCCATCATTTTTTTGTGTGTGTGGTTTACCCAGTTCTATTTACCTTTGGTGCTCAGAGGAGCCAACATCAGCCCCAGGAGAAACCAGAAACTAGCCAAGGACCAATAAGTGTGGTAGTGTTTTAATAAAAAGAAGGCAACCAAGAGAGCGTATTGCAGGCATTCAGCAGTCTTGCAAATGAAGCTGTGAACTCCCTGGCTGAGCGTGCGCCTCTCTGAGGACACAGCCCACGTCTGGATGGTGAGGTGAGACCTGTCAATATGAACTTACATCTCCACTGGTAGTGAATGCAGACTTGGTAGGGGGCTTAAAAAAATTTTTTTTTTCTTAGTTATCTATATAATGTGCGTAGACCTCGTTAGCCTTCTCCCTGGCCTCCCCGCTCGGGGACTGTGGCTCTTTACCATTCTGCTGTGGCTGCGTCAATGAGTTTGACCAATGAAACCTAAAGGAGGAGTGGAGACTGAGCACCCTCCGTAGTTTGCATTTCAATCTTGCTTTGCGCTCCCTATAGCCTTTCAGTTGACTTTCTTATTCTCACCCTTCTTCCCTGTGGGCCAGTGACTTGTGGACAGCCAGTTTTCTGTTATTGGACTTTCTAAGAACAACAACACAGTATTACTGCATTCTCTTCAACAATGGCTGCTCTGTGAAGTTGCAACATGAGTGTATAAGGCCGTAGTTCACACCAAGTATACAAAATATACTCTGCCCAGGACACGTAAAACTCCTTGCTGGCATACTCACCGAGTTGGTAAAGTGAGTGAGAAAGGGATGCATCCACTGTGTTCCTTCACGTCATAAAGGTTTCAGGGAAATCTTACTCTAAAGAAATTTACTCACTTTGCTAAATCTGCTAGCTCATAAAACTTGTGATCACTGAAACCAATTTTTGCCTATCAGACTGCTACCCAACTTTGACAGGACCACTGGCTTGTCTCTGAACATTGATCCATGGATCCTTTCCACAATATCTGGAAAGCCCTACTGGCATTTAAAAGGCAAACACCAAGAATGCCAAATATGAAAACCCTACTAAAATGTCATCCCATCCGAAACAGCAGAAGAGCCTGTGTCAGGTACACCTTCGTTTACATTTTAAGATTTCTAATCCAGCTACGGAAATAAGCTGAGCCAGTGGAAATCTCATGTGCAAAGTCCACGGCTGTGTATCGCGGGCCTGGCTCACCTCTTCCACCCATATATGCTTCCAGTAGCACCAGGGAAATGCATGAAAACTAAGTTGATCCGGGCATTCATCTAAGGAACCCCCTTAAAGTGTCAGCGTGCCTAAGTGTGGACACACTAACGGATGGGTGACTCAAAAACTGAAACAACACAGGAGAAAGAGAAAAAAAAAAAAAAAAAAACCACAGAACTAGCTCTTATTTCCTATCTTCCAGGCTCTTTGCTGCCCCATAACAAGTTTATGAAATAAACATCACTGACTCCATTGTGAAGATGGAAAAACTGAGGTATGGAGGGCTTGAGTAAGAGTCTCAAGGTCACAGAGAGCAAGGAAAATCACGGACCTGAAAGGCAACCTGGCTGTGTCTGACTTCAAAACCTAAGCCCTCACCAGCCTGGGTTACTTTCCACCAATCACCAACCTGTTCAGTCAATCAACCTAAGCTCCACACCAACCTGGGTTATGACCTCCACCAATCACCAGCCTGGGTTCACTTATAACCTCCACCAATCACCAACCTAAGCTCACCAATCACCAGCCTGGGCTCGCTTTGACCTCCACCAATCACCAGCCTGGGTTGCATTATGACCTCCACACCAACCTCACCAATCACTGGGCACTTATGACCTCCACCAATCACCAACCTGGGTTCGCTTATAACCTCCACCAATCACCAACCTGGGTTCACTTATAACCTCCACCAATCACCAACCTGGGTTCACTTATGACCTCCACCAATCACCAGCCTGGGCTCGATTATGACCTCCACCAATCACCAACCTGGGCTTCGCTTATGACCTCCACCAATCACCAACCTGGGTTCACTTATGACCTCCACCAATCACCAACCTGGGTTCACTTATAACCTCCACCAATCACCAACCTGGGTTCACTTATGACCTCCACCAATCACCAACCTGGGTTCACTTATAACCTCCACCAATCACCAGCCTGGGCTCACCACCAATCACCAGCCTGGGCTCACCAGCCTGACCTCCACCAATCACCAACCTGGGTTCACTTATGACCTCCACCAATCACCAGCCTCCACCAAATCACCAACCTGGGCTCACTTATGACCTCCACCAATCACCAACCTGGGTTCACTTATGACCTCCACCAATCACCAACCTGGGTTCACTTATGACCTCCACCAATCACCAACCTGGGCTCACTTATGACCTCCACCAATCACCAACCTGGGCTCACTTATTGACCTCCACCAATCACCAACCTGGGTTCACTTATGACCTCCACCAATCACCAGCCTGGGTTCACTTATGACCTCCACCAATCACCAACCTGGGCTCACTTATAACCTCCACCAATCACCAACCTGGGTTCACTTATAACCTCCACCAATCACCAACCTGGGCAACCAATCACCAACCTGGGTTCACTTATGACCTCCACCAATCACCAACCTGGGCTCACTTATGACCTCCACCAATCACCAGCCTGGGCTCACTTATGACCTCCACCAATCACCAACCTGGGCTCACTTATGACCTCCACCAATCACCAACCTGGGCTCATGACCTCCACCAATCACCAGCCTGGGCCTCCACACCAATCACCAAATCACCAACCTGGGCTCACACTTATAACCTCCACCAATCACCAACCTGGGTTCACTTATGACCTCCACCAATCACCAGCCTGGGACCTCCACCAATCACCAACCTGGGTATGACCTCCACCAATCACCAACCTGGGCTCACTTATGACCTCCACCAATCACAATCACCAAATCACCAACCTGGGCTCACTTATGACCTCCACCAATCACCAACCTGGGCTCACTTATGACCTCCACCAATCACCAACCTGGGCTCACTTATGACCTCCACCAATCACCAACCTGGGCTCACTTATGACCTCCACCAATCACCAGCCTGGGCTCGCATTATGACCTCCACCAATCACCAACCTGGGCCACCAACCTCACCAATCACCAACCTGGGTTCACTTATGACCTCCACCAATCACCAGCCTGGGCTCCTCCACCAATCACCAACCTGGGTTCACTTATGACCTCCACCAATCACCAGCCTGGGTTCAATGATCTCCACCAATCACCAACCTGGGCTCACTTATGACCTCCACCAATCACCAACCTGACCCTCCACCAATCACCAACCTGGGTTCACTTATGATCTCCACCAATCACCAGCCTGGGCTCGCCAAATCACCAACCTGGGTTCACTTATGACCTCCACCAATCACCAACCTGGGTTCACTTATGACCTCCACCAATCACCAACCTGGGCTCGCATTATGACCTCCACCAATCACCAACCTGGGTTCACTTATGACCTCCACCAATCACCAACCTGGGTTCACTTATGACCTCCACCAATCACCAACACCAATCACCAACCTGGGTTCACTTATGACCTCCACCAATCACCAGCCTGGGACCTCCACCAATCCTGCTCACTTATGACCTCCACCAATCACCAGCCTGGGCTCCTGCTCACATTACTACCTCCAAGAATCACCAGCCTGGGCTGCTGCCAAAATGGGAATAAGAGGAGGATTTATTTTCCAACAACATTTCTGTTGTTAAAACGTGATGGACCTGGGCATAGTGGCATAGGCCTTTAATCCCAGCACAGAGGAGGCAGAGGCAGGAGGATCACTGTGAGTTCAAGGCCATCCCGAGACTACATAGTGAATTCCAGGTCAGCCTGGACTAGAGCGAGACCCTACCTCAAAAAAGGGGGAAGGGTGGCAGGAGAGATGGCTTAGCTGTTAAGGCATTTGCCTGCAAAGCCAAAGGATCCAGATTCAACTCTCCAGGACCCACGTCAGCCAGATGCACAAGAGGGCACACGCATCTGGAGTTCCTTTGCAGTGGCTGGAGGCCGTGGCATGCCCATTCTCTCCCTCTCCCCCCCCCTTTCTTTCCTTCTCTCTCTCTCTCTCCTTCTTTCTCTCGCTCAAATAAATAAATTTTAAAAAGTGTTAGAAATTGTCAAACCGCTGGTGGCCATGGTGATGGGAACCAGCAACCCCCAGTGACTGCTCCTCTGAAGGCCTCGTGACTGCCCCTCCCCTCCCCTGATGAGATATAGACAAGCTGTCGGGTTTAGGAGAGCCCATCTCCTGCTGTGAGTTCATGAGTGTAAGGGCCATGTCACATCCAGAAAACAGCATTGCATCCCTGAACGATCGTGCGGGAGACCCTAATACAACTCAGTGGGTCCAAACAAAGACATGAAAGTAGGGTGGGATTAAATGGGAAGGGAGAGAATGAGAGCCAGGGTAATTGTGAATAGGGTGAGACAGAAATGCATTGGATATATGTATGAGAGTGGCAAAAGTAAATAATAATAATAATAATAATAATAATGATACTTAAAGAACTCATTAGTGCATAAAAAGGTAACAAATGAAGTCGTTTAAGCAGAAATGAGTTCATGGAATCTCAGGGGAAGTTGTAGGATTCCCCTGTGTAGGGATAGGAGGCAGCCTCCTGCTAGGAATGGACTTGCCCTCCAGTGCTATGCTGGCTCACCTCACTTTTTCAGATTTTTTTTTTCCTTGAGAAATAGTAGCTCTGATTCAGCCTCAATCACACCATCCGCCGTGCATGGAGGTTAAGGTCACACAGCAGAACCACGGTGGCTCGGTCGCCTCTGTGCACAGTGGTGAGCCACGCACCCCCTTTGGCTGCATTGGGAGGCACGTGGAGTTTCTTTTGCGTCTTTGCCTCTCCTTCAGCGTGTACCTTCTTCCAAACCTCTCCCACCATCTTTGCCTCCATGGCCTCCCCCCTACACTTCACTTGGGAGAGAACTCTCCTGGTTTGGGGCTGAGATAACATTTCCCCCAAGAAATGTTGCATCTTCCTAAAGCATAATGCATTGTGACCCAACAGATATTTCTGGAACCCCCCTGCAAGAGAGAACCGTCCCTTTTTTTTTTTTTTTTTGGGTTTTGTGAGGTAGGGTCTCACTCTGGTCCAGGTTGACCTGGAATTAACTATGTAGTCTCAGGGTGGCCTCGAACTCTTGGCGATCCTCCTACCTCTGCCTCCCGAGTGCTGGGATTAAAGGCGTGCGCCACCACGCCCGGCCTGAACCGTCCCTTTTCTTGAGAGGATTCAATGATGCATCAAGCTTAGTTCTTGCCCTGCAGAAACCCAGAACTGGCAGAACTGGCAGGGCCCAGCCAAATAAACACGGATCGAATTGAATGAAGGAAGATTTGAGGCAAAGAAGTGGTCTTGAAGGTTAAACTTCTCAAATCACTCCGAAAGTGACTGAGAGCCTTCGCTGTCAGGTTGCTGGGAGATTTCCCATTGAGCACCAACCAGAAGGTTCCTGTTGCCTCAGCGAGCTCACGGGACAATCTGATGGGCAGAGGAAGGGTAGATACAGAAGAGGGAACAAGCACAGCTAGGCAGGCCCTGAGGAACACAGGAATGTCACCCAACAAAATAAATCTCCCAGCCAGGACCCCCTAGGAAAATAGTCCCTCTGGAGCCATTGGGTCCACGTCATGGAACATTCCATGGTAAAGGCCTTGTCTCCCATGGGATGCCTGCCAGGATGTGCTTCAGGCATTCATAGCCCCTAGGGAGACAGAGTGAGCGAGTAAACTTCTCTCCAGGCAAGCAGTGATGACATCTGCAGTGGAGATGGGACCCAGCTTTCTGGCTCTGGCTGTCTTCCCGTCCTTTCCCTGGGTGGTCATGGGGGGATCACAGAGCTTCTCCATGCGTGGCCTCGTGTCTGTCATCACCCCCTCTCTCTGTTCGGCTCACACTCACCCCTGGAAGCTCCTTCCCACCTGGCCTCGTTCTGCTGAGATGGGACCATCGCCTAAATGCTGACTTTCTTTTCCTCGTGATTTCTAGTTTGTAAGAATGCATTGAGGTGGGTCTGGGGAAATAAGTGCGAAGGTAAGAAAGCTCGCTGAGTGAGCATGAGGACGTGAGTTTGATACCCAGCACTCAAGTTAAAAAGCCAGATGTGAGCTGGGTGTGGTGGCACACGCCTTTAATCCCAGCACTCGGGAGGCAGAAGTAGGAGGATCACCGAGAGTTCGAGGCCACCCTGAGACTACATAGTTAATTCCAGGTCAACCTGGGCTAGAGTGAGACCCTACCTCGCAAAACCAAAAACAAAAAAACAAAAAAAACCAGACGTGGCTGTACCCGCCTGCAACTCCAGCACTGGGGGTGGGGCAGGGCGACGGAGACTGGAGAATCACTCAGACTCCCCTCAGGACATCCTGCGTTCTCCTCTGACCTGTGTACCCATGCATGCAAGACACGTGCATGCATCAAACACGTTATCACTCATCCCTAATGTATACACAAATAAGTGCAAGTTTAAAAATACATTGGTACTACGCATATAAAATTCTCTCTAAAATAACTATGGCCATTCCATCTATCTGGTCCTGACTTCTCTCTCAATTGGAGAATTTGCTTCTCTTTTTCAGATGGACGATGAACCTGAAGGATGGATCAGCCTATCACACTTCACCAGGGCTCCAGCTGAAACCATAGAGTAATGGGGGAAATGGGCAAGAGTGCAGCTTTCTTGTTGACCACGACACCAGAACAAGGCTGAAGGAGATAAACACAGAGAACATTCAACTCCTACTAAGCCAGATATCCAGAGACACAGAGGCTCCCAAAACCTCACCACTGAAGTAGAACTAAAATGATCCCAATGTGGCTCAGGGAAATTCATGGAAGAAGGGGTGGAAAGAGGGTTAGAGCCACAAGTTGGGGCATTATGCACAGAGACTTTGCCTCTCCCCCATAACTGCTGACTACCCCCACAATTCTCCAATGAGGAGGATCCCTTCAGAGGGGGGAGGTCAGGGAAGAGGCTACCGGAGGCACCAACATGAATGTAAAATTAAAATAAATTTAAAAAAATACATTGGTACGTGTGTTTTGTAGGCATCGGCTTTTCCCTGGACATTCAAGAAAATATCATGCCAGCTTTGCAGCTGTGGTACCTGACCACTGGGTTTGAGAATAGTCCCTGGAGAAGACTTGACAGGGTCCATAGCCTTGGAGGAGTTAAAGGAATGGGGTAATCGGACCAGCTTTATGCTGCCCTGCCTGAAAAGTCAAGAAGACACACCTCAATATCTTCCTGGAGGAGACAGTCCACAGCTTTAACCAAAATCACTTCCAGTTTCTCTCTCACATCTCACGCTTCATGTGCCGACCGTTACCCTTAAAGTTCTGAAAGGAAACTTTGAAATTTAATTACACTGTGATTGAAGCCATGCTTTGTGTGACTGCAACCGTCTTACATGTATTATGACATAGAACATATGATTTCTTTAGTTTTGATTTTTGTGGTTTTTTTTTTTTTTTTTTTTTTTTTTGAGAAGGGCCTCACTCTAGCCCAGGCTGATCTGGAATTCACTATGCAGCCTCAGGGTGGCTTTGAACTCCCAGCGATCCTCGTACCTCTGCCTCCCAAGTGCTGGGATTAAAGGCTCGCCTATATGATTTATTTTGATACATGTTTCCTGTTCACTTACTGTGTATCCTGCTGTCACTCGATAGTGTGTCCTGTCATATTAATGACGTCAGCTTGGGTGACAGTGTTGTCTAAGTCTCTGATACCCTTATGTTTCTGTCTATTACCAAAAGTGGTGAGCTAGTGAGCCATAATTGCTGACTGTTCTCTCTATCTTAAGATCTAAAAGCTTTTTCTTTGTGAATTTTAAAATGCTGCTAGTATGTCTATACACATTTAGAACAGTTGTGACTTACTGAGGAAATAAGCAACTTCTCATTTTTAAGCGCCCTGCTTTTCTTATCCTCCTTCTGCAGTCTGCTTTTTTCTTTTCAGTCTACCTTTTGATGGTAGACACTCTGGCTGCCTTAGACATAGTATTTGCATGGTGCCGATTTTCCATCTTTTTCATTTTAACTTATCTGTGTCTTCGTATTTGAACTTGTGGTCTTCTAGAATGTCATTTAGCTGTCAGGCTTTCTGCTGCAATGTGATACTATCTACTTTTTAGTTGGAGCACTATGTCTGTAATGTTTAATATTTGGGTTTAAGTGATCATCTTGCCACTGCTCTTCCCTTTTTGGGTGTATTTCTACTTTCTGTTTGTTCTCTCTATCCTCCATCTTATTTCCCCTACTATATTGGTCTTCTTGTGGTTGTCTGGGTGCAATTTCATCTTGTCTGCAACATTGCTACTTAGCTATTCTTCTTGTTTTGACTTTAAAGTGAATATTCTAGAATTCTTTTTTTTTTTTTTTTTAATTTGAGAGAGAGAGACAGAGAGAGAATGGGTGTGTCAGGGCCTCTCAGCCGCTGTGAACAAAATCCAGATGCGTGCGCCCCTTTATGGTCAAGTGTGGCATTGCGCCCTCGCGTCACTTTGCATCTGGCTAAACGTGGGACCTGGAGATTGGAACCGGGTTCTCAGGCTTAGCAGGCAGGCGCCTTAACCACTAATCCATCTCTCCAGCCCAGTATTCTAGAATTCATGATGAGTGTCACTACAGTATTAGAGTGCACCGTCCCACAATGCACTGTGGAATGCAGCATCTAGGACTCTCTCCAGGCAGTCCAGCCTCAGTCTGTACCTCCCTCCTTGCTCTGCACTATTGTCGTGATGCATTTTCTTTTTCTTTCTCAGCACGTTACAAACACATTCTATGCAGATCACACAGTAGGTATCTGTGATTAAGGATCTTACATGAATAAATTATTCAGGCACTTCTCTTTCAAAAAACAAATCCCCCCCTCCCAGGCTGGAGAGATGGCTTAGCGGTTAGGGCACATGCCTGCGAAGCCTAAGGATCCCGGTTCGATTCTCCAGGTCCCTTGTTAGCCAGATGCACATGCATCTGGAACTCCTTTGCAATGGTTAGAAGCCTTGCCGTGCCCATTCTCACTCTCTCTCTCTCCCCCCTCTGTCACTAATAAATAAAAATAAAAATCTTAAAAAAAGAAAACAATCTCCGTGTGTGTGTGTGTGTGTGTGTGTGAGAGAGAGAGAGAGAGAGAGAGAGAGAGAGAGAGAGAGGGAGAAAGAAAGAGAGGGAGAAAGACACTGATGTGAGTGCAATCTATGCCATGGAATGCATGTGGAAATCAGAGGACAACTCAAGTTTGGACCTTTACCTTCTGCCTTGTTCACCACTGTACACACCAGGCTAGCTAGCCAGTGAGCTTTTGGGTCTTCTCCTGCCTCTACCTGTCACCTAACCACAGGAGGGCTGGGTTTATGGGCATGCACTCCAGTGTCTGGCTGTACGTCGGTTCAGGGAATCCAAACTCAGACCCTTATCCTTGAACGGCTAGTGCTTTATCCACTGAGCTATCTCCCCAGCCCTATTCTGACACCTGCATGTCACTTATTTGTATGAGATACAGATTTTTGTACATGTGCACCTTCTCAGTAGCTCCTGGACTAGGCCCATCCTGGATTGTTTGACCTTGTCTACATTAATGTCACGCAGGGGTTTCCAAGCCTATTATTACAGACAGGTCTCTAAAGACCAGGCTTCACTTTGCATATATGTGTCTCTATTTAAGATAGGAAGATGTCAAAAGACGCAAAATTTGGTCAGTATTTAAGAGGATTTTAAAATACCAGTAGGGGCTGGAGAGATGGCTTAGTGGTTAAGCACTTGCCTATTAAGCCTAAGGACCCCAGTTCAGGGATCGATTCCCCAGTACCCATGTAAGCTAGGTGCACTGGGTGGCACATGAATCTGGAGTTCATTTGCAGTGGCTGGAGGCCCTGGCACATCCATTCTCTCTCTCTCTCTTCTTCTTTCTCTCTCTGTGTATCACTCTCAAATAAATAAATCAAAATAAACAACAAAAAAAAAATACCAGTAGGTTAGAGTCAACTAACTCACACTTCAACGTGACTGTAGTTCGTTTCCTGTTCTCCAGCTCAGGTTAGCGGTGTCTCCAGGCGATTCTTAGCCATGTGTTGAGGTCAGGTGTCAAGACTTTTCGGGCCCTTTGCTGAAAATAAAATTGCAACAATGCATTTGAATATTTGCTAGGGAATATGTAGATTTCAAGTTTTAGGAAGAACCACGTAATCACCATTGTTGCAAGAACGCCGGGCAAACTTCTCCCATGTCCTCCGTAAGGGCGCTCGGTAGCGCTGTGACCAAGAGGACCCGAGCAGATCTTGTGATTTATGTTTTGCAGGAAAAGATGTCACAAGTGTAGCTCCATCTGGATGCTTCTCTACTTGTGTCAGCTTTGTAATTTCAAACAGTAAATAGGCTGTAACTTCTCGGCATGACCTGAGAGGGCGTGTAATTCATGGCTCATCTGTTTTTCGAGGTAGGGTCTCGCTCTAGCCCAGGCTGACCTGGAATTCACTCTGTCTTCTCAGGGTGGCCTCAAACTCACGGCGATCCTCCTCCCTCTGCCTCCTGAATGCTGGGATTAAAGGCGTGCGTCACCACGCCCTGCTGGCTCTTACTTTTCAAATGAAAACCAAACCAAACAAACAGAAAGCGACAGTGGTGCCCCAAGATCAGAGAGTTGTGACTTGTCCACTCAATTGTATCTGAAGTCCAGTTCTCCTGATGCCCAGTCCAAGTTATTGTTCAGGCGTGAAAACTAATACAAACCTGAAAGCAGCCTTACAAAGGACCCCGAAACCACGCTCATCTTCATTTAGACTTACTCTATGGAAATCCTCTCCATAGGATATCTGAAGTTTTTTACAGCTTTAGCGTCAGCCTTTTCTTTGAAGGGCAGATCATTAATTTGTGAGAAATACACATCATTTTTTGGGTGGCTTTGATTATCAGAACTTTCCTCTCTGAGGCAAAGTCTGCCTTCATATGATTTTTACCTCTTGACCCTTCCGACTATTAGTAGCATGGCTAAAACAGATTCCAGGCTGCTTGACAGGGGATATTCTACTAATTGTCAATGTCCCTAGTGGAATGTGGCTTACAGAAAAGGACAAGACCTTAGTAACTGCGGTCTGACCACGGCGGGGTGCAGTAAGGCCACGTCTCCTTTGATCTGTTCTTTCTGCTTCTATCATTAGAGAGCCGGTGCGGTGCGGTGCGTGTGGTTTTCTTGGCAGCTGCATTCCCGAGCTATTATCAGTAAGAATATCACTCTTTAATTAATGACTATCAAAGCAGCTCTCCTTCTTCTTCTCATCATGCCACTGGTTGCAGAACTATATGTGCTAAAATTCTATCTTTTAGCTTTCGGTGAAACATTCCTGTCTCATTTTGTCATCTTCACCCCTGACATAACACACACAAACTTGATACATAAGTTTCTCTACCTTTCTAGCAATCACCAAAGAAGATACAAGCAGGTTTCAATGGGAGAAGCGAATGATTTTGTTCGAGGTAATTATAATCATAAACCCCTACATGGTATTCAAATACAAACCTGATTTTTTTTCTGGATTTGTTTGTTAGATATTACTATCATTAAACACCATTAAATGCCCTCCTGAAAGGAAGATACTCTACAGTTTTGGCATCCCTCCAATTTACTGCCCGGTTACCATTTTGTAAAGGGAAAATGGGGTTAGTTCCACATGGCTAGTTCTCAGCGAGCTGACTTTAAGCGAGCCGCGCTCTATAAATATTAACTTACAGATCTGCTGAAGGAAAATAGCAAGGGCACCCGATGCCAAAAACACAATGCCAACAACAGAAAAAAAAATACTACTTGGAAGAGCAGAGGGAACCAGTCTTCCAGAAACTTGCTGTTTAAATCTCTGTTGATAGAGGCGGGTGTCCAGAGCTGTGTTTTGGGAGTGGATGTGCGGACTGTGGAAGTCCAAGGCTCCCTGGAGGTCTTGGGCCCTTTGTGACGGGCCTGGCACCTTCCAGGAGAGCCTGAGACATGCTGGGACTTGCACCAACTCTGTCTTTCCCCAAACACCAAGCTTTCCCTCTTTCTCACTTGTCGCCATTCTGCCTGCAGCCCTTGGAGGCAACCCTAGCCTTTTTAATAAGACAGTTTGGACGAGAGACAAGCCTTTTCAGTCTGAGAGATAAAAATAAAAATGTCAGTGATCAGAATTTCCACATATGGTCTCAAATGATAGATGAAAATTTCAAGCTGGCAATTGTCCTGAGCCGGAAGGGCACAGTCAAAGGAGGCTGGAAGGAAGTTGAGAGTATTTTCTTTAATTTTATTTTCCCCCTAAGTGATAATAGACTGTCCCCAAACACATCAAGTTCTTTCCTCTTCAAGGGCCGCGAAGGTTGCCAGGCCCTGTGCATTTGCAGCCGACCTGTTCGGAGACATTGTGGAGCCCCTCCCCTATAGCTGGGAATAGGTTTTCCCAAAATTCCAGGAGGGAGCCCTCTACAGACTGCCCATCTGTTCCTAGGCATGCAGGGAATGTGAGTAACAATTCCATTTAGGGATCACCTGTCAGATCTCCGGAAGAGGGGTTTCTTTTTCTCTTAAAACAGCTCTGCTTTGGGGCGTGCATGAGATTAAGAAGAAAGATCCAGAAGGGGGAGGGAAGGATCTGCATCTTAGCTGAGGATGGTAAAACGCCATACAACCCTACAAAGTTTGTTTTTTGTTTGTTTGTTTGTTGTCTCCCTTGATCTAGTGGGTGAACACGTTCTCAAGGTCAAAGCACATCCTCAAGGTCAGAGAGCATCGTCAAGGCCAGAGCTCCTGGGAGCACTGTCATCTATAAGCTGCAGCTATGACTTGTCAGCCTGTGAGAACTAGCTTGGGGTTGTGATGCGCATGCAAACTGATCCAGCCTCAGTGTATTCACGTAACAAGAAGAGGGGGACAATGTGATCATTAAAATGACTTCCTAACCAGGTATGGTCGCTTAGGCGCACAATTCTTGAACTTGAGAAGCCTAGTAAAAAGGATTGCCCCACGTTCAAGCCAGCCTGGGTTATATAATAAGTCCCAGGGCCAATCTGGCAAAAAAAAAAAAAATAGTGCTGGGCTTGGTGGCACACACCTTTAATCCCAGCACTCGGGAGGCAGAGGTAAGAGGATCACCGTGAGTTTGAGGCCACCCTGAGAGATGACATAGTGAATTCCAGGTCAGCCTGGGCTAGAGTGAGACCCTACCTCAAAAAAACAAACAAAAAAAACAAACAAAAAAACAAAATAGAGGGACTGGAGAGAGGGCTCAGCAGTTAAGACATTTGCCCGCAGAGCCTAATGACCAGGGTTTGATTCCCCTGTACTTACGTAAACCAAATGCACAAAGTGCTCCATGCAGCTGGAGGGTTTGTTTTTTTTTTTTTCTGCAGCAGCTAAAGACCTTGGCATGCCCATTTTTTCTCCTTCTCTCTCTTGCTCTGTCTCTTCTCAATGCCTCACTCTGCTTGTAAATAAATTTTTAAAAATTTAAAACAAAGACTTCCTCTTGTACGTCCCATTTAAAGCACTGATTGGAATAATTCTGAGTCTAAAATATGGAATTGGCAAGTGAGTCTCAAACTTGCAACGTGAATCAGAGACATCTGGAGAGTTTGTTAAAATCCAGGTTTGGAGCACACAGCCAGAGATTCACTGGTCTGTGGTGAGGCCTAAGAATTTGCATATCTAATGAGTTTTGGGGTGATGCGCTTCTGCTGGTTCAGGGACCACACTTTAAGAACCTCTGGTCTGGGCTACAAAACACACAGAACTGCTAGCAGGTTAGTGGTCACGGGTGGGAAGTAGTTTTCTACCAGCATGACTTCAGGCCCTATTTAACAGACGATGACGTCAGAGTGCGAACTCAGACTTGAGTGGGCTGGATGATGTGGGAAGGGCGGGGTCGGAAAGTGAAGCCCACTGGGGGTCGCAATGTCACCTTGAAAGAAGACACTGAAATTTAAGAAAGCCTCATGGATTGTTAGTGTGTATAACCCTAGACTGGCCGTACAGATCCACCACTCCCAGGAAGACCCAGAGACCTTGAACCACAGGCCCAGAATGAAGGATTTATGAACCACTGACCACCATGGAAAGATTCCTTTGGACCATAAAACTGAAAAACAGACTCGTAATTCAAACATGGCTGGATGAGACTTTCAGAGCTATCAGGCCGTCCTACCTGGGGAAAAAAGGCCTTAATGACTTCCACTGGCGCTCTCAGTCAGCAGGCAATTAATAAACTCCAAAACAGGTCGATCTTCCCCATTCTTCACTCCCAAAGGAAAACAAACAGCAGACAGAGATAACAAGGAGGTTTGTTTTGTTTTTTATTAAGTAGAAACCTTTGATGGACACATCATGCATGGGTGCCAAACTCTATTCCCGTCTCCAGTTCCCCACAGGCAAGAGGTGCTGCCATTCTCATTGTCAAAGGAGAAAGAATAGTCTGTCCTGTCCAGGTCAGCTCTCCTTTCTCTCTTGTCTTCCTCAAGTTGCTCTGGTCTATCCCAAATTCCGACATAGAACATGCCCAGCGAGAGCGAGCCAGAGTCACGTTCTCTGACCATAGAAACTGCTCGTCACTTGTCATTTGCCTTTACAGAACCCTGTAGCTCTTCTGTCAGCTTAAACAAGAGTGTAGCACAGCACACAGGACTGTTAGCGTGCCTGGCAGTTGTCAGAGAACCCCCTGGGAGGTGATGGGGAAAGAAATACTGGGGACTTGATAAAGAATCACTTGCTTTCATTGACCCAGAAAGACACAGTTTGACAGCAACGCAGATGGGTGTGTGGACTCATCTGTAGTCTCTTTTCCTGATAAAACTAGTAAATTTGTGAGATTTTTTTCCCCCTTTTTTACAGCATTAGTGATGGAGACCAGTCTTTCTATCACTGAACTGCACATTCCCAGCTTTAGATTATGAGATTTACTATAGAGTCTGCTCCTGCTTTTTTTTTTTTTTTTTTTTTTTTTGGAGAGAGTCAGGGGGAGGGGAAGAGGCAGAGAGAGAGAGAGAGAGAGAGAGAGAATGGGTGCGCCAGCAGCCTCTCAGCCACTGTGAACAAACTCCAGATGCGTGAGCCCCCTTGCGGGCAAGCACGACATTGTGTCACTTTGCTGGCTAAACGTGAGACCTGGAGAACCGAACGGGTGTTCTTAGGCTTAGCAGGCAGGCGCCTTCACCCCTAAGCCATCTCTCTCTGTCCCTGCTCCCACTTTTAACTTTCCTCCTAGTGTCGTCTCATTAATATTCCAATACAAGTTGCTGAGTTCACCAAGTCACAAGAACAAGCTGTCGATGCGTTAACAAGGGTCATAAACGTCTTCAATCCTTGAGCGCAGGTGACCAACTGACTTCCCCTCAAAATAACAAGAAGCACCTTCGAGAATTTATACTTTCAGAACCTGCTGCTTCCCAGTGTCAACTGCACTAAGCTCAAGTTCTCACACTTTGGAAGAAAAGTAAGACCGAACTCAAGACTCAAGACAGGGGGGTAGAAGGGGCAGAGCAGTACGTGTTGTCATGGGTCTGTTGGGGACGATCTCGAGGCCATTTCACAAGTGTCCACTGAGCAGCCTGCAAGCACTTCGAATAAGAAAGGCACAAGCAGCCGGGCGTGGTGGCGCACGCCTTTAATCCCAGCACTGGGGAGGCAGAGGTAGGAGGATCGCCAAGAGTTCGAGGCCACCCTGAGACTACATAGTGAATTCCAGGTCAGCCTGAGCCAGAGTGAGACCCTACCTTGAAAAAAACAAAACAAAAAAAAAAAAGAAAAGAAAAGAAAAGAGAAAAGAAGAGAAGAGAAGAGAAGAAAAGAAAAGAAAAGAAAAGAAAAGAAAAGAAAAGAAAAGAAAAGAAAAGAAAAGGCACAAGCACTGGCTGACGGCTGACGGAGCTCCACGTTCAGAACTGGATACATAGCCGTCAGCCCATAAATCACTAATTATAGCTGTGATGAGTGCTGTGGTTGAGAACAAGGAATGGAGCAGAAACAAAGCACAGCGTGCTTTAGTCTGCAAAGCTAACCTGGTTCTGGGTGTAGGAACAGAAGCGAAGGCTTCACCCTCATGTTCCAGAGCCATCATTTGAAGCCTTACTCCACTGGGACATCCTGGGTAGCGAGGGGCGTGGGATTCACACAGCGCGGCAGGATTCCGGTGCTTTAATAAATAAAAACAAAAAAAGAACTTTGAGTGTGTCTGTGTGTGCTATATGTGTAGTATGTGTGCGCGTATGTGGACTCACATATGCATGGGTGTGCATGCGTGTGGGTCTACATAGAAAGACCGGAGGTGGACCCTGACTGTCTTCCTTGAATGCTGTCTTCTTTGTGTAGGAAGCAGACTCTCTCACTTGAGCCCGGAGCTTGCCAGACAGCTTGCCCAGGGATCCTGTTTCTTTCTCCCGAGCTCCCCAGGATTACAGGTACCCAACATGGCCCTTCTGGCATTTTCCTGGGTGCTGGGGTTTTAAGCTCTGATCCTCACCCTTGCATGGCACGTGTCTTGTCCCCTGAGTCATCTCCATAGCCCCTCGTGTGCCTTTTAGAAACTTGATGGTGGGGTTTCATTCACCTTCTGCCTGAGACAGACCTTTACCAAGACAGCTCATTCAACAAGAACATCAAGTGAGGTGAGGAAGGACTTGGAAGAGGTGAAAAGAGCCAGAACAAAGTAAGGAGATTCATAACTCAAGAATTTGACTTGGGTGACTGGCATGAAATCCTTTTAAAGAGATACTTGCTTTGGGGGCTGGAGGGATGGCTTAGTGGTTAAGGCACTTGCCCACAAAGCCAAAGGACCTCAGTTCAATTCCCCAGTATCCACAATGCCAGATGCACAAGGTGGCGCATGTGTCTGGAGTTTGTTTGCCCTGGCTGGAGGCTCTGGCATGCCCATTCTCTCTCTTTCTACCTGCCTATTTCTGTATTTCTGCTCCTTTCCCTCTCTCAAATAAATAACACCAAAAAAAAAAAAAAACTATGAAAAATACTCTTAAAAATAACAGATATTTACTTTTCCTCTCTTGCTGGACACATATATATGCCTGGTGCTCCCTGATCTGTGACGAAAAGGATTCCAGGACTAAACCATGCAGACATACTTCTAAAGGGTGATTTGGGGTTTTTTTTTTTTTTTTTTTAGAGACCCCAGTGCAATGGGAATGAAACACTGAATCTTGAAAAAATAGGTTAAGAGCCGGGCGTGGTGGCGCACACCTTTAATCCCAGCACTCGGGAGGCAGAGGTAGGAGTATCGCCGAGAGTTCAAGGCCTCCCTGAGACTACACAGTTAATTCCAGCTCAGCCTGGACCAGAGTGAGACCCTACCTCGCAAAACCAAAAAAAAAAAAAAAAAAAAAAAAAGGTTAAGAAGCTACACTAATCCTTAGGCTTTAAGTATGAAGAGACCCACACCATTAAAAACCCAAGATTATTGAGCCCTGTAGTGGGAGGGGAATGGAGGAACATCCCTGTGCTCGCTGAACATCTTCAGGGCAGACAGGGAAATGGCACCACCTGGCCACCCAATTGAGAGGACATCTAAGAAAGTAGGAAAGTCGGGCTGGAGAGATGGCTTAGCAGTTAAGCGCTTGCCTGTGAAGCCTAAGGACCCCAGTTCGAGGCTCGATTCCCCAGGACCCATGTAATCCAGATGCACAAGGTGGCACACGCATCTGGAGTTCGTTTGCAGTGGCTAGAGGCCCCGGTGCACCCATTCTCTCTTTCTCTCTATCTGCCTCTTTCTCTCTCTGTCTGTTGCTAATAAATAAAGAAAAATAAAGAAAATTTAAAAACAAAAAGAAAGTAGAAAGTCTACACCCCGAATTCAGAAGAAAAATGCAGGATAGCTCCTGATTTGGGTTTTTGCCTCCAGTTGAAGTTCAAATGAAACCAAAGAGTGACAGTAGGAAATTACTTTACAAGAGTCCCTTCAACAGAGCTGGTGGTGGCCACAGAGAAAGGCCACTGACCTGGGAAGTGAAGGGTGGGAGAGACAAGAAGAAAGTGTCACAGGCAGCGAGGAGGTGCGGGATTCCTGGGCGAGAGAGGGCCGTGGTGCGCCATGTGAACGCACCAGCTGATCCCTGGGGTGTAAAACGCTGCCAGCATGATGCCAACTGGCTCAAGCAATTCCTGGAAATGAGCTGTTGGCTCCTGTTTGCCACTGGCTGAGCACTGTCCCCAGCACAATGCTCATATCTCCACGAGGGGGCAAGACATAGTGACAGAAGCCCTAAGTTCCGAACTGGCCCGTGTCACTCACGACTCGGAAGTTCTTACAGACTCTAACCAAGGTTCTTCTGAGTAGAGGGCAGGAGGTGAGTGGGGCCTTGGTGGCCTACGTAAACCTGGGTGGGGTTGAAATTGGCACAAGTGAAATGTTTGCTGGGCCCCTAATTAGGTCAAGTCTCCTGCACGGCTTTTGTAACCATCACGTAGAGCAACAACAAACTGCATGAAAGAAATCCTTAAGATGATTGCTGCTCATATTCCCAAACCCTGTTTCTTAGCGTGGGGGACACCCATTCGAAGACAATGCCCTGCAATCACACAGGAGCGAAAGTGACAATGAGCAGGAGGGAGGGCGAGGCCAGCTGTTCCCTTGTGAGGGGGAGGCTGGGACAGGCCAGGTTATTAAAAGCCCCGTGACATACTTTGGCTTTGGTGGTGAGGTTATGTCTCAGCCTGGGGGATCACTCCCTCCAAGGCAGATCGGGAAGACATTAGAACCAGCCTGGTCGAGTTATTCGTGTCCAGAGGGCCTAATCCTGCTAAATGCGTTCTCCCTTTGACAAGGCCCTCGCTTGTGTGGCTAAGCTTGACTCTTCACTTGTAGCCATGGTGGGAGGGAAGGACCCAGCCTCTGGGCAGAAGTGGGGACAGTTCTTGCTCTACCCATCTCCCTTTCAGTAGATTTGTTCAGGCCACCGGAAGCCAGCATCGTCCTCCTACCGAGTCACAACTCTTCTTCCTGTGGCCAGGTTCTTAGCTACGTTATATGAGCCCTTCACCCTTCCACCCAATGCTTCTGCTTTGTTCCATCTGGTTCTGTCATTTTTTTTTTTGGTCATAATTTCCGTGATGAGTGACATCCCTGTGAACGATTTCACACTAAGAGATTGGTGACTGATTCTGATTTAAGAAGTAACTCCCTCTCAGAGGTATTTGTAGTCTTCACAAGGTTTTGAAACTCAGACTTTTAGATGGTAGAACTTGTGTCTGCCATGAAGATAAATGACAAGGTGGGTTGGGAGAAGGGGTTGGTACCCCGCTCAACCATTTCCTGTGAGTAGACATTTGGTTTCTCAGGTCAGCCCAGCCTTGGTATGGTTGACCATCCCTGACAGGACAGGAGACATGACACTGGCACAGGTGCATGTGCTAACACAGCTAAGGAGGTGTCGACATAGGCAATATTTGGACCCTCTAATGGAGATGAAACGATGGAGACAGAGTGAGGGGAGGAGAAAGAAAGGAATGGAAGGAGGGAGGAAAAGAGGAAGAACTGAAGTGTGTGATTGTTCAATCTCTTCCTATGAGAACAACCTTCTGGGTACAATAGGAAGCAGGGTTTGCCCAGTCCTAAGCGTCACACACATCTCACATCCATAATTCATCTTTGTCAGCAATTGTCCAGTCTGGTTTGGGCAGAAGGCACACCCAAAGCACTGCAATTTTTCTCAGTGTGCACATATTCCTGCTTACTGACACCCACAGCACACGTTGACACTCAACGCCTCCCCTGTGCGTTACCTCAACCCCACTCACGGCAGAGCCACTTGGGCAGGGCTGAGCAAGCACTGATGCTACAGATCGCATTGAGGAACAATAATTATAATAGCTACCATTTACCTCATGATTGCTCTTCCCAGATGCTGTAACAAAGCTTTACATATTTGTTCTATCCCATTTAATCCCTATAACTACCCCATTCGGGTTTATATTGTTATAATTTTCATTGAGAGATGAAGAAGCTTAGACTCAGGCTCAGTAACTTCCCCCAAAGCGTATAGCAGAATAGTTACCATGAATGCAAAGATGTCTGATTTGTTTCTTTTTTTTTTTTTTTTCTCCTCAAACTGGGTCCTGGGAGCTGGTTCTTCTCCTCCCTCTCAGCTGAGCTGAGCTGTAACAGTGCTCATAGAGTCTGTGCAACCAGATTTCCAGCCCAATCCAATCGGCCCCGAGAGATGATCTCACTAAGCTTTCCCAGAACTTCCAGGTGTTTTTCTATCTAGAGGGGCAAATATATCTTGAGCTTTTTACTCACCTAAAAAAAGTTTGATTTGCAGAGCTGGGGAGATGGATCCGTGTTTGCAAGTGCCTTCACACCAGTCTGCAATATGGAGTGTGGAACACCAGACATGGGAAGCCAGACATAAGCAGTGTGTGTGTCTGTTATCCCAAATGCGCCTTGTGTCAATGGAGGCGAAGTCCAAAGACAAAGTCCATGCTCTCGTGGCCAGCCAGCCCAACACTGGAGGCTGCAAAACGAGAGACCCTGTCTCAAGCTGGGGAGGCGAGGAGCGACGTTCCAAGGTTGTCCTCTGACCTCCACGTGTATATTATGGCACAAATATACACCCATGCGAGTGCCCCCCTCCCACAGATTTGATTTACAAAGGAAACAAGAGGCCAACCCAGGGAACTGTGATGGAGCAATCTAAATAAAACCTGTGCACAGTACTGCAAAGGTTCTGAAATACTTCAGTGAATATATTGGCCGTTTCTCTTATCACTGTGACGAAAATGCCCGAGAGAACAATATAACGCAGGAAGAATTAATTTTTGGTTCTGAGAGATCAGTCCATGGTTTCTCACCCGCATGTGCTTGGGAAGAACTTCATGGTGCCAGGAACATACGGTGAAGGTGCTGCTTCACCTCTCAGGAGATGAGACATAGAGCAAAGGACTATGGGAAGGGGCCATGGCAAGACACAGCCCCAAGGGTTCCTTCTCACTGACCTACTTCTTCCAATCAGATCATGCCTCTGACTCGTCACCACCTCCCAAAACTGCCATCATACTATGAATCCATCAAGGGATTAATCCACTGATAAGTCAAAGCTCCCAGCAAAGTCCATCAGCTCATGACCAAGCCCCCAGAACATGAGACCGCAGAGGGCAGTTCACATTCAAGCCCTCTAGACACCAGCTGCCCCATCCATCACACGCTGAGCACTAAAATAAGGACGCCTTAGCAGGAGACCTGAGAAACGAACGAGGGCTTTCCCCTCCCGTTGCATGTAAATCTCTACTTGCTTTCTGACCTTCCGCCCTCACCTGATTTCTACCCAAGATCTGGAGACTTAGCCTGTGCTTTGCTGTGTAGCAGGACAGTTGAGATGGTAATATATATATATATATATATATATATATATATATATATATATATATATATATATATATATATGGAGAGAGAGAGAGAGAGAGAGAGAGAAACTGATTTTTGTTGTTGTTTTTTGTTTATTTTTTTTCTTTTTTTATTGGCAACTTCTATACTTACATACAAAAAATGCATGATATTTCCCTCCCCTCCCCCATTCCCCTTTAGAACTCCATTCTCCATCGTATCCCCTCCCTCTCTCTCTCCATTAGTATTTCTTTTAATTTGATGTCATCATCTTTTTCTTCTATTTTGAGGGTCTTGTGAAGGTATTGCTAGGCAGTGTGAGGTCATGGATATCGAGGCCAATTTCTGTCTGGACAGTTGCATTGTAAGGAGTCGTACCCTTCCTTTGGCTCTTACCTTCTTTCCACCCCCTCTTCCGCAATGGTCCCTGAGCCTTGGAGGGTGTGACAGAGGTGTTTCAGTGGTGGACACTCCTCCATCCCTTCTCAGCACTATGTTGCCTTTTGGGTCATCCCAGTGGTCATCACCATCTAAAAAGAGAAGCTTCTCTAACCAGAAGTGAGAGTAGCATTAATATGTGAATATGAATGTTAAGGGTAGTGCTTTCAGGGCAGCTTGGTGGGAATAATATATTTTTATTTATTTATTTGAGAGTGACAGACAGAGAGATAAAGAGGCACAGAGAGAGAGAGAATGGGCACACCAGGGCCTCCAGCCAGTGCAAATGAACTCCAGTTGCGTGTGCATCTGGCTTATGTGGGTCCTGGGGAATCGAGCCTTGAACCAAGGTCCTCAGGCTTCACAGACAAGAGCTTAACTGCTAAGCCATCTCTCCAGCCCCGAGATGTTTATATTTTTAATTGACTCATTTTTGTTAGCTTACATGGAATTAGGTTTTACTCTGTTTTATTTGCAACAAACTTTGAATTTTGTTTCTTTCCCCCTCTTTCCCTCATACTCTTCCCTCTGTCTCCTCCCCTAACATAGATTCCTTTCTGCTTTCATACTATTTTCCTTTTTGTGCCACCCTCATTTCTTATCACTTCTTGTTCCCCTCTTGTGGTCCTATTTCAATTCACATATATATATATATATATATATATATATATACACACACATACACATTATACATACAATGTACATATAATGTAATGTAATATAATATAATATAATATATAATGTATATGCATATAATATAATACATATCATATATATATATATATATGGTTTCCTTCTAGCTCAGGCTGACCTGGAATTCACTATGTAGTCTCAGGGTGGCCTTGAACTCACAGCGATCCTCCTACCTCTGCCTCCCAAGTGCTGGGATTAAAGGTGTACACCACCATGCTCAGCTCAATTCATATTCTTTTTGTAAAGTTTTTTTTTTTTTTTGATCATTTACTTGTGTGTGTGTGCGCACGCCACAGCAGGTGAAAGGATTCAGAGGACAATTGCCCCCTAACTGGAGGTAAGGGTCCTGTCAATCTGGCTCTGCTTTTCTTCTTGCAGAGCTTGCAAAGAGCTTCCAGAACATTCTTCTGTCTCCACCTCCCATCTCACATCTGAGATTACAGAAGTCCACTGTGGGTGGTTTCCAGCTCTTTACATGGGTCCAAGGCTCACACTTGGGTACTCAGACTTGAGAGGCCAGTGCTTTATCCCCTGAGCCACCTCCCGGCCAGTCAATTCATATTCTGCACTTGCTCTCACCTCCCCTCCCTTCTTTATTTAGGATTTGCTTATGAGAACAAGTATGCCATTTTGTCTTTCTGGGTTTGGCTTATCTCACTGAGTATAATATTTTCCAAGTCCATGCATTTTCTTGAAAATTTCATGACTTCATTTTTCCTTTCAGCTGAGGAAAACCCCAGTGTGTGTCTATACCCCATTTCCAATTCCACTCATCAGTTGATGGGCATTTAGCCTGACTCCATTTTCTAAGTGTTGTGAACAGAGCAACAAGGAACATGGATGTGCAAGGTTCTCCATGGTAGGATTCAGAGTCCTTGGGGTATATTCACAGAAGTGGAATCTGGTCGTTCAATTTTTTTTTTTTTTAATTTAAGAGAGATAGAGAGAAAGAGACAGAGAGAGCATGGGTTCGCTAGTGGCCTCTCAGCTGCTGTGAATCAACTCCAGATGCATGCGCCCCCTTGTGGGCAAGTGTGGCATTACATCCTTGCATCGCTTTTTGCGATTGGCTAAACGTGGGACTTGGAGATTCTAACAGGGTTTCTTAGGCTTCACAGGTAGGCGCCTTAACCACTAAGCCATCTCTCCAGCCCGGGAAGTTCAATTTTTAGCTTTTTGAGAAACCACCACCACTAATTTCCATCCTGGCCTCACCAGTTACAGTTCCACTAACAATGAATAGAGGTTCCTTTTGCCCCACAACCTTGCCCACATTTGTTATCACTAATTTTCATTCTGGCTGAGGTGAGATGAAACCTCATCTGCGTGTTTACTGTAGCAAGAGGGAGAGAAGCAACATCCAGCAGGCTGGGGCCCTTCTCCATCTCCTTTCTGTGCCTGTCACTGGCTTCAGCACTCAGCACAGCCTGGGGATGAAGAAGACAGAACTAAACAAGCAGCCATAACCAGAAGGCTAGAACCACAGCTGACAATCACCGTCCTCTTGGTGCCTTGAAGAAATGCTCATCAAGAACTGGAAATCTGGGCTGGAGGGATGGCTTAGCGGTGAAGGTGTCTGCCTGAAAAACCAAAGGACCCAGGTTCAGTTCCCCAAGACCCCATAAGCTAGAATATACAAGGGGGCACACGCATCTGGAGTTTATTTGCAGTGGCTGGAGGGCCTGGCATGCCCAGTCTGTCCCTCTCTCTCTCTCCCCTTTTTCTCTGTTAAATAAATAAATAAAATGTTTAAAAAAAAAAAAAAAAAGAACTTGAAATCTGGGCTGGAGAGAGTTAAGGATTTTGCCTGTGAAGCCTAAGGACCCAGGTTCCATTCCCCAGGACCCATGTAAACCAGATGCACCAGGGGGGGAGTGTGTCTGGAGTTCGTTTGCAGCAGCTGAAGGCCCTGGTGTGCCCATTCTCTCTCTCTCTCTCTCTCTCTCTCTCTCTCTCTCTCTAACAAACAAATAAAAAAAATAAACCTTGAAATCTGATGTTCATACTAGGCTCCAGACTGCAGAGAACATGTTGGACACAGCACTTATCATTGCTGTCCTGTCAGTAATTCCATGGTAATGCCAAATACAAATAGCTGAAACAATGTAAGGCACATACAAAGGTAATGTAAACATATTAAATTTTCAGAATTCCACCCTTAGGAGGGTTTCATTGAGGAGCAGGTTCAGAACAGGACCACAGGGGAGGAGGAGTGGTCTGCAAAAGGAGAGGGTCAGAGCAACGCTTAGGCAAAGGCTGTCTGCAGGCATGCTTGTTTCCGTAGTCAGCCAGGTTCAAGCTACTGTCTTCTGGCGGTCCCTTCTAATGTACCCTGTTCACCTCTCTACTTGCCCTGTCTGCCTCTTTTCCTCCTATCTCTCTCTGATTTGAGAGTGTTGAAATTTTTCCATACGTTGATGTCTCCACTCAAGTCCAAACTTGATCTTAAAGCCTTTCCCAGCAATTCCAGGCCAGGCTCAACTTTCCACTCCCTGTCCTTCTTACAATAAGTAGATCCACACCACACCTTAGGAAAATTAAGTATACACTGCCTTGTATTGTTAACTAATGATTTTGTTCTATGCCCCTAATGACACTTTAAGCTTCTTATGGGCAGGGCTGTGCATGGTGGTTTTTGTGTATCTGGCACATTGCTAAATGCCTAACAGATGTTTGGAGGAGGCTGGTCGAAGGGTTCGTTGGTCACGGTCCTTGGTTGTCACTCTCATTTGAAGTTCTGCTGGGGCCAAAGCTCCACAGAAGGCACAGAATATTCAGATACATGGTGACCTGGGAGTGGCTGTGTGTCCTTCCACAAACCTCCTTGACTTACCTCCTTGTTTTTAACTAAACAATTGGCCCTTATTCTCCATAAAACACTTGATGTACTTAGAAATATTTCCAGTTTCCTCACTTGATGCCAAGCTTCTTGGGATCCACTTACCTTCTTTAAGACCTTAAGGCAGCTTCAAATTTCAACATTTATTTTCAAATGACAAATAGGTCTGGCCCCAAGTTTCCACATTTGTTAAGGTCATTCCCTCCCTCCCCCCCCCACTTTCCCCTTTGAAACTCCACTCTCCATCATATCCCCTCCCCCTCTCAGTCTCTCTTTTCATTTTGATGTCATCATCTTTTCCTTCTGTTATGATGGTCTTGTGTAGGTAGTGTCAGGCACTGTGAGGTGATGGATATCCAGGCCATTTTGTGTCTGGAGGAGCACATTGTAAGGAGTCCTACCCTTCCTTTGGCTCTTACATTCTTTCCGACCCCTCTTCCACAATGGATCCTGAGCCTTGGAAGGTGGGTTTGAGATGTTTCAGTGCTGAGCACACTTCTGTCCCTTCTTCTCAGCACCATGGCGCCTTCTGAGTCATCCCAAGGTTGCCACCATCTGAAAAGAGAAGCTTCTCTAACCAAAAATGAGAGTAGCATTAACATATGGGTATGGACATTAAGAGAAGTGTTTACTGGGCAGTTTGGTGAGCATAGTATATACATTCAGCCAGATACCAGCAGACGTTACACCCCTAGGGCTCATGACTGCCCCTGTCATAGGTTTTCAGTATCAGGGATTTATTCCCTCCATGGAGCGGGCCTCCAGTCCAATTAGAGACATTCACATTCTTTAAAAAGGCAAAGAATTTGTTTTATGATGGATTCATTGGTTCTTTAAGTTGTCTATTTTCTTCCTTTTGTATACTTTATGCCTGGGCTAGCTTTTTTTTTTTTTTTAACTGAGACATAATTCATAACCATACAATCACCTTCTCGAAGTATGCAATTCAGTGGTTTTTGATATGTTCAGTCATACAGCCACCACCACTGATTCCAAAACATCTCCACCACTCAACAAAGAAACCCTATCCCATTAACAGTCACATCTCATTTTCCCCCTTTCCACCTAGCCCAGCAACCACTAATCTACTTTCTATTGCTACGGATCTGCCTACGCTGAACATTTCATGTAAATGAAATCATATGAGACGCTGGCTCTGGGGAACAACTTCCCTCACAATAATGCCTTCAAGACTCGGCCTCTTGTACTGTATCTCGTTCCTTTTTGATGGCCAAATAATTTTCCACTGCGCACTGGTTTTTAATCCAGCCATCACTTGATGAACATTTGGATCAGTTCAACTTTTCCAATAATATCATGGTGAAAATTTGTACATGCACTTTTGATTATGTCTTTTTTTTTTTTTACTTTTTGTGAGTTTTATGATTGCATGCTAATTCCACATTTAAGCTTTTGGGAATTGTCAAACTGTTTCCCAACTACTTAGACCAGTTACATTTTTAATATATATATTATTTATTTATTTATTTGAGAGAGAGAGAGAGAGAGAGAGAGAATGGGTGCACCAGGGCCTGCAGCTGCTGCAAACTGTAGATGCATGTGCCACCATCTGGTTTACATGGGTCCTGGAGAATTGAACCTGGGTCCTTTGGCTTTGCAGGCAAGTGTCTTATCTGTTAAGACATCTCTCCATCCCTAGACCAGTTACATTTTATAACACTTCCAGTAATGGACAGGGTTCCACTTTCTTCCCAGGATGGTCCACCTGTCTCTTTGGTTATGGTCATGCCAGTGGGGAGAAAGTAGTTCATAGCTCTTTGTGCCTTTGAGTTTCAGGGCACAGTGGCTATGCCACTCAGCCACTTCCAGTGTACTTTTGGAAATGTATATATGTATCTGCTTTGAGGAGTCCCCAATCAAGACTTTGGATGACTTTTTTTTTTTTTAATTGGGTTGTCTCATTATTTTATTTTTTCTTTATTTTAATTTTACACTCATGTAACACTTCACAGTTGTCCTTTCAGACTGAGGACATCATCAGGCAAGAATTTTTCTTTTTGAAGGGACATCTATTTACAGCACAGTAAGATAAAGAAAAAAGGAAGGCCAGGAGCTAACTCTGTGTCCTTGAGCAACTTAGCTCAGTACCTCCACCAGGGTCTCTGATGGGGACTCAGTGTTTGGAGGCTAGCACTTCCTGTTTCAAATTCCCGCCTGCAAAGTGTAGACTTGGGATGGAGCCCCATCTCCATTCTAGCCCCACCTCTGCAAGCCTCACTGAACGAGCCACGGCCCTTGCTGTAGCCTCACTTCCTGTCAGTAGCTCTGTGTGTAAGCTTCTTGAAGCAACAGCAAGATTATTTCATCTCCTTCAGTGATGAGGTTTTGTGAGTCTCTGGATAGCTGACCATCATGGCTGTATATATATTATATACATAAATAATAAAAAATATATTAAAAATTTTAAATTAAAAAAAAAAAGATTATTTCATCTCTTTCAGAGATGAGGTTTTGTGAGTCTCTGGATAGCTGACCATTGTGGCTGTATGTATACTACATACATAACTAATAAAAATATATTTAAAATTTTTATTAAAAAAGATTATTTTATCTCCTAATACAAAGAAGCTGAGCGTCCCTTCTTGTTAGAGCTTGAGGAGGTGTGTGGATTCTGTTTTCCCAGCATGGCTAACCCTCCGTGAGTCTAGAGAACAGACTCTTGGGGCCAAGTTCTAGGGTCAGGCTGCCTTGAATGTACATGGGCTGCAGCAGGTCACTGGGAAAGACTGGTCTCTGCCCTCAGGCAAGTTTCCACATGAAATGGGTTGCATTTTCAAAGTTTCCATGCTCAAAGCACATTCTGTTTCCTATTAGATACTGACCAACATGGAGCAATGGGCACCAGAGTGGAAGAAGGGAAATTGTGAGTGAATTAAAAATACAAGGAGTTATAATTTGTAAGAACGGTATTTGTCAATCTCTCTCTCGAAATAAAGCAGGACTCTCTCCAGCCAGTGTCCTAGGCACAAGTGGAGAGAGAAATTCACAGCATGCCCACGACTTCGGGCCAGGTCTGTGGGTTTCTTCTCGTTCCCAGTCTGTCCTGTGGGCATTTGCTGAGGGTGCGTGTTTGAAGTGGGTTTGTTGTTGAAATCATTCCTTGTGGTTTCGCCTGCAATTAAAGTATTAGAGAAAGGGTTAGACTCCAAAGCTTGAGCATGTGCAGCCCAGGAGGCCCGGCTGAAGGACAGCTTGGGAGCTGGAGAGGAAGAAGAGGAACGAGTGCCTGGTGCCAGAAGTCACGAAATACATCGACATCGACAAAGCCTGTGTCTACAGCTGCTCAGGTGAGGAAATTGGAAAGGAATTTGCCCAACTCCTGGATCGTGACCCAGGCCCAAGTGAGAATCAGGTCAGATCCTCAGGTGAATAAAACATTTGGAAACACACAGAAGATTGTATTTGGCAGTGGTAGACTAGAGATGGTCAGATAATTAATGCCTGCTTTTGAAGTTAAAGATTCTCTGGTTCCCAGACAAGGCATTTAGGGAATTGTGCGTTCTGACTGCTCCCAGAAAAGACTGGTGAAGCTTTTCTCTTTCCAGTCACGGGAGTCAGGGAGCAGACGGGAGGGGCCTAGTGACTGACACGATTGGATGGACACTGTGGGGAGTGGTACAAGCTTCCAGTCCTACAAGCGGGGTGACCTTCCCTCTTTGTTTTCTGACCATCAGGTCATTCTAAAATGAAAAACGCTTCTTTTTTTTTCCTCACTACTAACACAGAGAAGATAAATGCAAATGATGGCCAAGGAAAGAGTTAGCGTTGAATCAGAGGAATGACAAAGTCTGGGATATATTTCTCTGCTATTTAAAATAAATACTTTTTAAAATCCACCTATCTGAGGTGTGCTATATTTCAGAGGACTGGAGGCTGTGGCCCAGGTTTACACAGACTTTTAATTTTGGAATTTTGGCCAAACTCTTTCCTCCTGAGTCAACCCTCTAAGTGATTTTGGGGGGATTTATTTATTTATTTATTTATTTTGCCTTTGCCTTCATTTATTTTCTTTATTTAGCTTCTCCTTGTTCGAGGTAGGGTCTCACTTGGCCCAGGCTGACCTGGAATTAACTCTCAGGGTGGCCTTGAACTCACGGCGATCCTTTTCTCCCGATTTCTTCCTTTTTTTTATTTCTTCTTTTTCTTCCCTTTTTTCAAGATAGGGCCTTTCTCTGGCCCAGGCTGACCTGGAATTCACTATGTAGTCTCAGGGTGACCTCGAACTCAAAACAATCCTCCTTACCTCTGCCTCCCGAGTGCCAGGATTAAAGGCATGTGCCACCACACCCAGCTCCCATGGCGTCTTCTCTTTCCGCTCAAACCAGCCCACCCACATCAACTTCTCAGTACTTCTCCTCCATCGTATCACTGTCGCTATTTTACAATTGCTTGTCTCTTATCCATCCGGTCTAAATGTCTTATGCCTCTGCTATTCCTGCTATCCCGCTCCTTGCTCCTGTGAACGCTTTCCACTGGAGCACTGGGGGACCCAGCAGGGACATCCGAAGGCTATGTCCTGCCATTCGCATAGTGATGGCTTTGTCCACTTTTGCCCACTATCCGGTTATGCTTCATCTCTTTGACTTCTGCCCATCTTTTAAACTCAGTGGGGTACGATTGTTCTCCCTGTAATCTCTGACTCACCCAACCAACCCCTCCTGGGCTCTCTGACTTGGTTTCCCACATATCACTCATTATAGTTGAACCTTGAAGGTTTGTTCACTTGCTATAGCTTTTAGTCTGCACCTCAATTTTAACCTGGTGTTAGGTATGTCATCACCCCCAATAAAGACATGGTGGCTTCGAACACACTCGGGCATTTGCTCTTTCGTGATGAGTTTTCAGTACTCACGGGGTTGTCACTGGGTTGTCAGTGACACTTTTGGATAGGTACACCCAGAAAGGATCATGTCATAGTATCTGGTTGCTTTTGAGGAGGATTCTGGTATGATGAAGCTATCTCTAATGGGCGCCAATGTTTATGACAAGTAGATCCTTGGCAGGGAAAAAAGGATAAAGGCTGCATTCAACAGTTCGAATAGATTGAAGGCCATTCTGGGCCGTAAACATTAACAACTGCTTAACTCAAAAAGAATGTTTCTGGGCTGGAGAGATGGCTTAGCGGTTAAGGCACCTGCCTGCTAAGCCTAGGAACCTGGTTCCAATCTCCAGGTCCCACGTTTAGCCAGATGCAAAGTTTTGCAAGGGCGCAATGCTACACTTGACCACAAGGGGGCGCATGCATCTGGATTTTGTTCACAGCAGCTGAGAGACTGCTGGCGCGCCCACCTCTATCTGTCTCCCTCTCCCTCTCTGTCTGTCTCTCTCTGTCTCTCTCCAAAAATAAATAAAATAATTTTTAAAAAAATTTAAAAAAGAATGTTTCAGTCCAAAGCACAGATCTATCCTGTGCCTTAGAGAGACGCAGTCTTCCATTACTCACGTGGGTGGTGTCGGCAATGAAGAATGGATGGACGAACCCTGGGCTGAGCATGCGAGGGTCAGGATTATAGCTAGCACAGCATCGGTTTCATGAACCAGTGAAGTGAGCTAGGAAAACTACAGCACTCCTCAAAGGCTTGCTTTCTGTAAGAGGCTGCATTAAGATGGTGATAGGACTGTATTCAAAAAGTTTCTAGAACTTGTTTTCCTTCCTTTTGTTGTTGTTGTTTTAATCTTTCATTTTATTTGAGGGGGGGGATGGGTGCACCAAGGCCTTCAGCCATTGCAATTGAACTCCAGATGCATGTGTCATACTGTGCTTATGTGGGTCCTGAGGAATTGAACCTGGATCCTTTGGCTTTGCAGGCAAGTGCCTTAAGCCGATTCTCCAGCCCTGTTTTTCAGTCTTGGATAAGAGCTGTGGAGGAAAAGGCATGGTATAGAAGTCAGGGAGCAGGAAAGTCATCCTCAGGGCTCTTCCATCCATTAAGGACGTAGTAGACAGCTACAGTAAGGGCAATGATTATTAATACTCGGGTTTAGCTCCTTGCAGTGAGCTGTAGACAATGGCAACATCTATTTCATATGTTGACGCTGTGGATATAACTCAGTTGGAAGAATGTTTGCCTTGCTTTGATGAAGCCCTCGGTTCCACCCCTAGAATTCTTCATGTCTCATGCCTGTAATCCCCGCACTTGAGAAGTGGAGGCAGGAGGATCACAAGTTCAAAGCACACTTCAGCTACATAGTGAGTAAGAGGTACGTGTTTCAAATATAAGCATATATTTCAAATATACATATATATTTAATAGAGTAAAAAGGAATGCTTAGTAAAGCTATATAGGCTTCTCACATCCATGTGGTGCTCTCGTGCAGACGATGAATAATATGGCTGGGTGTGAATTCTATGAATAAGAGTAAGCAAGCTTAGCAATGGAATGATAAAATGGAATGATAAAAGTTGCTCTTTAGGATTTGGTTTCAACAGAAGGACTCTCTGCAGAGGTGTATTTAATAGTCTCGAGTGAAGTAAGGGATCAAGTCAGACAGGAGATCAGGAGAAGTGATCTGGGCAGGAGAATAATATACTGAGGTCCTGATGTGGGAACAGGCTTGAATGGTTCCAGAAAGAACCTGAACATGCTGTAACGCAACCTGCTCACTCCTGGCCAACGACAGCCTCCTCAGCCAGTCAGCAAAACACACCCGCACTGCACCAGAGCGATGTGACCTGAGCCGCTCACCTCTGCCACTTCTTCCGCCTCCCCTCTCACGTGGCCACTTAGCATTGATGCATGCCTCCATGCGTTCATTTAGCAAAGACCCAGTTAGCATCAGTGATGGTGCCAACCACCATGGGGCTCCCAGGCTGACTTGCGTTCTCCTAAGATGAAAGGCTATTTCTCTTCTTGTCTTTAGATCAGAGGACCAAGAGTATGGTAGCAAAATGCAAAATAAAAGAGGGGCATAGGGTCCTTGACATATCTTAGGGAAGAAGACATTTGCCATTCAGCCATGGATGTCCACAGGGAGAACGCTTCTTCATGAGGTGGTGCACCATCCTACCTTTGGTTTCACCACAAAGAATTTGGTTTCCCAGTCCCATCATACTCCACTTGTACAAAACCGAGCTCAAGGATGGGGGCACGCCATTTAAAATGAGGAAAGGGGCTGGAGACATGGCTTAGTGGTTAAGGCGCCTGCCTGCTAAGCCTAAGAACCCGGTTCCAATCTCCAGGTCCCACGTTTAGCCAGATGCAAAGTGATGCAAGGGCGCAATGCCGCACTTGCCCACAAGGGGGCACACGCATCTGGATTTCGTTCTCAGCAGCTGAGACACTGCTGGCGTGCCTATTCTCTATCTGTCTCCTTCTCCCTCTCCATCCTCTCTATGTCTCTCTCCAAAAATAAATAAAATAAAATTTTTAAATGAGGAAAGGTTCAAGCTGTGGGTGCCTGATGCTAACTATAAGTCCCAGGGAGAGAGGAGGAAGCCAGAGCTCTTTGCACAGGCAGGGGATGGGCACACACACCTCTTCCTCCCCTAAGATGGGAACACACAAATGCTCCTAAGGCTGGAGCTGCAGGAACATGCTGAAGGAATTGAGGGTAAAGAAATCAGTGTGGTCTGAAGTGACTGGAAAAAAAAGTATTCAGAAGAACTGGGACTTAAGGAGAAGTCAGATCATGCCAAGTAGACGTAGGAAGATGAAAGGATGGGAATAAGGCATGCAAAGGGCAAGTTAAGCCGGGCGTGGTGGCGCATGCCTTTAATCCCAGCACTCGGGAGGCAGAGGTAGGAGGATTGCCATGAGTTCGAGGCCACCCTGAGACTACATAGTTAATTCCATGTCAGCCTGGACCAGAGTGAGACCCTACCTAGAAAAACCAAAAAAAAAAAAAAAAAAAAAAAAAAAAAAAAAAGGGCAAGTTAGAGGGCGACAAATTGGGCCAGAATTCCAATTCATAAAGTTTAGTTCTTGTCTTAAAACCTGGGGAAATTCTTTGTGCCACAATTCTTTTTTTTTAATTATTTTATTGACAACTTCCATACTTATAGACAATAAACCATGATATTTCCCTCCCCTCCCCCATTCCCCTTCATAACTCCAATCTCCATCGTATCCCCTCCCTCTCTCCATTAGTCTCTCTTTTAATTTGATGTCACCATCTTTTTCTCCTATTATGAGGGTCTTGTGAAGGTATTGCTAGGCACTGTGAGGTCATGGATATCGAGGCCAGTTTCTGTCTGGACAGTTGCATTGTAAAGCCGTACCCTTCCCTTGGCTCTTCCATTCTTTCCGCCCCCTCTTCCGCAATGGACCCTGAGCCTTGGAGGTGTGCCACAATTCTTGAGTTCGCTCTGCGCAAACGCAGGCTCTCGTCTTCTACTTCCCCGTTGTCGACTCCCTTAAGCGTCACTCGAAGGTTTTCCCTACAGCATCGCTTACAGAAGCAGAGTAGCAACACTGCTTCATAGCCAAGCCATTTGCGAGTTGCACAATGCCGTACTTGATCCTTTGTAAAGACAGGGCCGCGTGTGTCTCAGTTTAACTCCTTAAACCCGGCACAACACTCAAGACGTAGGAAACACTGAGTAAAATTTCAGCTCATGAAAAATAACTAGTGACTGGACTGCATCGTCTCATTGGAGTCTCATAGCAGCCCCCTGGGAAAGATGCTTACCCTCATTCCTACGTGAGGGTAGGAAAGAACGGGAAGGCAAATGGCTTGTCCAAGCTTTCTTAAGAACAAGATAGATTATATTTATTACAGGCTTTGTATTAGTTTCATTTTATTAAACTGGGAAGCCAGACTGGAGAGATGGCTTAGTGGTTAAGGCATTTGCCTGCAAAGCCAAAGGATCCCAGTTCGATTCTCCAGGACCCACATAAGCCAGATGCACAAGGAGGCACATGCATCTGGAGTTCTTTTGTAGTGACTAGAGGCCCTGGAGCACCCATTCTTTCTCTCTCTCTCTCTCTCTCTCTCTTTCTCTCTCTCTGCCTCTTTCTCTCTCTTAAATAAATAAATAAATAAATAATAATTTAAAAAAAAATTGGGAAGCAGAAGAATGAGGAATTAGGATCTTGGGAACAAAGCCTTGACAAAGCTTGCCATCTAAGTTCTTCAGATCTTACTGTTGTTGTCTATTAATTAAGGAGGCATACTACCCTATCTCTCCAATTCCAAGATACACACATGTTATAAACGCATTCCAGCATCTCTGAAGTCAATGAATTCTTACTGTGCAACATTTCTCTTGACTTACCTAATGGATTCTAGGACGTATGATAATGACCTTTGTCTAAACTGCCTGCTTGCGGGAATGGGGACTTAAAAGTGCTTTGCCCCAACTGGGAAGTACAGTACAAATAAGCAAAGACTTGTAAAAAAAAAAGAGGTTACCTCTGGTCTTCCTCGCTATGAGGTCTCAACTCCTGCTGGAGAAGCTCTCCCTCCTATAAGCTCTTCTTAAAGTCCCTGAGCAGGCTCTGCGAGAGCGGATTAAATGGCATTAACCCGACAAGCAAATACTGGCTTTGCAGAGACACCTGGTACAAATCTTTGCTATTGATTAAAGGAATTAGTGCCCTGGGAATCTAGAGTAGACAAAAAGAAGGGAAATGCAATCCTTTTACACAAGTCCAGATGCACACCACATATCCACTGCCTTTTCTGTTTTTTTTTTTTTTTCCTGTTCCTATATACTTGTGGTTCCATGGGGACTGAATTGCCCAAAGAAGTTCTGTCGATACAGCAGCCCCTGTCTAAGAGACGAGCCCATTCCGGCAGCATACTCTGCCCCATGCCTTTGACTTCAGCATGTCCTGTGACTTCAGCAGCCTGGCCCACAACACACGGGCACTGAGCAGAGGGCTGCCAAACGCCAGTCTGAGTTTGCTGTAGGCCCAGCTCATTTTAAGCCAGTAAGCTTTCCCAGATTGTCTGTATTAGGCCTTGACTGCCTACATTTGTGAAAAATAATTTAAAACACACACACACACACACACACACAACAAAAAAAAAAAAACAGCGAGCCTTCAGGAAAGGGACAGGGGAGGATGGGATGAGTACTAGGGCCCTGGCCAGGGTGGGTAAAAGAATGGGAAAAAAATAAATAAGGTACACATTCACTAGAGAACATGTGCAGAACCTTCTAGCCCAGGTTTACTGCTCAGTGCGAACAAATCTTGGATAAGTCTTTGGCTATCCCTGCATTCTAACACCTACAAACACACACGATGGAACTGCCAAGTGCTTTCCTGTTGCACTGGAAACCTTCTCGGAGCACTTAACTATAAATTTCTTTCACAAATACTTTGTTGTCATTACCGCTTGTGGCTTTATTAGAGTTATTACGGTATGCTTTAAGCGAAAGTGATTTAAAGCCAAGAGTGTAATTTCTTGAAGAAGCTAGAGACAACCAATAGGGTGCGATATAGAGAAGTGTAGGTGTTGTTGCCTTTCTGACGACTTGTGTTATAACTACACACTACAATGAAAGTGACATTGTCACTGCCTAGGGTCTTAGAATGATGGCAATGACCATGCCGAATGTTAACCGGGGATTGCGTGTCCCTCCCTGTGGACTATGTACCTAACAAGAGAAGTTTCAGTGAGATTGACACGGAACGTGTTCAGCTCACAGGAACCTCTTGGTTGCACAGGAGACTGTACCGCCACGAGAAAGAAAGGACGTGTTTAGATATTATATCAGCATCAGAGGAAAATACGGAAAAGCTGGCTTGAAAATGTTACATGTCCTGAAAAAAAAAAATCGGTTGAGAGCGTCTGCAGATATGTAAATTAAAGAACAAGAGCCTCCATGATCGTTCTTAGTGAAGAGTGCGTGAGTTGAGAAAACACTTCCGAAATAATAGTGAAGTCAATCTACAGCCATACCACCGCGAACACTCAAAATGGCCAAGGGTTCTGCAAGTATGCTGTTCTGTAAAAATAATGATGTTTCAAGATTGTGAAAACTAAGTTATTTAATCCCTGGAAGTTCATCAAAGGCTTGCAAATCCCCAAGGACCATTTCCTAAGGGGAAAAAATGGTGCAATTTCAGAACAAACAGGAGCCTTTATGGCATTGAAGTTAACCTGATTCTCTCCAGCCACCCTGCTCTAGCCCCATGGGGTCTTTCAAACGTAGTTTCCCAATTACGTTAGTTGTGAAAAGTAGTGTCCTATCTATTCAAAGAAATAGTGGGCTGGAGAGATGGCTTATCAGTTAAGGCATTGGCCTGTGAAGCCTAAGGACCCAGGTTCGATTCTCCAGGTCCCATGTAAGCCAGATGGACAAGGTGGCGCATGCGTCTGGAGTGCATTTGCAGTGGCTGGAGCCCTGGTGCGCCCATTCTCTCTCTCCGATGCCTGCCTTTCTCTCTATCTCTTTCTCCCTCCCTCTGTCTGTATCTAATAAATAAATTAAATCCAAACAGAAAAAGAAATCGTAAGTTGGGAGCTGACCCTAAAGCCTCACCCCCAGAAAAATGATCACAATTTAATCTACTTGGCACTTCCCAGAAAACTCTCACTCATGGGACTTGTCTTCATCTTCCTCACTCAGAGCGAACAGACCCAGTCTCAGAGCATTTCTTGAAGAAGAAGAAGAAAAAAGTCAGAGGCCATTGGTTCAAGTTGCAGCTGCTTGATGTGGTAGCATAAGGTGAGGCAAACAGCAAGCTGACCAAAATGCTTTTAAAAGAATTCCAGGAATGCGATGTCCATCAGGGCATCACAATGTTCTGATTATGAGCCAGGAACGGTGGCTCACACCTTTAGTCCCAGCACCCGAGAGGCTGAGCTTGAAGAGTTGCCAGTAGTCCAAGGCCAACCTGGGCTACAGAATGAGTTTCAGGTCAGTCTGACTTGGAATGAGACCTTGTGTCAAGAAAACAAAAATTCTGGTGTATTTGTTTTATCTTAGCGTTTAGGACCGTGCATGCGCTCAGGAAAATCCAACAAGGCCCCTGGTTTTCCCGTCTAGCTGAGACTGTGGCTTTGTACAAGCAGGAAATGAAGAAGGCAGAGTGAAGAATTCAACACCCGACAAAAACTAAAAGCCACGGGCTAAAGACACTTAAAGATCTCTTTAATTATTCACAATAGCTAGGAAATGGAACCAGCCTCCATGTCTCTCCACGGATGAATGGATAATCAAGATGTGCTACACTTACACAATGGAGTTCTATTCAGCGGTAAAGAAAAATGAAATGATGAAATTTGCAGGCAAATGGATGGATCTGGAAAGGATTATACTAAGTGAGGTAACCCAGGCCAGAAAGCCTAACGTCGCATGTTCTCTCTCATGTGTGGATCCTAGCTACAAATGTGTAGACTTGTGTGTGAACTGGAACCAAAAGTCAATTGGTAGCAGAATCCAGTCAGCTGGAAAAAGGCTATAAGGGAGGGAGGAGAGGGAAGGACTTAAGGGGATGGTGCTGTATATATGAAAGTAGAACAGATTGCAGGGAGGGGAAAGGCCTAAGCAAGGCCAGGGGAAGAGATTGTGTAAAAGAAGGGCAGGGGGAGTGTCAATCAAAATTCAAGATATTCTGAATTAGACTTATGTAAACATACTTTTTTAAGTAATGGCACATCCAGAAGCTATAGATTGTTAATAGAAAATTTTCAGTGCCTGGGATGGGATACCTTCCAGTGAGTTGTTGGCCAGGGAGGTCCCTGTAGCCTCCAAAACATTAAAGGCTATTGCCAAGACCCTTGGTTTCCCTTGAGAAACAGATAGTAAGACCCTATTGCTGAAGACATCTCTTGCCTGAGAGGCAAGGTCACTGAGAAAGCAAGCTGATGCTGAGCAGAAAACCTTCTCCCTGTAGACCAGCCAACTGAAAGCTGGAAAAAGCTGCACTGCACGCAGCGTATGGGAGACAGAAGTCATCAGCAGTGAAAACAGTGGACACTGGAAGCCTCAAGTTTGGCCAGACAGGCCCAATGACCGAATGGTCACAATAGTGGCATGTCTGCTCTTGGGGTAACCAACTGCTCTATCATTGGACTGGAGGCCCGCTCTATGGGAGGGAATACATTCCTGGTACTGAAAAGCTAATCAAAAGTCTATGGCAGGGGAGGTCATAAGCCTTAGGCGTATAAAGCCTGCTTTTGTCTGGTTAAATGTATGTATTATTCCAACCAAACTGCCCTGAAAGTACTACACTTAATGTTTATATTCACATATTAATGCTACTCTCACTTCTGGTTAGAGAAGCTTCTATTTTCAGATGGCGATGACCACTGGGATGACCCAAAAGGCAATATAGTGCTGAGAAGAAGGGACAGAGGAGTGTCCAGCACTGAAACATCTCTGTCACACCTTCCAAGACTCAGGGTCCATTGTGGAAGAGGGGGCGGAAAGAATGTAAGAGCCAAAGGAAGGGTCCGACTCCTTACAATGCAATTGTCCAGACAGAAATTGATCTCAATATCCATGACCTCGCAGTGCCTAGCAAGACCTTCACAAGACCCTCATAATAGGAGAAAAAGATGATGACATCAAATTAAAAGAGAGACTCATGGAGAGAGGGAGGGGATATGATGGAGAATGGAGTTCTGAAGGGGAAAGAGAGGGGGGAGAGAATTATCATGGCTTTTTGCCTGTAAGTATAGAAGTTGTCAATTAAAAAAAAGAGGAAAAAATTAACCACTAAGCTCTTCAGTACAGAATTTCATAGATATATCCAATAAGCATGTGGATTGTACAGAAATAGCCCAAGAGGGACATTAAGCAAATAATTAAAGTAACAGCTATCAGAAGTACAACATTCTTTAGACAGGATGGGCTCTGGTGTGAAGAGCTGTGATATTTGGACAGGAGGGACTCTGAGATGGGGAGCAAAAATATTCTATATTTTGTTTTCAAATTTCAACAAAATGTATGACCCCTTCAAAGAACAAGGAGGTTATAGCCCACACATCAGGGGAAAGGAAGTAAACAGAAATGATCTTGTTCGTTAGTTTTCACTTTCTCATTTCTAGCGTTTTCTTCTCTTTGAGGAACGTCTGTGACGCTGATTGCAAAGAAGGTCCATTCACAGTGAATCCCCTCCACTTGTGTTTCTTGAAGAATAGCTGTGCCCTGCTTTTATCATTGAAGGACAATCGCGCTGGATAGATGATTCTAGTTGGTACGTTTTCTTCCTTATAGCACTAGGCCAGTCATCCCATCCTCTTGTTTGCATGGTTTCTGATAAGTCTATAAGCTCTTGTCTTTGTTCCTCTGTAAGTAAGCTGTTTCTTTTCGATATTTTCTCTTTATCTTTGGTTTTCTGCATTTGGAGAATGATACGTGTACACGGAGAATCGTTTGTTTTCTGTATTTACTCTGCTTGGCCTTCTCTGAGCTTCCTGAGTTTGCTGTTAGCGTTTGCCGTTAAGTTTTGAAAGTCTAGGACGTGATTATTGCAAGTATTTCTTTTTAACTTATTTCACTGGGAGCTTTAGTATCTGACCATTATGTAAGTAGGTCATGTTTCCTTTTTGCTGTCCTCTTTTGTCCCCTCTTCCCACCCCAATTCCACTGAGGGCCTTCCTCTTTCAAGATGGTCCTTTCTCTACTTTGTGGTCTCATTCCTTTGGTCTTCAGTCAAACTGTTCACGTGTTCAAACAGTCTGTCTGTAATCGCCATGAGGTCATGAATGCACCAGTCAGTTCATGTCTGGAGGACAGTGCCATGAAGTGCCTGGTCACATCCTGTGGCTCTTACATTCTTTCTGCCCTCCTCTTCTGCAATGTCTCTTGAGACTTGGAAGGCATGTTAGCAGTCTGCTGTAGTGTTGAGCTCTAGACAGCCGTCTATGTTTTGTTTTAATGTTTTGAATCTCCTCAGCGCCTACCACCATTCCCATAGGGAAGGTTCTCTGGCTGCTAGGGAGAGCGGCACTCGTATTTCCTCCACCGTTTTCTCTGCAGTATGCGTTGGGCTCTGGCAGTTATGGTAGAGATGATCTATCCAGGGTTAGGATTTGACTTTCTCTTCTTGTCATTTTGATGAGTCTTGGTTCTTGCCACTGTTTGCAGCCATCTATAAAAAAAGAAGGTTCTTGGGCCTGGGTCTGGGCTCCTCTGGGTGGTTTACTCTACTTGGTATCAGGAGCCTGTTTTAAGTGGCCTGGTCCGCCTGGCTCTTGGAGAAAGGCCTTCCTACATCTGGGTGAGGTGAAGGAAGGAGCCTGCCACATTCTGACCAGGGAGTCTTTGCCCAGCACCCTAATCCTCTTGGTTACAGTTGGGTGGCCTACACACCAGAAACTATCTTTGAGGAAGAGCCCAGAATGGACAAAAGGCTTTCAGTCAGCTACTGTGACTGTATTCAAAGAACCAAGAGAAAAGTCTAAAAACTAAAGGGAGATGTAAGAATAATAGCTTGTCAAAGAGAGAATGTCAGTAAGGAGGTAAAAAATATGAACACATAGCCGGGCGTGGTGGCGCACGCCTTTAATCCCAGCACTGGGGAGGCAGAGGTAGGAGGATCGCCGTGAGTTGGAGGCCACCCTGAGACTACATAGTTAATTCCAGGTCAGCCTGGGCCAGAGTGAGACCCTACCTCGAAAAACAAAAACAAAAACAAACAAAAATATGAACATAACAAAATATTGATTCTAGGGTTGAAATTAGAAAGATCTTTTTTTTTTTTTACAGTTTTTAAAAAGATTTTATTTTTATTTATTGAGACAGAGAGAGGGAAAGAGAGAGAGAGGGAGAGTGAGAATGGGAATGCCAGGGCCTCTAGCCACTGCAAACGAACTCCAGATGCATGCACCCCCTTGTGCATCTGGCTTACATGGGACCTGGAGAATTGAACCAGGATCCTTAGGCTTCGCAGGCAAATGCTTTAACTGCTAAGCCATCTCTCCAATCCAGAAAGATATTTAAAATAAATATATTGACAAAAATAATTGTGGCTTATAGTATATAGAGAATCTTCAGTAAAACTAAGAATTTAATTATCAAGAGCAGCCACGAGAAGACATGAGATGGTAAGTTCAGGATGTTGAAAACATGACTGAACTAAGGTTTCCACACCTAGAATATGTTCCACCAAAAAAAAAAAAATCTTTAAAAAAAACAAAAGAGCCAGGAGTGGTGGCACACGCCTGCCTTTAATCCAAGCACTTGGGAGGCAGAGGTAGGAGGATCGCCGTGAGTTTGAGGCCACCCTGAGACTACAGAGTGAATTCTAGGCCAGCCTGAGCTAGAGGGAGACCCTACCTGGAAAAGCCAAATACATAAATAGATAAATGAGAAACTGAGACAATCCTGGGCAAACAAAAGAGTGAATTCATTGTTTATGGATGCGCCTTACAAGAAATAGTAAGAGACCTTCACACTGAAATGAAAGTGTGTTAGGTAGCAATTGAAGGCTGGGAACAGACACAAAGAACACTGGCAAAGGTAGCTTCATACATTAATGTAAGTCTATATGAATGGATGCTTGTCACTGTCTTCCCTTGTGTGACTACAAACCAGCTGCATAATACAGTAATTGTTGTGATAGTAGCACAATAGAGCAGAGAAATTACACTGGAGAGTAGTTTCTGTGTGCCATTAAAATTAAATTGCCATTACTATGTCCTGTATTGTTATAAGGTAAGATGTTAATTATAATCCTTAAAGCAAACGTTAAGAAAATAACTGAAACTGTATTCTAAGAGAAACAGGGCCATTAAAACTGTACTGGGAGATAGCTACTTAACACAGAAGCAGGCAATAATAGAGGGATAAAGAAACAAGATGACACAAGCCGTACTTAATACCAGTGGCAAGATGGCATATACAAGTCCATCCTTAGCACTAATTCCATATAATATAAATAGATGAAATACTCCATTAAAAAACAGAAGCTAATGACATGTTTTTAAAATGACCAAATGATGCTGTACTTAAAATGATACGCATTGGATTCAAAGGCACAACTACTCAAAAGTAAAAGGTAGAAAAAAATGTTACATATAATCAGTAGCCGAAACTGAAGTGGCAAGCGGGCGTGGTGGTGCACGCCTTTAATTCCAGCCCTTGGGAGGCGGAGGTAGGAGGATCACCGAGAGTTCAAGTCCACCCTTAGACTACATAGTCCACCCTTAGACTATATAGCGAATTCCAGGTCAGCCTGAGCTAGAGTGAGAAGCTACCTCAGAAGAAAACAAAAAAAAAAAAAGAAAGAAAGAAAAAAAAGAAAAAGAAAGAAAGAAAGAAAGAAAGAAAGAAAGAAAGAAAGAAAGAAAGACAAAAAAACTGAAGTGGCTATACTTCTATCATGAAAGCAGACTTTAAGATAAAAATTTGCTGGGGGCTGGAGATGGCGTAGTGGTTAAGCACTTGCCTATGAAGGTTAAGGACGCGGGTTTGAGGCTCAATTCCCTAGTACGCATGTAAGCCAGATGCACAAGGTAGTGCATGCATCTGGAGTTCGTTCGCAGTGGCTGGAGGCCCTGGTGTGCCCTTTCTCTCCCTCCCTCTCTCTCCCTCTCTCTCTGCCTCTTTCTCTCTGTGTCTGTTGTTAACAAATAAATAAAACTAAAATTAAAAGAAGAATAGAAAATTTTTCTGATAAAGGCAATGAAAGATATTTTATAATAACGAGTGATCGGTTAATTTGGGGGGTTGGGAGATGGCTCAGTGGTTAAAGGTGCTTGCTTCCCAAGCCTGCTGACCTGGACTCCACTCCCTAGTACCCATGTAAAGCCAGATGCACCATATGGGGTAGGTGTGCGCCATTCCTTTGCAGTGGCAAGAGGCCTTGGAACACCCAGACTTGCTCATGCACTCTTTCATAAATAATAAAAAATATTTTTAAAGGTTAATTCAACAGTAAGAAATAAAAAGTACAAACAGATACAACGCTCTAAACCACATGAACTAAAATTTACAAGAAAGTGAGGGAACAATTTGACGATTGACTGATACAGAGTTTAATGCTCCATATTCTACAATATACAGAAGAGCTAAACTGAGGTTAATCAGGGTCATACAATGTTTTCACAACACTGGAAGTCAATTACATAGATGAGACATCTGTCAACCAAAACCCCCACCTAGGGAATGGAGAGTGTTAAAGTGCTTTCTTACAAATCCTGACAGCCTGGGTTTGATTCCCCAGTACCCAAGACCCTAAAGCCAGACACACAAAGTGGAGCATGCACATGGAGTTTATTTGTAGTGGCAAGAGACCCTGACGTGGCCCTTCTCTGTCTCTGTCTCTCTTTAAAAAATAAAACATAGGGCTGGAGAGATGGCTAAGCAGTTAAGGCGTTTGCCAGCGAAGCCTAAGGACCCCAGTTCAATTCTCCAGGTCCCATGTGAGCCAGATGCACAAGGGGGTGCACGCATCTAGAGTTCATTCGCAGTGGCTAGAGGCCCTGGTGCGCACATTCTCACTGTCTGTCTCTCTCATTCCCTCTCTCTGTCTCTAATAAATAAATAAAAAGTAAAATCTTAAAATAAAATAAAATATAATAAAGCATATTTTAACAGCACCTAACAGCACCCTAGTTGTATCTCTCTTAGGTGTATATGGAATACTGTTCACGATAGACCATGTGGCCATAAACAAGCCTAAATAAATTTAATAAACTTAAAAACACTGACATCATTCAAAATGTGTTCTTCAACCACAAGAAATAACATTTAAAAAAAAAAATTGAGGAAGCAGTTAATATGTGGAAATGAAATAACACACTTCTAAAGAAACCCTGAGCCTGTTTTAGATGGAATTGTGCCCCAAGGATTTCATGTTTGATGCTGTATCTAGAGAAAGGGTTTTCAAGAGGTAAAGTGAGTTGACATCACAAAGACAGGGCTCTGATTTCACAGGACTGGTATCTTTGTAAGAAAAGCAGGAGACACCAGAGAACCCTCTTTCTGTGTGTGAGAAGAGGAAAGGGCATGTCTTAGAGAATATATAGAAATAGATCTCTCATTGGAAACCAACTCTGACGGCACTTGGATCTTGGATTTCTGTCCTCCAGAGCTGTGAGAAAATAAAATTGGGTTGTTTAAACCCATTGGTCTATTGTATTTTATTGTGGAAACCCTGTTTGGTTAATATAGTATCAAAGAAGAAAAATAGAAGGTGATGTTTTAAACGATAAACTTAAAAGCATCACAATGCCAGGCATGGTGGTGCACGCCTTTAATCCCAGTTCTCTGGGGAGGCAGAGGTAGGAGGATTGGCGAGAGTTCGAGGCCACCCTGAGACTACATCCTGGGCTGGAGTGAGACCATACCTCGAAAAACCAAACCAAAGAAGACAAAACAAAAAGCATGATGTTAAGTGAAAGAAGCCATTTGCAAAGAACCACATATCATATTGCCTATTTATTTATTTGAATGTCCACAATAAAGCAAAGCCATAGAGACAGAAATGGACTGCTGCCAGCAGGATCTGGGGGGTGGGAAGAAGAGAAGGACTGTTAATAAGAACAGGACACTGAGCTGGGCGTGGTGGCACACGCCTTTAATCCCAGAACTCGGGAGGCAGAGGTAGGGGGATCACCGTGAGTTCGAGGCCACCCTGAGACTACATAGTGAAGTGGGCTAGAGCGAGACCCTACCTGGAAGGAAAACAAAAAAAAACAAAAGAACAGGACTCTGTTGTGGGATGATAAAATTAAGATGCTGTACAATTCTGGCTTTACTGGAAAACACTTGGAAAAACTTACTCTTAAGCTACCTAAAATGGTATGTATATGTATTTATATCTCCATTCTAATTGGAAATAATGGTATAGCAAACAGAATTCTTTTGTAGAAAGTAATGGAAAATTCAGTGTCAACTATTTAAACAATAAAAGAGAATTTATGGGCTTATTAACAAAGAGGGGCTGCTTCCAGAGTGACTTATGCCAAGGCTAAATGATGTTGGCAGGCTTAGCTCATCGTTGGGTTGATTTCAGGTCCTGTCTGGTTCAAAGTTGGAGGCTTCGTTTTCCTACCACCCCCAGAAGTTCTCACATACAGCTCCTTCACTTGAACCCATCCCTCTTCCTAAGGAAGGCCTAAGTCATGTATTTGCCCCGTATCGCCGTGAGACAGACTCACAGATGTTCAGTGACGACAAGAGGAAATTTCCCATACCGTTAGCAACTGGAGAGAAACAGATGAATGGGTATTTCAGAGCCATTCAGTGACAAATATCGGCTATCAGCAGTTAGGAAGATCTTGCCAAAGTAAGAATCTGTCTATGGACACTTTTTACAATCTTGGCAGAGTGGGCACTCCTAAAAATATACTTTCTCTCAAAGTTGAGCTTATCTTTTGGTTCTAAATCATATTTGAGTCACATTTTGCATTCATTGCCTGCCTTTACTTATTATCCTACTGTTGTGTAATGAGTTGAATGGCTGTGCCTTAGATAGGAACAAGGCCATTGAGAAATAGAGTCAAGTCAGGGATCTCGAGATGAGGTCATTTCAACATTATCCAGGTGGAACGTGAGCCTCTTGACAAGGGTCCTTCTGAAAGAAAGAAGAGGAGAAGACTTCAAAAGACCACAGCGCAGAGCCACATAGATGCCCACGTCACCAGAGACAAGGAAGGCTTTACCCTAGAGTCACTTGTGGACATGGCCCTGCTTACACCTTGGTTTCAGACATCTGGACTATGCAGTCATAAATGTCTGTTAAAAGACTTAGTTTGTGGTATATAAATGTGATAGTCCTGGAAAAATAGACAGCACGGACTTGAATGGATGCTGTCTGCTTTACAGATTTGTTTTAAAACATATGACTATAACACAAGGATATTTTCAACCAGATATCACGTAGGGGGGGGAGGGTGAGACAGCGTCCCAGGTAGCCAAGGCTGATCGGGGGCTCTCAATCTACCAAAGCCAATCTTTCATCTGCCTCCCATGTGCCATCCCACCCAACTTTATATATATTTTTTTCCTATAAGAGCAGATACATTTAAAATCCCATTATTTTTTTTTTTTGCTCATCTCTAGAATAAGAAAAAAAACTAGAAAAAAAAAAAACTTCTGTAAACTGGGCATGGTGGTGCACTCCTTTAATCCCAGCACTCGGAGGCAGAGGTAGGAGAATCGCCGAGAGTTCAAGGCCACCCTGAGAATACATAGCGAATTCCAGGTCAGCCTGGGCTAGAGTGAGACTCTACCTCAAAAAAACAAAAACAAAAACAAACAAACAAACAAAAACCTTCTGAACTTGGAATGCCGTGGAAATTAAAGGAAAAAAGAACTTTGTATGGGAAGAACAAATCCCTGTGAGTTCCAGGTTGTTGAATGTCAAAAGAAAGGTTTATTTTTCTTTTGAGGATAAGAGGGAATCAAGCATGCTTCAGGTTTGAGCAAGTGGAGTGCTGCTCAGAGAAGGGGCTTGGTTACAGAAGTGGGGAAGGAACTGGCCCAGACAAGCATATATAAGGAGGCTGGGATGGGGGGACAGGTCATTGGCACAAGAAGTCACATGCATTTGGAATGACAAGATGGAGACTGTGTCCTTAAATATTAGAGAAATGATGCCAAGGATGGCTTTGAGTCCCGAGGGATTTAAACAAAAAGATAAAAGCCAGTCACACCTCATTTGACCCTCCTATATTTCTCTCTATGGAATTAAACTTTGTATTTCTCCTAAGGTTGGGGGTCAGGAGTAAGTGGGATGCTTGGGGGAACGATGGTGCTGAAAAACACATCAGGCCTAGGAGCCAGAGGACCCTGGAGGGTCTAACTCCCCCGTGGTTCCCATGTTCAGCCTTGAAATCATTCCAGGTGAGTGGATGATGATCAAAGAGCACTGACGTAGCCTTGGGTTTCCAGGTCCGTACAGCGGAGAGATGTAGGTACATATGGCCCACGTTGAAAGCCAGGTAGAATAGACAATAAACTGAAGTGAAAATCCCCCTCGAACTATACAGCAGGTAGCAAAGGGAGTGGACTTGGTTTGGAAAGTGATGCAGAGAGAGGCAGGTTTAAAAAATCCTCTGAACTGTAGGTCACTCTTCCCCATTCTGTTCATGACTACGTAGCGCCTGTCAACCATGATGACCTCCACAAGACCAGCACAATATTGAACCCATCGACGTTTCGACATGGATGATGGAGGAGGGCAAAAGAGACAGAGAAGAGAGACAAAAGGATGAAAATAAAACAGAGAGTAGCTGAAAAGAATGGATTCAGCAGATTGAAGTAGGGAGGGCGGACAAAAGAAGGTGGGAAGAGTGGGAGAGGTTAGGATCAAATTACAGTGTGCTCATGTATGGAAATTCTCAATAGCTTTTTTTTTTTTTTTTTTTTAATCTAAGGTTGGGAAGATGGCTCAGCGGCTAAAGATGTTTTCTGACAAAGCATAGTGACTCAAGTTCAATTCCAAAGCAACCAAAGTCAGCTGGACGCAAGTGCCTAGTGTTCATTTACAGTGGCAAGAGACCCTGCAGTGTCCATAAATACACACATGCAAATAAAGAAGCATTTTTTTGTTAAAAAAAAAAAAAGCAAATTTACTGTGTAATTCTGAATACAGCCTGTGGTTTAATTAATATTTTCCCAATTTTAATTTTGATAAGTGCACTATGATCACAGTCCTTAGCTTTATGGAAGCCAGTTAAAAAATATCTTCAAGGGCCTGGAGAGATGGCTTAGTGGTTAAGTGCTTGCCTGTGAAGCCTAAGGACCCCGGTTTGAGGCTGTATTCCCCAGGACCCACATAAGCCAGATGCACAAGGTGGTGCATACATCTGGAGTTCGTCTGCAGGGGCTGGAGGCCCTGGAGTATCCATTCTCTCTGTATCTGTCTTTCTCTTTCTCTTTTTCTGTCTGTCTGTTGCTCTCAAATAAATAAATAAAAAATAAACAAAAAAAATTTTAAATATATCTTCAAAACTCTTTGACAAATCTAAAATCATGTCCAAACATGAAGTTTAAAATTCAGTCTCCAAGATCAAGATACCACCAAATGTGGGCTAGAAGAGGGCCTATGCATATAAAATTCCCTCCAAAATATCTATGGCCATCCCTTCTATCTAGTACTAACTTCTCTCTCCGTTGGAGAATTTGCTTATCTTTTTCAGATGGACAACGAACCTGAAGGGAGGATCAGCCAATCACACCTCACCAGGGCCCCAGATGAAACCATAGAGTAATGCAGAGGAAAGGCAAGAATACAGCGCTCAAGGCGATCACAACACCAGCAAAAGGCTGAAGGAGACAAACACAGAGAACATCCAACTCCAACTAAGCCAGATGTCCAGAGACACAGAGGTTCCCAAGACTTCATCACTGAAGTGGAGCTAAAATGACCCCAATGTGGCTCAGGGAAATTGGTGGAAGAGGGGGCGGAAAGAATATTAAAGCCACAAGTTGGGGCATTATGCACAGAGACTTGGCCTATCCCCCATAACTCTTGACTACCCCCACAATGCATGACCCACATTCCCCATTGATGAGGGTCCCTTTGGAAGAGGGAGGACAGGGAGGAGGATAAGGGAGTCACCATCATGAATGTAGAATTAAACTAATATAATTAAAAAAATAAATTATTGAAAAAAAATTCAAAAGGAATCCCTCACAGCCAGAGGAACTAGGCACACTGAGGATGAGGAGATAGAGTCTGTGCTGGCAGGGAGGAAGCGTGGCTAACCCACTCCATCCTCGCCAGCTCCAGCTTCTCACTTCTGAGATCCTGCCATCTGTCACAGAGCAGAACTGTTCCTCACGATATTGTACAACTGAAGAGGGGAGTATTGCCACACTCGGACCATATCGTTTTATTAAACTGAAATGTCATGAAATGTATGTTTCATTTCTAGATGTAACCATTAAACACAGCAACAGATTTGATTCCTGCATTTTAAAAACATCTACAACCCAAGGAATCGATTCATATTATATGCTTCTATAACTGAAGATGATAATATATCTGATGCAAATATATTAAATAGAAAAAAAGTAAAAATAATAGTCATATAAATTCCAGTTTTTAAAATAGAAAAACTAAGTCAAATTAAATTTCATTTGACACAAGTGGCCTTAATATTCATGACCTCACAGAGGCTGATGCTATCTACACAAGACCTGCATAGCAGGAAGAAAAAAATGTTATCAAAATAGAAGAGATACTAGTTGGAAAGAAGGAATTAAATGGAGGGGTGTTGCCAAGGGAGAAAAGGAAGAGTGGTGAGAAGGGATTATGATCATTATCTATCATTTATATTTATGGAGGTCGTCAGTAAAAAGTTTAAAATTTCCATCTGACTAACTTCTTAATTTTCATTTATTTATTTATTAGAGACAGAAAGAGGGAAAGAGAGAGAGGGAGAGTGACAGACAGTGGGCACTCCAAGGCCTCTAGCCACTACAAACGAACTCCAGACACATGCTCCCCCTTGTGCATCTGGCTTATGTGGGACCTAGAGAATCGAACCAGGGTCCTTAGACTTCACAGGCATGCTCCTTAACCACTAAGCCATCTCTCCAGTCCCCCATCTGACTAATTTCTTTTTTGACAATACCATTCCCATGCCACTGTGCCATAAACAATAAAAGGAAAGAAGACTAGGGTTAGAAACATCCTCTATGTGAAGGCTTTGAAATAATGTTCTTTACTCAAAAAAAAATAATAATAACACCACCTCTCTGCATTGAAAATATGGGCTAACCTCTACCATATCTGCCAGGGCCCATGAGAAATTGCAGAAGAAGTAGTGACAGGAGTACGGTTCCCACTACTAGCCTGACAATCAGCTACGGAGGAAAGGCAACTGACACTGTGATTCATCAAAACACAATCATGACTAAGCCAGGCTGCTAACAGACCCACTAGAGCTCAGGGGCCATCAAGGAAGAAGAGGGCATGAGAAGATTTTTAAGAGCCACAGCATGGGTAAAAAATATCCTAAAGCACAGCCCCTTGACAGAGCCTGACTGAGACCTCAATTATCCAGCAGTGAATAGCAACAACACCACTGAGGAGAGACCTCAAGGACACACCAAGCACTGAAGGACTGAGCGGGTCATCTCTATCTCATGTGCCAGGGCCCAGGAAACACTGCAGGGGAAGTGGTGGATTAAATAGGAATGCTTCTCTCACTGCTAGCCAGAGAACCTTCCCTATGGGGGTAGTAGTAGACACTGAGGAGACTCAAAACTCATCAAAGCAGAAAACCAGAAGCTGCTGAGACCTGTATTCATGTCCCAACCTGACCACTATAATTCCCCTTTGTTGTGGGCCTGGATTTCTCCAGGCATAAATGGGTAGGTTTAGCTAAATGATGCTTGCCAATCCTTTCAAGACAATCCTCCTGGGAGGACTGTGTAGTGTAAGAGATTTCAGCATCCAGGGAGTATTTCAGGGAAGTATAGAGGTGGGGGAGAGGCAAGATTTAGACAGAGGCGCTTCGTTGGTCACTGTGTTTGATATACTTCCGCAATACAAAGCCAGCACAAGAGCAGATGTTCATTCACTACCAGCTCCATTCTTTGTTCACAATCCCAAGGCTTTGAGTGCCAGTGTGGTGTCAGTCACGCCCTAGGTTAGCAGACGTGGGCTAGATTTAGGAAGTGGTTCATCTCAAAGACCAAAGGAGTGGAATCTTACTTATCAAAATAATCAAGCACATAAAAGTACAGCCTTGTTGGCAGACACCAGAAGATGGCATGTCTACCTTCTAGCAATGGAAAAGGCCCATAGCATGGAAGCATACGAGGCAGGTTCTGAGGACCCTTCCCTGGCATAGTTTATAGAGCCAGGACATCTGTAAGAACTGACTAACCCCACCCGTGGGAAGTCCCCAGGGTCTGAGGCTTGTTCTGACAGAATGGATCATCCTGGCTAAGTTTCACCGGTTCAGAGTTCTTCTCCCAGCCCAATAGGAACACATTGTTTCCATCAAATTATCCAAAAGGCGTTTTCACAAAACAAATGGAAAAAAATGTTGGCCAAATACAAGAAGTTGTACCAATAAGTGGGAGCTAACAGTGTGACAGTTAAATTTCTATTGTCACCTTGATCAGGTCAGAAATCAAGCAAGAGGCATGCATCTCTTTGGGCCGGTCTGTGAGGCCTTTCCAGAAGGATTAGCTGTTGAAATAAGACCTTCCCCCCGAATGGGACAGTGACAGCCTGTATATTAAGATGTTCTGGGGGTGGGGAAATCGATGCCTTTGTCCTGACTGCTCTTGCTTTCTTGCTGGAGAGACGTCAGAGCCCAGCTTCTTCAGCCTCCTTACACGAACTGAGTCAGTGCCTCCCCGGGAATTCGCTAGGCCTTTCAGTCCCAGCTTGGGAATGCTGAGGATTCCAGCCTTGTGGACTGAGCCACGACTGGATTCATGGACTCTCCAGCCTGTGCCTAGCCATTGTTGGACAGACCAGCCTGCATCATCCGTGTAAGCAGACCTAATAAGTCTCCTTTGTAATATGCATTCATTCTGTCACTTCTATTCTCCTCTGGAAAACCCTGGCTAATGACAACAGCAAGATCTGAAACACACCTGTAAAGTGCTCCTCTCGTTCCTGCCCTTCCCCACACAAAACCACCCTGCAGAGGTCCCCTCGGGGCCAGGCTCGGAGCCCACAGGGTCTCAGACTCAGGCAGAACTGCCATAGTCCCTTATAAGCCTGTTCTCTAAGCAGGGTCATTTTCCTGAGCCCAGAAGAAATCCTTCTCATGACAATGAGTAATTTTTATGGTCTTTCTGCAGCCATCTAACTAATTGCACACACACACTTTACAATTTTCCTTCCCCCGCCAGCCCAAGGCTGGTGCTTAGCAATGACCTTGGCCTGGTCTCCCTCAGAACATGCTTAGAATCATTAGAGGGGAAAGCATACATACGTGGCATCTATGCGGCAATAAAGTTATTGTCTACTCTGTTCCCTCCCCCCTTCCTTTTCATTCCACGTCTTTAAAGGAGCCAGTTGTGATCACAGGGCCCTGCGTGATCTCCAGTGCTTGGGGCCTTTTTGACATGCAATTACCTCCTTTCTCCACCAATTCCAGTTGTCGACTTTTTAAAATGTTTAATTCAGCAAACTCCTGAGTAGACTGTGTTCAAAGGACATGGAAACGCACATGCGTGGGAGCAGAGACAGGGAAACCAACGTGTACATGGCTACCAGTGAGAGGAGTGCATGGCTCTGCTAGGCTTTGGGGCTCAGTGGGGACCCAAACAAGGGAGTTCTTACTCTCTACGGGGTCACGAGAGGTGATGTTTGAGCTAGGTCTTGAAATCTGAGTAGGAGTTCTCCACGGAAGCGTTCCAGAGAAGTGAGGCGATGAGCGTCAATGTTTACGACAGCCTTGTGTGTTTGGAGAACTGCAAACATTACCGATACTGTGCTAGCAAGCTGGGGAGGGTGTGTGTGTATGTGTGGGCTGAGGAGGCCAGGATTTGGCAGAGCCAGGTTCCCCGGGGACCTTTCAGGCAATCCAGGGAAAGGTGAGCTTGGAACTGCAGCGGTGGGCAAACTTCAGTGGCTTTGTAAATGCCCAAGCAACAGGGAATGTTTGAAGACCGATGCCTGCAATCGAAAGCCAGGGCCAAAGCAGAGGGTAGAAGAAAGAAAAGCCACGGAAGGGGTTTGTTTCATGGGCCGAGGCAGAAAGACAGGAGGGCAACACACCTCAAAGCAATGCGTGTAGAAGGGTAGACCCCCAGGAACTGAATCCTCCCGATGGGGGAGAAAAGCCGACATGGAGGGCATTAGGCTTCGTGCCTGGATGGATGATGGCACCACTCATCTAGGCATACAGAGGTATGTCATCAGCGTCTCCCTGCCGTGACCAATATGTGACACACACACACACACACACACACTGGAAGGGGGAAGGCTTTATTTTTTGGTGCACACTTTCAGAAGCTTCAGATCATGTTCAGCGGGCACCATCGTTTCTGGACCACGCTGAGCCCAAACACAGCCAGTGCGCAGGAAGGGAAGGGAGCAGTGTCAGTTACCTCCTGGTGGCCAGGAAGTAACGAGAAACTGATGGAGGAGATGAGGCAAGTGACCTGCTTCCCCCAACCGGGCTCTGCTTCCTACTGTTTCTCACCTCCCAATGTCACTGAATTATTAACTCTTCAGAGGACGAATTCGTTCGTGATGAGCTCTCATGATCAACGCGCCTCCCCAAAACCCTACCTGGGAACATGGCTTGCACAAGACACCAATCCTTGAACCCCTGAACCTTGTGGGGGAGCACTTCATATTCCAAGAAAGACAGGAACTTTGCAGAAGGAGTAGTAAGTACAGTTTTTATTTTTATTTTTATTTTTTTGGTTTTTCGAGGTAGGGTCTCATGAACTAAGCAATGGAGTGAGAGATGCTGTCGTAAATAATGGGGATCATGAGGATCAACACAAAAGCTGTCCCGTGACCTCCATATTCTTACTTGTGTGCACACACACGCTCATGCCTTAAGCGTAGAGGGAACAAACAAAATAAAATTATTATTATTGTTTTGTTTTTGTTTTTTGAGGTAGGGTCTCACTCTGGTCCAGGCTGACCTGGAATTAACTATGTAGTCTCAGGGTGGCCTTGAACTCTCAGCGATCCTCCTACCTCTGCCTCCCGAGTGCTGGGATTAAAGGCATGCGCCACCACGCCCGGCTGTAAGTACAGTTTTATACATACGGAACTGAAATTTTCCAGGAGAATCCATTTAATTTTTTTTAAAAAGGAAACAAAACGTTTTTTCCTCCAACACCACCAAGTGCTTAACTAGGAAACTAAGCAACAGAAATATTCATGTGTCTTGGGAAGAAAGGTAAAATGATGGAAATACTTTGGTGGTTTCCCGAGTTTGGTGGCTTCTTTTAAAAATAAATTTAAGCCGGGCGTGGTGGCATACGCCTTTAATCCCAGCACTCGGGAGGCAGAGGTAGGAAGATCGCTGAGAGTTCAAGGCCACCCTGAGACTACATAGTGAGTTCCAGGTCAGCCTGAACTAGAGTGAGACCCTACCTCAAAAAACAAAAACAAAACAATAATAATAATTTTATTTTGTTTGTTCCCTCTACGCTTAAGGCATGAGCGTATCTGTGTGTGTGCGCACACAAGTAAGAATATGGAGGTCACGGGACAGCTTTTGTGTTGATCCTCATGATCCCCATTATTTACGACAGCATCTCTCACTCCATTGCTCAGTTCATGAGCTTCACTTCTCACCATAGGTGCGCTTACAGAAGCCACCCCAGCTTCTGGCTTTTTTGTTTGGTTTGGAAAGCCAAGACTCCTTCCACCTAGGCACGATCACATGGCTCTGTCACTTTCTTTTTTAAAATATTTTTATTTTTATTTATTGATTTGAGAGAGGGAAAGAGGCAGAGAGAGAGAGAGAGAATGGATGCACCAGGGCTTCCAGCCACTGCAAACGAACTCCAGACGCATGCATCCCCTTGTGTATCTGGCTAACATGGGTCCTGGGGACTTGAACCTGGGTCCTTTGGCTTTGCAGGCAAACACCTTAACCACTAAGCCATCCCTCCAGCCCCCACACTCCTTTTTGTTGCCCAGGTGAGCTGAGTACTTCCATGGATGCAAACTCCTGCGTGTGGACATTTACAGCAGCTTTATTCACCTAAACCAGAAGAGATTTATTTTTTATTTTTTTTTATTTATTTATTTTTTTTTTGGTTTTCCGAGGTAGGTTCTCACTCTGGCTCAGGCTGACCTGGAATTCACTATGTAGTTTCCGGGTGGCCTCGAACTCTCAGTAATCCTTCTACCTCTGCCTCCGGAGTGCTGGGATTAAAGGCGTGCGCCACCACGCCCTGCTCCAAGATTTTTTTTTAAGCAGGTTAATGAATAAGCTATGGTAGGTCCAAATAATTGGATATCGTTCAGCAATAAGAATAAATGAGCTACCAAGTCATGTATAGACATGGAAAAGCCTTTACATGTATAATTCAAGTGAAAGAATCCAGCCTGAGAGACTACGGACTGGATACTTTCAAACATATGATATTCTGAAAGAGGCAAAACTATGACGAAAATCGGAGTATCTGAGGCTTCCAGGGGTTGGGCAGAAAGAGTAAGGTATGACTAGGTGGCTCTCAAGGGATGCTTAGGGCAGTGAAACCACCTATTTGATATTTCAAAAGATACATTCTTGGGCTGGAGAGATGGCTTAGCTGTTAAGGCACTTGCCTGCAAAACCAAAGGACCTCGGATCAATTCCCCAGAACCCACATAAGCCAGATGCACAAGGGGGATCATGTGTCTGGAGTTTGTTTGCAGTAGCTGGAAGCACTGGTGCATCCATTTTCTCTCTGCGCCTCTTTCCCTCTCTCAAATAAATAAATAAAAATAAATTTAAAAAAAGAGAGCCGGGCGTGGTGGCGCACGCCTTTAATCCCAGCACTCCGGAGGCAGAGGTAGGAGGATTTCTGTGAGTTCGAGGCCACCCTGAGACTACAGAGTGAATTCCAGGTCAGCCTGAGCTAGAGTGAGACCCTACCTCGAAAAACAAAAAAACAAAAAAACAAAAAAACAAAAAAAAAAGAAGAAGAAAATGGTAGAGCCATGTGATCATGGCTATGTGGAAGGACTCTTGGCTACAGGGAGAGCAAACCCAGGTTTCGGCCTGGATTTGGTCATCAGCTCCACACGGTGAATGGATTCCAAACCAGTATCTCTTTTATTTTATTTTATTTATTTTATTTTTAATTGACAGCTTCCAAACTTACAGACAATAAACCATGATCATTCCCTCCCCTCCCCCACTTTCCCCTTCCCAAATCCACACTCCAGAACATCCCCTGCCTCTCTCCATGAGTCTCTCTTTTAATTTGATGTCATCGTCTTTTCCTCCTCTTATGAGGCTCTTGTGAAGGTTTTGCTGGGCACTGTGAGGTCATGGATATTGAGGCCAATTTCTGTCTGGACGATTGTATTGTAAGCCGTCCTTACCCTTCCTTTGGCTCTTACGTTCTTTCTGCCGCCTCTTCCGCCATGGACCCTGAGCCTTGGAGGGTGTGCTAGAAATGTTTCTGTGAAAAATAGTATCTCTTCCCTAGGAAGAACAGAGGAGGAGTGCAGAGCGCTCACTTTTTTCCTTCCTTCTGCAGAGAAGAGATGGCTAGGCATCTTCCTGGGAGTTCGGGAAGGCCATTTAAAAGTTCAGAAATCAATGGGGAAGGCCTGTGAGGTAGATTTTTCAATGTGCAACAATAATCCTCAGGTGCAAAAACAGTTCCCTGAAACAGGTGGCATATTTATAAAATTATATTGAATTCATAAAATGAAATTAAAAATAGATGTAGATGTTCATTTTCCCCCCCCAGGCACTGCACCACGTTCTTCTTGCCCTTCCCAGCATAGCACAGAGACAGGAATCGCTTTTGCAAGCTCCCATCTTTCCTGCCAGGGTGATGAACACTCCTCGGCCTGCCTCACCATTCCAGACCTCACTGACTTGGCATATTGTCACTGAGGGCCTATGTCCCCAGCGAACCCCTCCAAGCCCACTTTCAACCATGTCATGGGAGAAAGCAGTTTTATCTACTTTTCTACTTGGCTTGAAAGAATCTTGAAAGTCAGAAATTTGATATCAAGTGTCAGGTAACAACTAGAAACTTGAAACCCACTCTTTTTTTTTTTTTTTTTTTTTTTTTTGATCCTTCTCTTGCTGAAAAATCTTTTCTGTATGTTTGGACACCAATCTGCTCTCATGTAAATTGAACATAATGAACTTACATAAAGCAAAACAGCTTCTTAAAAGCTTCCTTTTATGGACCCGGGTTCCAAAGTGTTGAATTCCAAAGCATGTCGGTTGAGGCTTCGAGCTGTTTTGCAGACAGTTGTGTGCTTCTAGCTCAATCTGGCCCAACATTTCAGGCCAGCCAACCCAGTTCTGCAAGTCACACCATGTCCTTTGACATTTGACATGTGTTCCATGTTGCCGTGCCACAGAGAGTGGCAGCATCCCAGGCGGATGCATGATGTACAGCCAGGGTCTGGAAGTGAAGAATCACAGAGTGAGGGAGCAGAAGGCTAGTTTTCAAAGTCAGAATCACTTCACCTCCCAGCCAGCCCCCACTCCTGGTTCATTTTGTAACCCCAGAAGCTATAAAAATGTGATGCTAACGACAATTTTAATCTTCCACCACTCTTGTCCTTTCTCATCACTCTGCCTGAAACATTGGGGAGTAAGAGCATCATGTCCCGAATGGGGAAAAAGCACTTGGCTCCTGGAAACGTGAGAAATACATTTCTCTGCTTTTGCAAATTCCCCAGCACCAGATGTCCTGTGACAGCGTCACACAGCACATTAAGGCCAAGGCTACCTGTGTAGAGGAGGCAAGATGGTGTAGGTCTCAAGAGACAGAGGAGACTTGGGGAAGAACTTAAGCCCAGTGTTCCCGATTAAACAGATCACCAACCGCGGTGGCACAGAGGTAGGAAAAGCTCACCTTGTACTGGAACAAGAGTGGCTTTGGGGAGCAGGGGGAGATGATAACGAATGGACCAGGAGGGGCTGAGTTCCAGAAATCCATCGGGAGGCAGAGCAGTCCAGATTTGATTAGCAGGCAGTGGGGAGCCACCTCTGATTCGAGGAAGGGGCAGTCATGGAAAGGGAGTTGTGATTTAAGGGGGTGAACAGGCCCATGGTGCTCAGAATGGATGGCAAGAAGCAGAGGCTGGATCTGGTTCCTCTCAGAAGCAGAACAGCCCTGATGAAGCAGAAGGTCACGCGTCCCTGGCCTCCACCTCCTTTTCAGTTCTCTTCCCTCCAGCAGCACAGTCACATCCCCCACTTTCAAGCCTCCCTCCAGGAGCCCTTTTTCTCTGGAGTCTATGATTGATTCTAGCTTAAAAGTGTCTGGTGACAGATTCAAAGAGTATTTCATAAATTCTGTCTCATTATGGGAAACCTAGTTTGAAAACTTCCTTTTGTCTCGATCAATTACGGAGTGATAAAATCTGACCCGAACCCTAGCCTATATCTTTTCTTCCTCTGCAACTCAGCAATGATTAGGAAAAAAAAAAAAAAAAAATCTAAGAATGATTCAATTTGATTTGGTAGTTTCAGGAGCACAGGCGTAAGTAGCTAAATCAGCATTATCAAATGCTCTTCACAATCGATTGTGTGAAAGTCTTCCCTATTCCTGCTCAGCGTTTGCATGTTTTGCTCTCACATCTGTGCACCATTCCTACACAGCCACAGGCTCTCCATACTTGGCAACACATCCCGCTGGGTAGCTCCAGCCTGCCATTTCCTTTTTTTTTTTTTTTTAATATTTTTAATTGTATTTATTTGCAAGCAGAGAGAGAGATAGAAGAGAGGCAGACAGAGAGAGAGAATGGGCATGCCAGGGCCTTCAGCCACTGCAAACAAACTCCAGATGCATGTGCCCCTTGTGCATCTGGCTTATGTGGGTCCTCGAGAATCAAACCGGGATCCTTTGGCTTCGCAGGCAAATGCCTTGACCACTAAGCCATTTCTCCAGGCCCAGCCTGCCATTTCTATTAGCCTGGACTACTGAGAAAGAGGGATAGCCACCCAAAGGTTGTTTTGTTTTGTTTTGTTTTTCGTTTTTTTGTTTTTTTCGAGGTAGGGTCTCACTCTGGCCCAGGCTGACCTGGAATTCACTATGTAGTCTCAGGGTGGCCTCGAACTCATGGTGATCCTCCTACCTCTGCCTCCCGAGTGCTGGGATTAAAGGTGTGTGCCACCATGCCCAGCCCAAAAGGTATTTTTAAAATATCAACGCCTGCCATTTGTGATTTTTCAAGGACTCCTGTTGCTTTGACCAGTGCCTGGCACCTGAGTCACGGCCTGCTTCAGGAGTTGCGTTTTCCTCTGTATGTTTAAAAGGCCCGATCTATCCGTCATGCCAGTGAGGTGAGCCACATGTCGGATTCCACTGGCCTCAGCACAGTGTCTCTTTGGCTAAACATTAGTTTAATGGTCATTGGGTCATAGGTTATGGTTGGTGGGGCTGGTATTGGTGGGAACACCAGATTACTTCGGCTTGATCGCTTCTATCTCTACCTTGATATTGCCCTGCACTTGTTTGCCCTGGAACAGCTTCTCGTCACCATAACGAAGGAGAGACAAATCCGTGTGTAAAGTGCTGATCATGCAAGCACGAGGACTTGAGTTAAATCCTCAGAACCTATGTAAGAGAAGGCATGAGGTACACACTTTTAATTCGAGCACCCGGGGAGGTAGAGGCAGGCAGATTCCAGATCTCATCGGCCAGCCAGTCTAGCGAGGTCCAAGCCAGTAAGAGACTGTGTCTCAAAAACAGTGGAAAGTGCGTGCGGAGTGACTCCTGAGGAACTTATGGCCCCCATAATCACACACACACACACACACACACACACACACACACACACACAGAGAGAGAATACCTGCAATAAGATACTGCTAGGGTAAAGAAAGCTTTATTTTGATTCCTAGTTTTTATTTGTTTACTTATTTTAGTTTTATTTATTTGAGAGAGTCAGAGAGAGAGAGAGGGGAGACAGAGAGAATGGGCACACCTGGGCCCCCAGCCACTGCAAATGAACTCCAGATGCGTGTGCCACCTTGTGCATCTCGCTTATGTGGGTCCTGGGAAATTAAACCGGGGTCCTTTGGCTTTGCAGGCACACGCCTTAACTGCTAAGCCATTCCTCCCGCCCTTGATTCGTAGTTTTTGAAGAGCCAAGGCCAAGATTGGGTTTGGGATCTAGCGACAGTGAGTGTGGCAAACCAGCCACTCACAACCTGAATGGAGAGATAGAGAGGCCTGGGCCGTCACAATCTCCTTTGAAGAGATGTCTTGAAATACTTCTACTATCTATGTCCTAGAAGCTACCAGAACAGGCCCTTGAACACAGTTTCACATGCACACACATGGGCACAGACAGAGAATTTCTGTTTTGCTTTTAAACTGCCAACCCCACAAACATGTCTGTCCAAATTCCTCAGACAATTCAACTGCCGCTTTCTTCTCCATGCCCTCTTGACAACCCACATGGGCTTGGCTCCTTAATTTTTCTCCCTTCCAAGGACAAAAATAAAAAAGTCATAAATTCCAGAAATTTCTAGGGGCTCAGCCAGCTCCTGATGGGTGACTTCTAGGCTGGGCTCTGTTAGATCCCTGACACTCCGTCCTGTGGAAGTTCTACTGTGTAGCCCAAGACAATTCTTTGCCCACGATGACCCAGAAAAGCTAAAACTTGGACACCTTATTGGGACTTCCACTTGGTCAATCAATATCTGCCCATCCATGGCCTCACTGAGACCCGTTTTGAGTGGAGGGAGGCATTTGAGAAATGCAAACTATGAGATGTGTGTTCAGCTTTCAAAGAGAAAGAAATTAACATGTGCACGGCTATTTGAGACTAATTCAGCACTAAATTGGGTACCACTAACCAGCAGGTACAGAGTGCTAATGTCAACAAGCTTTATATTTGTTCCTTGGTGTAAGGGTGTGTCTGTGTGTAATATGTGTAAGTGGGCACATGTGCAGTGTATGCATGTGTATGCTGATGAGCATGTCCCATGGGCACGTGCATGCGGGGCCTGGAGGCAAACATTGAGTGTCCCTGTCCATCACTCTTTCTTCTTATTTCCCTGAATCAGTTTCTCACTTCACCTGGAGGCCTCAGTTTCCTGGTTAGAACGGCTGACCAAGAAGCCCAAGGAATCCTGTGCTCTTTACCTCTCTCTGCCTGTAGTTACATGTGGTTCCCGGTCGTCCTGGGACCATGGCGCCTTGGTGTTCCAGGGGCGTCCAGACAATGGCAGAGCAAGGTCTTGAGCAGCCATGACTGTGACGGGAAGAAACACCCGGGAGACAGCTTCAGAGAGCAGCTCGCCTATTTGCCAGGGGAATGGGTTTGTAAGCGGTTGTGAAAGAGCGGGAAGAGGTATGGGTAGGTACGGGTCATAAGGGGATTGGGTTAGTTCAAAGATCCTGCAGATGCCCAATTAGCATGTATGGCATCACAAGTGAGAGGAAAAGGGTCACAGGGTCTAAGCAGTGGCAAGAAAAGGTACAGGGAAAGGGTCGTAGGGGGAGATTGGATGTGCAAAGGCTGCTGGCTGATACCTCATTAACATATAGGGACATAAGCGGGCCAAGGTCGCAAGGCTCTGGGGAAAGCAAAATCTAAGTCTTATCAGGATGTCCAGGTGCCCCGGACAGTCCCATATGGTGGCAGGAGCATGAAGCGACAGGTCCTATTCAAGCTGCAGTCAGGAAGCAGAGAAAGATGAACACTGATGCTCAGCTAGCCGGTTCCTTTGGATTGTCTGGGGCTCCAGCCCAATGGCTTGTGGCTATCTCACTTAGGGTAGGTCTTCCTACCTTAATTCATCAACTAGGGAAGCTCCCTCACGGACATGCACAAAGCTTTGTCTCCTAGGCAACTCTATATCCAATCAAGTTGGCGATGAGGATTAACCATCACGTTTACCAAACCCTTGCTTTCTGCCAGGTAGGCACTCAACAAACATTCATTGATCCCAATAATCAAACTATGAGGCAGGTTTTATCATTGGTGCTCAGGAAGGCGAGAGACAGCTCCGTGACACTGGGCTGTTGTTTTCTGTTCTGTTTCCTCGCTGGTTTCAGCCTGAATTTTCCTGCAATGCCTGTAGCAGGTCCAACAACGTGGCTACCTGAATCTTTCACAGATGAGATTTTTCTTGTCTAATATGCTCTCAAATAAATAAATAAAAATAAACAAAAATTGTTTTTAAGAAAACTATTTTTTTACAACTTCCATATAGGCACTATCCCAAAGATCAAAGTTCTCTCCACAATCCTCGCTTCTCTTCCTCCTGAAACACCCTCCATTAAATTCCTTCTTTCCAGCTAGTCCTTTCATTTTGATGCCATTTTTTCCCTCCTGTTATGTAGGTCTTGTGTAGGCAACATCAGCCACTGTGAGGTCACGAATACACATCAAGCCCACATTATAGCTACTTTGGTAGACAGTATTGTAGGCCCTCTTTCCTTCCTTTGTCTCTTACATTCTCCCTGCTTCCTCTTTTGCAATGGTCCTTGAGCCACAGAGGATGTGATAGAGACGTCTCGGTACCGAACACTCCACCATCACTTTGGTGAGTTTTGAGTCCTCCTCAGTTGTCACAGGCATCTGAAAAGACAAGCACCTCTAACCAAACCAAGGAAAGTTGTGAGTACAAACACTGTGATCACAGGAAGAAAAAAAAATACGAGCAAGGGAAAAGAGCAATTCTAACTAAAAAGCAAATGACTGATGTTCAGGTTTGAATGGGCAGGTTCCCACAGGCTTATGTGTTGAGCAGTTGAACCTCTGCTATGGTGGTGGTAGGTTTTGTTGTTGTTTGTTTGATTTTGTTTGATTGATTGATTGTTTTTAAAGGTAGCATCTCACTCTAGCCCATGCTGACCTGGAATTTACTCTATCGTCCCAGGCTGGTCTTGAACTCACAGTGATCCTTCTACCTCTACCTCCCAAGTGCTGGGATTGAAGGTATTTGCCACCACGCCTGGCTTCTGGAAAGGCTTGAAAACTTGTGTAGGTGGGCAAGCTGAAGGAAGGGCCAGGTTTTACCTGGCCCCAGTTCCTTCCTTCCCTTTCTGCTTCTTGTCTGACATGGGGTAAGCAGCCTCTGCCACATGCTTCTGTCCCATGATGCTCTACTTCACCATAGCTCTGAGTGAGTGGGTGGAAGGACCTCTGAAACCAGGAGCCAAAAAAAAAAAAAAAAAAATCCTCCTTTCAGTAGATCGTGTCAGATATTTTGTCATAAACAGCCAAAGTCTGCTAACTCAACTGACAAAGTGTGAAGTCACAAGAAAGCCCTTGTAACTTCAGAAGAAAAATATATTAGAAAATCAATTGGCATATGACTGGAGAAAAGGAAACACCAGAGAATACATGACTGGTTTACATAGTTGATTGCCCTGAAGTACAGAATTCAACAAAAGGGCCACCAAAAAAAAAAAAAAAAAAAAAAAAATGTTTGCATGGATGATGGAAGAAATTGTCCCGAAATGAAAGAAGTCAGACCATCTTGAAACCTTCCAGGGCCCCTGAGGCAGCGTTTAAGTATGGAAAATACCTTCCAGAACTAGGTAAAGGCTGTGAGAACTGGAGGTGATGTCAGAAGATCAGCCCGGGCTCACCCCAGAATCCTAAGCCCCAAATTGTTCTCATCCTTCTCTGAGGTTTTGTGCAAGGAAGAGACTGACCATCACCTGAACTTGGCGATGAGTGGAGGGACCCAAAAGATGGGAAATCTCCCAGCTCTGACAACCAAGACCTTCCTAGGTTAGTGGAATTTTAGCACACACTCTCTTAGTCAAATCAGTAGTAAAGCAACCTACAGTGGCCTAAGAAGAAAATCCCAGAGGAGTTTCTGTGTAAGTTCCAGCTGGTCTCGGGTGCTCAGTGTCTTTCTGCATCCTTCAGCCCTGCCTTCTAGATGCATCTCAGGAAAGGTTTCCTTTCAAGATGGAGAGGGAAAAGTTCCCCCTGGGTATGACAGGCTCATATCTTCACAAATCCTCCGTCTCACAGAAGATGAAATCTTTATTTTCAGTACTTATACATTCTGGAATTTTGTCCCTTTAAATCCAATTGCTTCATGTACCCATCTCTGAAAATAGCCCTGCAGCTAGGTGGGCTTGCTAATGAATCACAGTGCTGAAGCAAGAAGTATCAGCTGTCCTCACGGGATATGATGTGAAGCCACTTAGAGGAGGGCACTGCCTTAAAAATATCGAGGTGGGCTGGAAAAAAAAAAAAAAAATGTTTGCATGGATGATGGAAGAAATTGTCCCGAAATGAAAGAAGTCAGACCATCTTGAAACCTCCAGGGCCCCTGAGGCAGCATTTAAGTATGGAAAATACCTTCCAGAACTAGGTAAAGGCTGTGAGAACTGGAGGTGATGTCAGAAGATCAGCCCGGGCTCACCCTAGAATCCTAAGCCCCAAATTGTTCTCATCCTTCTCTGAGGTTTTGTGCAAGGAAGAGACTGACCATCACCTGAACTTGGCGATGAGTGGAGGGACCCAAAAGATGGGAAATCTCCCAGCTCTGACAACCAAGACCTCCCTAGGTTAGTGGAATTTTAGCACACACTCTCTTAGTCAAATCAGTAGTAAAGCAACCCACAGTGGCCTAAGAAGAAAATCCCAGAGGAGTTTCTGTGTAAGTTCCAGCTGGTCTCGGGTGCTCAGTGTCTTTCTGCATCCTTCAGCCCTGCCTTCTAGATGCATCTCAGGAAAGGTTTCCTTTCAAGATGGAGAGGGAAAAGTTCCCCCTGGGTATGACAGGCTCATATCTTCACAAATCCTCCGTCTCACAGAAGATGAAATCTTTATTTTCAGTACTTATACATTCTGGAATTTTGTCCCTTTAAATCCAATTGCTTCATGTACCCATCTCTGAAAATAGCCCTGCAGCTAGGTGGGCTTGCTAATGAATCACAGTTCTGAAGCAAGAAGTATCAGCTGTCCTCACGGGATATGATGTGAAGCCACTTAGAGGAGGGCACTGCCTTAAAAATATCGAGGTGGGCTGGAGAGATGGCTTAGCGGTTAAGGCGCCTTCCTGCGAAGCCTAAGAATGCCCGTTCGATCTCCAGGTCCCATTTTTAGAAGCAAGGGTGCAATGCCACACTTGCCCACAAGGGGGAGCACGTCTGGAGTTCGTTCACAGCGGCTGAGAGGCTGCTGGCATGCCCATTCTCTCTCTTTTGCTCTCTCTCTCTGTCTCTGACTCTCTCCAAAAAAAAATCGAGGTATTGAAAGAAGGAGAGATGGATGTCAAGGAAACAAAGAATCATAAACGTCCGCTATATTGAAGACCGGAACACACACACATGTTCAACAAGTTTATGACTGGAAAAGTTTCTCACCAACTAACTAACATGATGCAAACAAATGACCTTAAGAGAAAGGATGAAAAAAGAACCATCACTCGAGTGGGAAAACCTTGAATACCTGACGTCTCCATCTGTGGACCCCCACCACCACCACCACCACTACTGCCGTGTACACTGAATAGAACTAACCAAGCATCGTGGGTGTCATGGGGGTGTTGTCGCTCAAGCTATAATCAACAGATCTGCTTCCGGGTCAGCCTCTGTCACTGGCCGCTGGGAGCCCACTCCCGGCGCCTCCACCCTCCCTAGACCCCACGCTTTCTGGAGTGGATCAGGTGAGTGGCGCTGCTTCTGTCTGCAGACATCTGCTTTGGGAACCCGGGAGTATATCACAGAGAGGTTTACCCGACAGGTTTATGGCTGGACTTGGCTCAGAGCCTTGGAAACACTCATCATGTGATGAAACGAGAATGTCAGCCTACAGACTATCAATAAACCACTCTGGCTCCCCACTCCCACCCCACCATCCCTCTACCCACACGACTCCCCAAATCCTAAAGATAGCCATTCCATCTCATTAGAAAATGCCATCCAGGGATTCTCTGCCACAGATCAGAAGTGTCCAGAGACCGTCTGCGGCTTGCAGACACTTCATTGGTGCTTGAAAGCTTGAGTTTGGGGGCTGGGAAGATGGATCTGCAGGTAAAAGTGCTTATTCCAGAAGCAAGAGGGTCTGAGAGGGCCTGAGTTCGATCCCCAGAACCCACATAAAAGCTGGGGATTGAGGAGTTGACCCTATAGTTAAAGGAGTAATGCTGGCAAGCCCACAGGCCAGTGTTCAGTGCCCTAGCACACTAGTGAAACTGGACACAAAGTGGTGCTTGTGTCTGCGATCCCAGCACATCCATGGCAATAGGAAATGAATCCAGAAGCTTCCCCAGCCAGCTAGACTGACACAAATGAAGTGAAGTGGCCAAAGAAAAAATAACAAGGAAAACCATGGGTCAAGCAGGGTGGAGGGAGATGACAAACACCCCAGGGAGTCCTCAGAACTCCACGCATTACTTCCCAAATCACAATACTACGTGTGGCACGCGTGTGCCCATACACATGCACACACCCACACACGTCCTTCATTGAAAAGAGTCTGGGCACAGCCACACAAGCCTGTAACCCCAGTCCTGTGGGGAACAGAATCAATCACGAGAACCGTTTGTGCTCGCTGGTCTGGAGTCTGAGGGTCCATCAAGGAAACAATGCAGAAGAGGACATCTGATGGTCTCCTCTGACACAGGACACACACATATGTATACACACACACACACACACACACACACACACACACAGAGCAAGCGAGAGAAACACACATACCACATGCCGAAAGAATGAAGGCTTGTGGTTGGAGGTGAACAATACCAATGTCACAGGACAGGCACAGAATGTTTGAGCTATAAACCCACTAAGCTGCCATTAGAGAGTCATTACAAATCCCAGACAAAGACCTCAGTTCTTGCCTGCCGTGGCATACTTCAGATCGGAAAGAAGCCGGCCCCTTGGACGTCATTCCAACCTGGGCTTTCCTTGCCTGCGGCAAGAGTGGGTTTTCCTAAGGAAATACTCGGGCCTGCTTTCCGACGTGCAAGGCAAAATGGATGCCACTGTGTTGAGTTCTAACCATCTGCAGCCTTGGGGAGATGCCAGAGGACACTGAGTGGTTCAGAGAAGCCTTCGAGGAACAGACCTGTCCCCTTTCCTTGCACATTTAAAAACATGACACCAGCCGGGCATGGTGGCACAGGCCTTTAATCCCAGCACTTGGGAGGCAGAGGTAGGAGGATCACCGTGAGTTCAAGGCCACCCTGAGACTACAGAGTGAATTCCAGGTCAGCCTGAGCCAGTGAAACCCTACCTCGAAAAACCAAAAAAAAAAAAAAAAAATGACACCAACCTTGTACCCAGACTGGCTCGTTCACCTCCCCCAGGACACAGGCCCTTGGTATACATGTGTAGGTCATTCACAAGGGTTGGACACAGAACTATGGTTTCCAAAGAGGCTAGATGTTGGGGTCCCCTCTAGGGCCAGCCCAGGAGGGACGGCAGGGTCTCTGCCGAGTTGGGGGGCAGTCACGAGACTCGGGAGTTGGGTGGAAGCAGGCAGAGGCTCTGCTGCAATTGTTTATTCAAGGAAGTGTAGGGGGTTTAAAGGGGTTTGGCTGGCCAATCATTGTATGGGGTGGTCCCCTTCTTGTGACCAATGATAGCCTGTCTCCAGGCAGATGATCTCGCAGCAGGTTTCTCACGAGCATGGTACCGTAGCTATTATCATGCCAGGCCTGTGCAGGACGCCGCATCCACAGAAGCCACTTCCTGGTTTCTTCTGGCATGCGGTCTGGCTAGGGCCAGGCCTGCATTGTGCCATACAGCAAGTCAAAACACACTCAAAGCTAGAAAGAAAAAAAAATGCAATGGTATCTTAGAGGAGTCAATGAACATTGGGTGAACAACAGAGGCTTAGAGAGTGGTGGAGCCAGGAGACAGTGAGATGGCGAGATGACTGGTACTTTCTGAGGTATGACTGCTTCGAACGCGTTTTCATCTAGCCATGAACATGGGAAGTACATCCTCCTGACCCTCCTAAACCTGCTGACATCATGGCAGAGTATGAAACTGACCCTGAACTGACATTGCCCAGGGCTCTGGACCTCTTCATGTCTCTGGGGAATATAATGCCACGTCCTGTGATTGCTGTTTTGAAGCAAATAAAATAGCAGGTGGCAAAGACTAAAACCAACACAGGACAGAGTTGGTTTGGGGCGCTTAAAATGGAGTTGGGGCGCCCTGTTTAGTCTAGTATCAGATACTCCACAGCCCAACTTTAGATCTGGGCTACAGATGGATCCCATCCCCACGTGGGCTGGCCTCTGCTCTGGGCCAAACATCCTTTCCCTGAACCACTGTCTGCCAACTTCTGTGTACCTGTACGGTAGACTCCTTCCCTCAAGCCACCCAGACTGCAGCTGCACCCAACCCCTTTCTCACAAGACAACTTAACCTTTCCAGCACCCGTAATAATTCTTAACAGGTGACACACGTCCCAACCCCCATTGCTGTTTAGAACTATAAATACACCTTCCTTCCATTGTGTGACATCTTGGAACATATTCTCAAGACTGCACGAAGCTGTTTCCCAGATTGCAATCCTAATTAGCCTTCAATAAGTGTAATTTTACTTTTGTGCATTGATTGACATTGATTTTGTTCTCAGGCCACACACAGTTGAGAGAATACTTTATTAAAAGTGTTTTTGGGGCCTGGAGAGATGGCTTAACGGTTAAGCCTAAGGACCCCGGTTCGAGGCTCAATTCCCCAGGACCCCACATAAGCCAGATGCACAAGGTGGTGCATGCATCTGGAGTTTGTTTACTGTGGCTAGAGGCCCTGGCATGCCCATTCTCTATCTGCCTCTTTCTCTCTCTGTCTGTCGCTCTCAAATAAATAAATAATAAACAACAACAACAAAAGTGTTTTTTATATATTTAATTTATTTATTTGAGAGAGACAAAGAGGCAGAGAATGAGAGAAAAAATGGGTGCACCAGCTACTGCAAATGAACTCCAGACGCATGCGCCCCCTTGTGCATCTGGCTAACATGGGACCTGGAGAGTTGAACCTGGATCCTTTGGCTTTCCAGGCAAATGCCTTAACCGCTAAGCCATTCTCTCCAGCCCAAGAATCCTTTATTAATGGAAGAACATTGTTCAACTTTCAGCCACTGTTGCTTCCTGGCGATGTCTCATCTATTTGTGTCCTGTTGGTAGAACGTTGTAGCCAAGGTGTGTGGTCCATTTGTGTTGTAAGCCTTTTGTATCATCGGTGCTCTGAGGAGCTTTCGCTGCATGTGTGGACAAGGGACAGTGGCCCCCACACATGGATGCCTTTTCTCTTCCATCCCAGGACACTGCGCCCTGTCTGAGTCAGCGAAGGTCTGGCTGCCTGGGCCAGTCTCGAGGCACCAGTTGCAAAGGGCTATGCTGGGCTGGAGTCCAGCAGCCTGTCTTTGCTCTGACTACCCATCTGTTCAGTGATCAAAGCCAGCACTAAACTTAGCAGTGGTGACTCATGAACTCAGGACCTTACAAGCTATCTCAACAAGCCACCTGGCTATAGTCAATACCTGTCTCCCTTCTTCTCTGCCCCCATCATCCCGAGGGAGACGTGGTCCATTTCTCCTTTCCAAGCTTGCTGGACCGATCTTAGGAGGGGATGCAAGGATGACAGAGAGAGTTCACAGAGGTAGTAGCCCACAGGGATTTATTCATCTCCCAATTCGCCATTCCCCGAGTCAGTGAGTACATGGTCAGTGAGTCGGGTGACGAATCACTCCTTAGGGAAGAGGCAGTGTTGAAAAGAAGGGCCAGCATCCGGACCTTGATGGGGCTGGATACTCAATAAACATTGTCCTTCTGTTTGCTGGAGTTTTCGGTTCTGTACTCAGTATGTCTTCTCAGGACCCCCTCAGGGCCAGCAGCAGAGCAGAGCAAAGTCTCAAAGAGGCACTGTTGTTCCTTCACCTGTCAGCCACAGACGTGCAGTCAACGCCTGCTGGTTGCTTCACTGCAAAGAGAACTGGAGAGGCAGCACATTAAACATTTGCAGAAGCTGCATTATAGAGGGGTGTGCGGAAGGGTCCTGAGTGTAAGCAGCAGGGAGGTAAGATAACAGTGGGAAGTTTAAAAATGATAACCAAACAGATCAAGTCAGACCAAATCTTATGGTAACTAGGAGCAAAAAAATTCTAAGCATCTCTTCCTCAGCTCTGTGGGGCGCATGGCTTCTCCAGCTCCCCGTGCCACTTTGGCATACCTCGGAACCGTACTTGTCATCCATTCGTCCTCTCATTCATGCAATTCAGCAAGCAAGCGCTTCTGGAACATCTCTCGTGAGGACGTTGCGCCCGACGCTGCAGCTTGACTTCACTCTCTGGCTGCTGCTCCTTTCCTGCCACTGTTTTGAAATGGAATTCTCCACGTCATTCCTGACTCTGAGCTGTTGGCACACTTGCCTGGAGGTGGAGCAACATAAGAGGACTATGATGTGGGAAAGGAGAACGGAGCACTGCCATCAAGGACCACAGCGGCTTGAGCACATCAGCTGTGCTCCGTGCAAGGGGGACCCCGCTGACATCCCACGGAATGGGGACACCTTCTCTGCTCTCCCTCCCCTTGCTCTGAACAACACCCTTCCTCTATAGCCTGCTGGTAGGAGCAAGAATAAGAGGCAACGGTATAATGTCCACTTCCCTGGATGCTTTGCTGAATGCTTCAGTACCTCACGGTCATATATTTGCATATATTTTTCATTCTGAAACACTACCTGAACTTTGTCTTTTTACCTTCAGATAGCGTCAAAACTTAGAATATGGAACTGAACCCAGTTCTTAGTCCTGCCGACGGGCGGCATGCTGACTGAATGAGCCACAGAAAAGCTTAGTGGAAGAAAAAGCAAATTTGTCTTAGAAGAATTAGACTGTCACCGAGAAATCAAACTGGGGCTGAGCTGAAAACCTCCTCCCGGTAGACCAGCTGACAGAAAGCTGGAAAAACCTGCACTACGTGCAACCTTATGGGACACAGAAGCCATCAGTGGTGAAAACAGTGGACACTGCAAGCCTCAAGTTTGGCCAGCCAGGCCAAAAGAGCCAACAGGTGCAATAGTGGCATGTCTGTTATGGGGGAAATCAACTGCTCTCTAATTGGACTGGAGGCCCGCTCTATGGGAGAGAATCCATGTCTGGTACTGAAAAAACTAATCAAAAGACTATGGTGGGGGAGGTCATGAGCCTTAGGAGTATAACGTCTGCTCTTGTCTGGCTAAATGCATATATTATGCTCACCAAACTGCCCTGTCAGCACTTAACGTTCATCCCCATATATTAATGCCACCCTCAATTTTTATTAGAGAAGCTTCTCTTTTCAGATGGCGATGACCACTGGGATGACCCAAAAGGCAACATAGTGCTGAGAAGAAGGGACGGAGGAGTGTCCAGCACTGAAACATCTCTATCACACCCTCCAAGGCTCAGGGTCCTTTGCAGAAGAGGTAGCAGAAAGAATGTACAAGCCAAGGAAGGGTACAACTCCTTACAATACAACTGTCCACACCGAAATTAGCCTTGATATCCATGACCTCACAGTGCCTAGCATTATCTTCACAAGACCCTCATAATAGAAGGAAAAGATGATGTCATCAAAATAAAAGAGAGACTAATGGAGAGAGGGAGGGGATATGATGGAGAGTGGATTTGTGAAGGGGAAAGTAAGGGGGAGGGAAATATCATGGTTTATTGTCTGTAAGTACGAAAGCTGTTAATAAACAATGGAAAAATACAATTAGACCCCGAGGCTCCATAATGATCCAGCATGCACTTTATCTACGTATTGTATCTATAGCTGGAAATGTCCGTGGTGGGATCTTCCAGATCCTTCATTTAAGCTCAAAGTCAACCGCGGCTACAACGGGACACCATGCTGAGTCACTCTTTGCACTAGCCAGGTCTCTCCGTAGGTAGGTCCCTCTGTGTGTGCATGATAACCCTTCCATGGATGCTTGGTGATCCTCAGCGCCCCCTTCTGTGTCATTGCAGTTATACAGAAGGCCTACTGGTTACACACATCATCCACTCGCAATGTCCAGGGAAGTTGTAATGCTGGTCTCAGCCAGAGTATGGTAATGTTGGCCTCATTCTGAATCATAGTAGAATAAGCTAGAGGAATACTGGGGATCTCTCCTCCATACAGCACTCTAGAACTTTCCTGTTCTGTTCTTTGTTTTCAGGCTTCTGGTCTTCTTCTTTTTTTTTTTTTTTTTTTGGTTTTTCAAGGTAGGGTCTCACTCTAGCCCAGGCTGACCTGGAATTCACCATGTAGTCTCAGGGTGGCCTTGAACTCATGGCGATCCTCCTACCTTTACCTCCCAAGTGCTGGGATTAAAGGCGTGTGCCACCACGCCCGGCTACTATCTTCCCTTTAGATTAACCCTCTCATCTGAGACTAAGCATTCACTTCCTGGTCAAAATGACCCATGTGCCCCCTGCTGATAACCTGTCCCAAGAGGCTTCAGAGACATTTATTCAGAGAAGACACTGGGGTCCAGAGAAAGGACATGCTGTACCTCAGTCATATGGCTGGTTATAACAAGTGTTAGCCCAACTCTTCGATCGAAGGTCCAAAGCCCTTCAGCTCTGTCTTACCCATTCATCTTAGACTCAATATTCGGCCCAGGCCACACTGTTTTCTGGCTCATGAGTAACACAATGTTGCTGTCCCTGTACCTCTGCTTTTCACCAGTTTCTGACTTGAGTCAAAGTGCATTTTCCAAATAGGCATGTGGATGAACATTATATAGGAGGAGTTCAGAATGACCTTAGGGAAGAAAATGTCCAAAGATGGAGGTAATGTGCAGCTCACCGAAGATCATAGGAATCACTTGATCAGGCTAACACAGGTACTGGAGCAAATATTTCCTTTCTGTGTCAAAGAGAACATTTTATGATGAATCCAGGTTTAATAACAATGGTGTGGTTCAGCATTGATTGGGTTGGGGTGTTTTACTATCTTAATTTTTGTTTTCCTTTTTTTTATTTAAATCTTTATCATTATTATTATTATTGACAACTTCTTTAATTGTAGACAATATCCCATGTTATTTCCCCTCCCTCCCCCCACTTTCCCCTCTGAAACTTCACTCTCCATCATATCCCCTCCCCCTCTCAATCAGTCTCTCTTTTCAGTTTGATGTCATGATCTTTTCCTCCTATTATGATGGTCTTGTGTAGGTAATGTCAGGCACTGTGAGGTCATGGATATCCAGGCCATTTTGTGTCTGGAGGAGCATGTTGTAAGGAGCCCTACTCTTCCTTTGGCTCTTATGTTCTTTCCACCCCCTCTTCCGCAATGGACCCTGAGCCTTGGAAGGTGTGTTGGAGATGTTTCAGTGCTGAGAACTCCTCTGTCCCTTCTTCTCAGCACCATGGTGCCTTCTGAATGGAGTGGGCCTCCAGTCCAATTTGTTTTTGTTTTTCAAGGTAGAGTCTCGCTCTAACCCAGGCTGACCTGGAATTCACTATGTATTCTCAGGGTGGCCTCTAACTCACGGCGATCCTCCCGAGTGCTGGGATTAAAGGTGTGCGCCACCACGCCTGGCTACTATCTTAATTTCCTCCAGATGTTTTGTACTTACACACAGACACACTAAAGCAATAATTATTGTTCACAATCAGCCCCTAGATACTAAAGTGAATCTACATATTCCGAGGACTCGTGCAATAACAAGAGGCTCTGAATCGTGGACAACTGCTCTTTTGGTTCACTGGTAGTGGCAAAACCTCACTGAGAATTCCAGGACCCACTGCTGAGAAAAGGTGAATAACACAGGCCACCTTGAAAGACTTTAAATCTGTATTAGTCAAGCCTTTCTAGAGGCACCGAACTGACAGAGTGAATGGGTATTCTAAAGGGGAGGGGCAGATATTTGGACTGGCTTACAGCAACTCAGCAATAGCTGTCTGCAGTCTTGGGCATCTGAGGAAGCGGGTAGCTGTTCTGTCTTCATACGTGGAAGCCTCAGCAGTCCCAATCTGGCACGGAAGGCTGGGAGGGTTCCTGGATTGCTGCGGGTCTTGAGTCCACATGGAAGGCTAATGAAAATTGGTTCCAGGGCTGATAAAGGATAGTCAAAGCATGTGTGAGTTAAAAGCACAGTCACATAAAAAGCACTCACAACCAAGTAGCACAGGCAGCCAGATGAAATCCAAATCTAAAACACAAGCAAGTTCGATGTGGGAAATCCAGTCCTTGTATCCCCGAGTTAGGGACGCATGAGCTGATAGCACTCCCCAGACTCGGCACACCTGAGCTGGTAGCCTTCCCCAAACCTAGCCCTGAGTAGGGTGCCCAGGGTCCAGGTGAGTGCTCCTCCAGACAACCAGTCGGTCTCACTGGCTCAATCCCAGCCTATCCACACTCAGATTGGCATCAACCTCACTCCCTGGTCTGCCCACCAGCACAACCCTGAATAGGAACACCTGAACTGGTCACAGTTGTCAGCCCCATGTGGAGACTGCACACACAAGGAGGAGCCTGCTCAGCTTCCAGAATATTTAGCCCAGACCTGCGGAAAGACTACCAGCCCAAGCTCACCCAGATCAGGGCTGACCAGGCCCCATAACACAAGCTCCACAAGGGTCACTGTGGCTGCATTCTCCAAAAGACAAAAGGACTATCTCCAGATGCGCAAACACCAATGCAGAACAACAACAACAACAACAACAAAAACAAAACAAAACAAAAAAAAAAAAAAAACAAGGAAATAAGGCAAATACATCCACCGAGTGTGCCTAAGTTCCATAGTGGAATTCTCCGGTGCAAACTACTTAGGGGAGACTCCAGATAAAGAGTTACAAAATGCAATGACAGTAATTGTAATTAACAAACTTCATGAATGAAGTTGAAGAGAAACAAGAATTCAACCGACAGTTGAATGAATGAAAATCAACTGATCAAATACAGGAATGAATCCTAAGAGACGAGAAGAAAGTCAAACCAAGAAATGAAAATGGAATTCAGTAAGAAGATGGAGATGCTGAAGAAAAACCTAGTGCAAAACAAAAATTAAAAAAATAATTTTAAAAGCTCCATAGAAAGCCTCCGCAACAGAAATGATCCTGTGGAGGTCAGACTGTCGGGACTTGAGGACAAGACAGAGAAAATAGACTTGGAGGTTAAAATCAATGACAACTCTTTTTCAAGTACCAACAAAACATGGGGGGAAATGTGGGACACCTTAAAAAAAGATGAAAGATTTGAATCCTAGACATATAAGAAAAGGAAGAAATACAGGCTCAGGGCATAGAAAATATCTTCAATAAAATTATAGAAGAAAATTTTCTGAATCCCCAAAAAGCAGGCCCATCTGAGTCAGGAGGTAGGGGTATAGCTCAGTGGTGGAGGGTTTGGCTACAGATTCAGGAGGCGCATAGAACACTAAACAGACAGGACCAGAGGTGGCGGAAAATTCCCTGTCACATCATAGCTAAGTCACTAAACACAGAAAACAAAGAGAGAGAACTAAAAGCTGCAGGAGAAAAACAGCTTCTCATTTACAAAGGTAGGCCCATCAGAATAAAGTCTGATTTTCCGATGGAAACTTTTAAAACCCAGAAATGCTTGGAATGGAGTATTTAAAATTTTGAAAGACTACGAATGCCAAACTAAACTACTATATCCAGCAAAATTAGCCCTAATAATAAAAGGATAACAAAAACCTTTACACATGGGCTGGAGGAATGGCTTAGAGGTTAAGACATCTGCCTGCAAAGCCAAAGGACCCCGGTTTGATTCCCTAGTACCCACGTTAGCCAGATGCACAAGGAGGCACACACGTCTGCAGTTCATTTGCAGTGGCTGGAGGCCCTGGCATGCCCATTCTCTCTCTCTCACTCTCTCTTTCTCTGTCAAATAAATTAATAAAAATAAAATATTTTTTTAAAAAACCCTTTACACAATAAACATCACCTGGATGAATACATCCAATAATAATAATTAATTATTATTTATTATTAATAATTATTAATAATGATAAGTGATCCCAACGAATATTGGATGAAATATTTCACCATGAAGAGAAGAATAAACACACTTGCCATAGACAGTGTTTCATTGCTGGGATGATCAGCCAACCACATACAAATTTGTGGGAAGAAGGGATTTATTACAGGCTTAGAAATCCATGGGGAAGTTCCATCAATGGCAGAAAAAAGCTGGCTCCCATGGATAAAGCCAAGCAGAGAGGGAAAACACCATCGTTCAGGAAACAACAGCGAGAAGCAAGCCTGAGCCAGCAGTCAACAGGACCGTGGAAGCTCAGACTGTTCTCCTCCATACCTTTGTGCTGGAATTCAGACCTGCCCCCAGTGGCACAACCCCTCCAGCAGGCTGCTAGAGACTTAAGCAGGAAATATAACTGTAATAAAAAAAAATAGCTGAGGCTATGGGGGACATACATTCAAACTAGCACAAAAGGCTACGGGGGTGGGAATAATCAAAACTAGAACAACCATGAAAGTAAATGAAGATCAAGAAAACACCAAACTTCACGGCCTTCAGCTTGACAGAGATGAACTCACATCTCTCAATGAGAAGTCTGAATGTCAATAGACTCAGCTCACCAATCAAGAGACACTGGTTAACAGGCAGAATCAGGAAACTGGACCCATCAACTAGCGGTCTTCCACACATCCATTCACTGTCTTCTTACTATTAAAGACACGCACAACTTAAAAGGTAAGGATGGAAAAAATATATATATATCATGCAGCAAACGGAAACAGGAAATAAGCAGGTGTGGCTGTAGTAATACCTGACAAAATAGACTTTAAACCAAGGCTAATGAAAGAGATAAAGAAGGACACTTTAAACTTATCAAGAGAACAATTCTACAAGAGAATATAACGATCATAAACATATATGCACCAAAGACAGTGCAACAATTTTATAAAGCAAAGCCTACAAGGGATTCAATCAGAACCAAATCCCAACACAATAATAATGGGTGACTTTGATACCCCAGTATTGTCAATAGACAGATCATCTAATCAGAAAATAGAGTAGCAATGTAGATAAACAACACCATAGATCAAATGAACTTAACAAGATATCTACAGAACGTTCTATGTAAGCTCAGACTCTAGAGAATACACAATCTCCTCAGCAGCTCCTGGAGCCGAGCCCTCCCTAAAAGAGATGGTGCATTAGGACATGAGCAAATCTCCATCAATGCATAACTCCCCACGTTGGATCTGTCCACATGCAACAAAGCTAGAAATCAACAGCAAGAGAAGCAACCCAAACCACACAGATACCTTGATAGTGAACAATGAAGAAATCAAGAAGGAAGTCAAACCATCCCTAGAACTGAATGAGAATGAAAACACTACATGAAAACTTATGGGACACAGTGAAGTCAGCTCTAAGGAGGAAGCATATACCTCTAATGCCTACATTACAAAAATAGAGTATCTCAAATAAATAACTTAGGGGCTGGAGAGATGGATCAGAGGTTAAGGAGCTTGCCTGCAAAGCCTGATGATCTGGGTTCGATTCCCCAGTACCCAGGTAAGCTATATGCACAAAGTGGCGCATGCATTTGGACTTTGTTTGCAGTGGCTAGAGGTCATGGTGCATCCATGTTCTCTCTCTCTCTCTCTCTCTCTCTCTCTCTGTATAGCTCTGCTTGCAAATAAATAGGTAAAATATTTTTTAAGTAAATTTTATTTATTTGAGACAGAAAGAGGCCAGAGAGAGAGAGAGGGAGAGAATGGCCATGCCAGGATCTCCAGCCACTGCAAACAAACTCCAGATGCATGTGCCCCTTTGTGCATCTGGCTTACTTGGTTTCTGGAAAATTGAACCAGAATCCTTTGGCTTTGCAGGCAAATGCCTTTATCACTAAGCCATCTCTCCAGCCCAGGTAAAATATTTTTTAAAAAATAATTTAAAAATCCATCTGAAGGCTTTTGCACAAGGACAATCCAAACCCTAAAATACCAGATGGAAAGAAGTTATCAAGATCAGGGCAGAAACCAACGAATTAGAAATAAAGAAAACAATTTTAAAAATTGATGAAATGAAGAGCTTCATTTTCAAAAACTGATCAAAATAAAAAGAGAGGGGAATCTAGCCAACACAATTAGAGATGAAAAAGGACAGGCTACAAGCAATACCGCTGACATTGAGAATATCATTAGGACATATTTCAAAAACATATGGTAGTATACAAAGTTGGAAAATCAGAATAAACGGATAAATTTCTTAACTCATGTGACCCTGCTAAGTAAACCCAGAAGAGGTTAATTACCTGAATAGAGCTGAATGGATAATGAAGACGCGGCACATATACACAGAACAATTTACTCAGTGGTAAGGAAACATGAAGTAGTGAAATTTGTAGGAACTTGCATGGACCTATAAAAAAATTATAGTCAGTGAGGCAACCAGGCTCAGAAAGACTCTCAGATGTGGACCCTAGCACAGAACAGTTTGATTTGTTTATAGTGTGTTGGAAGCATCTGTAGTGCTGGTCAGGAAGGTAGACTGAGGCCTGGTGAGAATAGAAGTGGGACGGGATCAGAGAAGGAGACAGCAGACAGGCAACAAGACACACCATAGCGGGTGGAAGGTTCTGGGGAAGGGGAAACAGGAGGAAGGGAAAGAGGGGAGGTAGAAGAGACACAAAACTAATGATGGCATGACTCAGTGTCGTAGAAACCTACCTCTTTGTTAACTAATTAAAAGATTTCTCTCTCTTTTAAAAGAGATAAAAAGAAAGAGAGGGGTAGTTTTGACAGAAGCACCATTCAGGGGCGGAGAAAGCTGCAACTCCTTCCATGAATCCATGTGATCTGCTAAAATGCTCAGTGCCTCTGGAAAATTGTGAGCAAAGTCCCTCTCAGTTTTACTGTGCCACTTGGGACTGGTGGTGAGGGTGAAGAACTTGTTTATTATTTTATTTTATTGTGGTTTTTTTTTTTTTTTTTTTTTTTTTTTAGCAAGGTCATGCTATGTAGCGCTGGTTAGCCTCAGACTTTCTAGGTAGTGCAGGCTGGCTTCAAATTCATGGAAATCTTCCTGGCTAAGCTTCTCAAGTACTGGGATTACAGGTGTGAGCCACCGTGCCCAGCTAGTTAACCATACATAGTTAGGAAATTAAAAAAAAATATGAAACCTGGGGATGAAGAGGGAACTCAGTGTTCCAGTGCTTGCCTGCCATACAAAAGACTTGAGGTTGCAATGGGAGAAAGGGTGAGAGAGAAAAAAAAAGAGAGAAACCTTTTTCAGATATAAGACACATAAAGTCAAAGATGCGAAGAGGAGACCACTCTGTATGAGGGCAGGCCCAATGCCATTGACAGGTGTCCTTGTGAGAGAAGAAACAGGAACACAAGCACGTGACCACATGAAGACAGAAGCAGACATTGGCATTAACTCACCACAGATCAAGGACTCTTGGGTTTCTTTGTTTAGATGTTTTTATTTATTCATTTGAGAGAGAGAGAAATAAATATGAGTATGCCAGGCCCCCTTACCACTGCAAACGAACTCCAGATGCATGTGCCACTGTGTGCATCTGGCTTTATGTGGGTACTGGGGAGTCGAACTCCAGACAGGTAGGCTTTTCAAGCAAGTGTTTTTAATCACCGAGCCAGGTCTCCAGTTCACTCCTGCATTTCTTGAAGCCAGAAGAGGCAATGAAGAGTTCCCCCTCTGCAAATCTTTAGAGGGAATTGTGATTTAGGACTTTTGACTGTGCCCAAAATTGTGAGAGGATACATGCATGTCCTTTGAAATGAGGGAGCCTGTGATCACACATGGTTGCCTGAAGTCTCATATGCATTAAGAAGACACAGCAGCTGAGCTGGGCATGGTGGTGCACACCTTTAATCCCAGCACTCGGGATGCAGAGGTAGGAGGATCACCATGAGTTCGAGGCCACCCTGAGGCTACATAGTGAATTCCAGGTCAGCCTGGGCTAGAGTAAGACCCTACCTCTAAAAACCAAAAAGAAGGAGGAGGGAGGAGGAAGAGGACAAGAAGAAGAAGATACAGCACTTACATGGATAATTTCAGTATTATGAAAACACCATGCTACCGACCCAAACATATTTGGAATCTGAGAGATGTGAGTTTGAATCTCAGCTCTCCTGCTTCTCAATGGCATGTTCTTGGGTGAGCTGCCCTGCATGTAGGCCACAATTCCTCATCTGAAGGCAAAGGGAGTGAGACATTCCTGCCCAGCAGAGGAGATACGCCTGGTTTGGCATATAACAGGTGTTAAGAAAATGCTGATTTGGGGGGGCTGGAGAGATGCCTTAGCACTTAAGGCACTTGCCTGCAAAGCCAAAGGATCCAGGTTCAACTCCCCAGGATCCATATAAGCCAGGTGCACAAGGTGGCGCATGTGTTTGGAGTTCATTTACCATGGCTAGAGGCCCTGTACACCCATTCTCTCTCTATCTGCCTCTTTCTCTCTCTCCCTCTCTCTATCTCTGTCTCAAATAAATTGAGAAAAAGTACAATTTTTTTATAAAAGTGCTGATTTTTTTCTTCCTTCTCCCTCTTAATTTCCTCTTCTCTTTTGCTCACAAAGCACTGATGGTGTGTCTTCCTGGAGATCAAGTCCAATGCTGGTCAAGACCCATTCCATGTTACCCAACACACGATTCTCACCTCCATCCATGCCTCCCCGGGACCTTTGCTGGAAGCGCTTGCTTATTCCTGAACGATATTATCACCTTTCTTCTTAAGTCTTCACACATGCTTACCATTCCCTTCCTCTATGCCCACTCTACTCCCTTAAATACACACCCATCTCCCATCATCTCCCTCTTGCATCTCTTCTTTGGCATTGCAGGGTTAGAGCAAATGGCCAGATCCCGCCATGGAACAATAAGGCTGCATGATGGGGCAGACGACTGTGATTAATCCCGTTGTTCACTCCTGCTCATGTGTTCCCTTCCTTTCCCTGCGTTAACTTGCTCTTAACAGCTTCTCTCTACCCTCCCATAGTTCATCAGCGCTGTAGTATGAAACAACGACAAGTACTTAAAATACTGCTCCCGGGAGACACTCCAAAATCCTAGAACCAAGTAACAAATTCCATGCACTGTCTAACATGGACATGGAGGTGTAAAGAGAGACACAAAAGTCTTTCTCAATCACACGTGCCCTGTCCTCTCTCCCAGACACGTCCCTGTTGGGAGTGAGTGTGAGGCAGCAGCTCTCACCTCATGTCACCCCATCAGCTCCTCTGTTGCCTAGTTTATCCATTTGAGATTCGGACAATTCTGGACCTTATATCTCTGACTCCCTTTCTCTTTCTCCCCCCAGCCTTTCCCCTCCTCTCTCCCTGCTACTTCATGTTCTAATCGCTCCCCGAGAGAAGCATCCGTCTTGCTCACTAGGTATTCAATTGGAACAAACCTCAGAGGCCCATCTTCTTGCCTTCTCCTCCCTCCCCACGTATCCCCCTCCAGGAAGCAATATATAACACCGTCCATCTATGGTAACCTACTGGCCACCTGCCATTCCTGCACTGAATCCCCATTAGCATCACCAGGGCAAGGGAATAAATAAATCTCTTGGGAGGAAAGAGAGAGGAGGAAGTGCTGGTTCAGAGCTAATGAGGGTCACCTCCTACCCAGACCTCCCACTTCTATGAAATAGAGCCCAGGACATGGGAGGGAGCTTCCTCCTCAGACAGGAATCCAGTGTGTGTGTGTGTGTGTGTGTGTGTGTGTGTGTGTGTGTGTGTGTATTAACACGTGCATCCTGGGTCCGATCTAGGAACACAGCATGTTTCCGTAGCTCTCTGTTAACTGCTTGGCTAACCTTGGACCCCACCCATGATGACAGCTTCGGAGCAGAAAGACTCAGGATCCCTCATGGAGAGAGCAACGTTTGCTCAGAGAGCCATTGGAAGTGAACTCACGACCCTGGACTTGGTAGATGTAGCGGGATCACCATCATGTCCGTGAAGGGAGAATCGCCTCCCCCAGGAACTGGAGATGACGGGGAGTCAGTCAGGTCGTTCGTGATGGCTTGGATTTTTATTCCGACAACATGTCTCAGAAAGGGAGCACACCGCTCTGGAAATGCCCGCTTTTATGCCAGGAGATCAATGAAATGGAAGCGTAAGTGAGGCTTCTTGGATGGTCACTTCACTTGGATGGAGTCAACGGAATATTAATAACGCCGATGTTAACAGATGACAGCTACACACTGTGAAATGTATAAGCAATGCTGCAAAATAGGAAAAACAAGATAACATTTGTTATTTTGGTAGGACATATGAAGGGAGATAAGTTCTAGCTGTTTTCTCTACTGGTTCCCAGGGGATACACTGTCATTCTGTCCTGCATTAAGGGTGATCATCAATCACCACAGGGTTGAGGTAGTGACTGAGGGGGCCCTCAGAGAATCCTTTCCTTCATGAGTCATCAGTGGTATATGGTGTGTGCGTGTGGAACACTCACTTCCTTTCCCTAAACAATACTTGCTTCAAATCTTCACCAAGGTCCACTGTGGTAGTTTGAATAGATGGCCCCCAATATATTCAGTATTTTATTAGTTTGTAGTTTGCATCTGCCACTACCTGGCTGGAGGTGGTGTCACTGGGCGGATCTTAAGGTGTGGTGGTGGGTTTGAAATTTTCAATCTAAAGCTAAGCAAAGTGTGCCTAGCTGGAGTTCCTGAGGTGTGCTGTGCTGTGTGGCTTTTGGCTTGTGGTTTTTCTCTCCCTTGCCTGGTCCTGTGAAGGCAGGCCAGCTTCTTCTGACATTATGGAACTTCCCCTGGATCTGTGAGCTTCAATAAATATCCCTTCCTCCATAACTGTGCCTGGTCTGGAAGTTCATCTCAGCGAACCTGAAGCTGTCTGCTACAGGCCCCTTTCATCTCAACTCATCACCTTGAAACAGTCATTCTCTCCGTTCCAAGTCACCCGCACTTCTTGCCTGAACTATGGCAATCAGTCCCTAACTTCTTCTCCACCCATTCTTCGAACATCAACAAGACAGACTTCAAAATAAAACCACCAGGACGCTTGCCTGTGAAACCTAAGGACCCATGTTCAACTCCCCAGATCCCACGTAAGCCAGATGCACAAAGGTGAAACAAGCAGAAAGTCGTATATGACCACTAACTAGGTGGCACAAACATCTGAAGTTCAATTTAAGTGGCTCTCTAGAGCTCTTTCACTTTCCCTACAAAAAAAAAAAAAGATTAAAAATACATAAATAAAACCACCAATCTCATTCCTAAAACACCCCCTGAGCTATCCCCCCCAGTCCATCATTTGATTTTTTTGGTGACAGCCATTCTAACCAGAGTGAGATGGAATCTCAAAGTAATGTTAATTTTCATTTCCCTGATGGCTAAAGTATTGAACGCTTTATAAAGTATTTATTGGCCATTTGTATTTCTTCTTTTGTGAACTCTCTGTTTAGATCCATAGTCCAATTTTTGACTTGGTCCTTTGATTTTTTTTTTATTGTTTGGTTTTCTGAGTTCTTTGTATAATCTAGATACTAATCCTCTGTCAGATGCACAGCTGGCAACAATGTTCTCTCATTCTGCAGACTGCCTCTTGAATCGTTTGGGGGTTTCTTTAGCTGCACAAAAGATTTTCCGTTTCGTGGGATCCCACTTGTTGATTTCTGGACTTATTTACTAGGCAACCAGGGTCCTAGTCAGGAAGTTCTTCCCTATGCCTTCATCTTGATGTGTTCTTTGGACTTCTTTCTCTAGCCGGTTCAGAGTTTCAGGTCTTAAACTGAGGTCTTTTGATCCATTTGTAGTTCATTTTTTTAAAATTTGTATTTATGTACTATTTATTTATTTGAGAGAGAGAGAGGCAGACAGAGAGAAAGAGAGAGAGAGAATGGGTGCACCAAGGCCTCCAGCCATTGCAAACAAACTCCAGACGCATGCACCACCTTGTGCACCTGGCTTACATGGGTTCGGGGGAATTGAACAGAGGTCCTTTGGCTTTGCAGGCAAATGCCTTAACCACTAAGCCATCTCTCTAGCACCATAGTTAATTTTTGTGCCAGATAAAAGATAAGATATCCAGTTTTCTCAGTACCCTTTTGCTATCTTTTCTCGGTGTGCAGTTTTTGGCATTTTTGTCAAAAAAAAAATCTGGTGGCCTTAATTACCTGGACTTAGAACTGGATCTTCCGTTTCCTTGACCCATATGACTGTTCTTATGGAGAATGGAGCATTCTGAGGAGGAATGATGTGTTTGACATTGCTGATGGCAGCAGCCCAGCAGCCTGAGACGGGCAACGCAGAGGGTGCCAGGTGAACTCACGGGTGTTGGCAGCCTGTTAGTTTATGTTCTCCTTAAGAACACAGACCATGTCAAGTCTGCCCAGCATGCAATATACTTCCAATAGTGTAGGACCCACCGCACAGCACTTGTTCAACATTATTTTACTAGATGAATGAATGAAGGACTCTTGAGTGCCATCTTGATTGCAGTCGGTGGAGTGGTACTCATGTTGCCAGTTGGCACTACGAATGATTTAAGAGTCGGATAGCAGCAGTGAATGCCACCTTTTGTGTTTTACTGAGCTTCACGTGACCTGAGCCATCTTAGCAAACAGAAGTGGTCAGTCTTCAATTCATACTGTCAAGAAATTAAAGCAGGGCTTTGGAATCCGCTAGATTTGAATCCCAGTCCTGGCTCTGTCAGTTGCTGTGTGACATGACCCTCATTTTCCCTAAAGCAGGAACAATAAAAGGTCCGAAGTGGGGGCTCCCACATAAGCCAGATGCACAAGGTGATGCATGCACAAGGTCACACGCATGTACAAGGTGGCCCATGAGTCTGGAGTTCAATTGCAGTAGTTAGAGGCCCTGGCATGCTAATTCTCTCTCTCTTGCTCAGTCTCTCTCTTTCCCTCTCTCACTCGCTCTTTCTCTCTCAAACATACAAAAAATGTTTCTAAGTGATAAGGTTCATTTGAACATTTAATAAGATAAGCTCCATAAATGACTCATGCCAGTCTTTTTGTATGGTCCCTGAAGCCTCCTTCTTATTATTAAGGTCCCAAGAAACACCCAACTTTCCAAGTCCTGTGTTAAATCTGCTAACTGCCCACCCATCCATTTGCTTCCTTTTGTAAATCATAGACGCACACCACCATAACTGTGCCTCCCCAGCCTCCACACTCCCAAATCAGATGAACACGTGTCCCATTAGCTATAGGCCACATTCCTCAGGATGCCGCAGCTAGGAATACCCAGTGACTTAAGTCCATGCCAGCTGGAAGTAAGAAAAAGTGGCGTGTGCAGTTTTCCCATCACACGGTCAAAGGCATCGCTCGTCTCGATTCTTTTCTGGAGCAGAGATTTGGTCAAGACCCAGTTCCTGTCGTGCAGAGGACAACACCGCATGAAAGCCATGCCCATGAAAGGAATCAGGGTTTGCCCTCAAGGGCAAAGCTGCCCTGCTCACGTGACTTGTTTGCTGCCATACTGTCAGAGGAAACACGTCTACCTTCCTGAAGAGACCGTCGTTGCAGATTGCCTGGTGATGACAAACAGCTGGTTTTACACGGCTCCTTGTTCGGAGACAGGATGAAAAACTAAGAGCATCTGTCTCTCATATTGTGACGCCAAGGACTGGAAAATGAGAACTGATGACCGCTCTGTTGGTGTCAAGCCTGGATGTCCAAGATGTCCCTTTTGTTTCAGTATCTCATCCCAAATCCATCAACCAGCCTCTACCATAGCGTGGGCAGACCTTAGGCAAGTTCCTCTAATTATTGAATTGACAGACAGACCCTTAAAACTGGGCTGTATCGTTCGTTCCTTCCGACCTCAGATCATGGGCAGGCATCCTGTGACAGAACAGGATGCTGGAATGTGCCCTACACAGAGGTAGGCTGATGCTTGCTTTCCACTCCCCTTCCTTACCCTGAGGGCACCTGCTTTTGCAAGTGGGTCCCATAGGGCTAGGGTGGCACTTCTAGTTGGAGGGGGGGAAAAAAGCAAGCATTTCTTTCAGCATAGGGGATTATCTGAGCTGCGCTCAGTTGCCGTCCCAGCTACTTAAGCTCTATCTAATGAGGGTGCCACCCCGGAGCACACCACAGTGCATGCCCTTGTGATGCAGATCCTGGAACATATTTTCCAGGTTAAGAGCCAAGGAGAGAGATGTTCCCTGGGAAACATGCCAGAACAGAAGGGTGGTAGAAAACAAAAAAAAAAAAAAAAAAAAAAACAACTTAACTTCTGGAATCCAGTTCTCGCCCTGACACTGGGTCACTCTGTCATTTACCAAACACTCACTCTCTCCAAAGCTCAGCTCTGGGAAGCCACTTGTGTCGTATCTGGTCATGTGGAGCTGTTTTTGTTGTTGTTGTTGTTGTTGTAGCTCTGTATTTCTGTGATTCTATGCACAGTATGGAAAGGATACGGAAGGAAACGGAAAAGAAAATTGAGATGAACATCTAAAGATGGGGACTTATTCATGTGCTATTTTATTCATTCATTCTTTCTTTCTTTCTTTTTTGTTTTTTTTAGTAAGATGTCACTGATTCACACTAGGGACCAAGAGAGAAGGACTACGATGTCCTGGCACTGAAGGAAGCCGATCCCTGTCACTGTGAAGTTAATTAAGCTTGTCCAGATACCCAGACAGCAGGCTCAGAGCTTGATTCACGGGCTTCATTCATTCATCCCTGTGTTTCAACATGGCCTTGAAGCAGTGGTGACAGAAACAAGAGTAATAAGGGTGGAAAAAATCACCAATGTTTAAAAAATAAATGATGGATACAAACCTCCGCAGACTGTAGAATTGCAAAGACCACGGGATTTCCATGGCAGAACCAAAAAGATAAGACGGTAACATGTGCAGGATGGAGCTTGAATTAGACGTCTGGGTTGTTTCCCATGATCTGTCACCGGTTGCAAGATCTGTGTCACTCGGACCAAGGTGCTTCCCAGCTGCAAGCCTTGGTTTCCTGAGCTTTCAAGTCTGGGGTGAGCTAGATGGTCTCCAAGGGTTACATGAATCTGCCCCTGGTGTTTTCCCTCCTAATACAGGAACATGGAAGTTCCCCAAAGCCAAGTGCAACACCTTGGTTTCCTTTGCACAGCTGATTAAATTAGTGAAAACCCAGCAGGGCCCTCACTGGAGACTCTGTGAAATCATTGGCTATTCTGGAGTGATTTCTGAGGTTGCTGCACAGTTATCCTTGGCTCAGGTATGGAACCCTCCAGAATTTTCTTGCAGTTCTGATAAAGCATGCTGCAATTCAGCTACGCAGGGGAACAAGCCTGAGTCTTTTCTTTAGCAGAAATACTTCTCAACTAAAATGTTGTGTTTTTTTTTAATCATTTGAGGAAAGGGAAGTGGGTTCCTTTTATTTATTTATTATTTATTTATTTGAGAGCGACAGACAGACACAGAGAGAAAGAGGCAGATAGATAGAGAGAGAATAGGTGAGCCAGGGCCTCCATCCACTGCAAACAAACTCCAGCTGCATGCTTACGCGGGTCTTGGGGAATTGAGCCTCAAACCAGGGTCCTTAGGCTTCACAGGCAAGCGCTTATCCACTAAGCCATCTCTCCAGGCTTGGGTTCCTTTTATTGATTTGCTTTATGTCTCCACAATTGTTTATTTTTTCAATTGTCTAATGCTATAGAAGCAAACCTGAAAAAAAAAAAAAAAACACAAGTTTCTCCTGACCCTTACAGGTTATTCACAGTATATTAAAGACTGACTGGGAAGATTTGATAATGCTATGTGTGCGTGTATGTGTGTGTGTGTGTGTACACATGCATGCATACACACATACATGCTAGAGGCCCTGGCATGCCAATTCTCTCTCTCTCTCTTTCCCTTTCTCTGTCTCTAATAAGTAAATAAGTAAATAAATAAATAAATAAACTTTTTAAAAGTGGGATGACGTAGCAGTCCATAGCTATTGGTAACCTACTGTGCTCCACTTCCTGGGGTAAGAAATCCCCAAGTCTTTTCTTTTTCAAGTTAAAAACCACATTTATTCAGTTTTGGTATCTTTGTGATCTAACATCAGCAGCTTAATGGGTAAATATTTATTTGGCTCATGGTTTCTGAGGGTTTGGGATGTGGTCACTGGCCTCATATGCTTGAGCAGAACATCATGGTGGCAGAGGATTTTTCCTTCATGGCAGACAGGAAGCAGAAAGAAAAAGGAAAGGACCATGGATAAGATACCCACAGGGACCCCCCCTTCCCTTTTAGTAACCTACTTCCTCCAGCTAGGCACCACCTCTGAAAGTTTCCAGCACCTTCCCAAAGAGAGACATCAAGTGCCTTTCATACGGGAGCCCTTTGCAGGGACACTTAAAATCCAAAGGACAGCACACACATATACACGCAACTTTCCAAGTTGAGAGTAAGTATCTCCTTGTCACCCAAAGAGGAAAACAGAGGTCAGAGACATGAGCTAATTTTGAGGTGTTCTGGAAAAATCGACAAGTCCCAGATGATCCATTCTACAGTGAAGGTGTAGGTCCATAAAGGAACTTGAAGAAGCAGAATGTATGGACCTCACAGAAAGAACCATGCCAGAGTGTCTGGATTTCTGAGCTCACATGAAAGAGAGGCAAGGAGGAGTGTCACAGCTCTTCACGTGGGTTCTCACCTAGAAGACAAAACTGGGGAGCTAATTTCTAGCCTTGTCCTGCCAGCCCTTCATTTCTGAGGATGACAGATTTTGACTTTTCTATATTTCAAAGGCTATCTCAGAGTCTCCTTGAGGAAAAAAAAAGTCAAAACAAAGGTGCTGTGTTAGTAAATAGATGGTGAATGAATGAATTACCATAAGCCATTCATTCTGGGATCATTAATTAATGTTGCCTCATTCATCAGCTGCATTGGCCAATTTACTTTAAAGGGCAAGCTGTCATCAACTCCAGAGTGCTTATATGGGGTTGAGATAATTAGTCCCCATGCCCTGGAGGGGAAGTGGAGACAGCCTAGCTCTCCTGAAGAATTGCACCCCAAGAACCTGGGAGCCGGTGTCAACGTGAGACATTGCACGAACAGGAGCTGAGGGACCCTTGTGTAGATGCTGGAACTTCATGGATCTAGAAGAGGATACAGTCTCAAAGTCCAGGAGATGACCCCTTCTCCGTGTGAATGGCCCGAGTCTAATTAGCCTTTCCTCCAAACTCTTAGTAACATGGAAGAAAATGTAACATGAATCAAACACAGCCAGCTGAACATACATGAAATAACTGTGATATAGTCTAAGGGAATCCCCATTTCCTTAAAATAATCTCCTTCCCAATGGCCTTTGATAATAGTTAATATACTGACATTCATTTCTTGAGATGATTTTTTTTCCTGACATAGGGGCTATAGCAGACTGCTTCAGGTGCACTGAGATGAACTTCCAGACCAGGCACAATTATGGAGGAAGGGATATTTAGTGAAGCTTACAGATCCAGGGGAAGTTCCATAATGGCAGAAGAAGCTGGCCTGCTCTTACAGGACCAGGCAAGAGAGAGAAAAAGCCAAAAGCTACACAACACAGCACACCTCAGGAACTCCAGCTAGGAACAGTTTGCATGACTTTAGCTTGAAATCTCAAACCCACCACCGCACCTTAATATCTGCCCAGTGACACTGCCTCCAGCCAGGAGGCTGCAGATGCAAACTACAAACTAATAAAACACTAGCAAACTAATAAAAATATATTGGGGGCCATCTATTTAAACTACCACAGGGGCCATGGGTGCAGCAAGAACTGAAGAACTAAGAAAGAAAAGTTCTAAAAGGATTGGGAAAAAAAATTGCAGCCCAGAGCATGAGATCTTGTTTGACATATGTAAATATAAACACCTTGTCAGGCAAGTGGGAGTATTGGTGGCCTAGATAATTTAAAAAAGAATGGAGGGGTGTGTGTGTGTGTGTGTGTGTGTGTGTGTGTGTGTCAGAGAGAGAGAGAGAAAGAGAGAAAAAGAGAGGCAGAGAAAGAAAGATATTGAGAGCAATGAAGAAAGCTATCTGAGAAGTTCCCTGGTATACTACCCAATTAAGTTGATTACAGGGTCAGTTACTTTTTATTTATTTATTTAATTTTTTTCCCTCTCTCTCTCTCTTTTTTTTTTGTTTTGTTTTTCGAGGTAGGGTCTCACTCTAGCTCAGGCTGACCTGGAAATCACTATGTAGTCTCAGGGTGACTTCAAACTCACGGTGATCCTCCAATCTCTGCCTCCCAAGTGCTGGGATTAAAGGTGTGCAACACCACACCCGGAGAGAGTCAGTTATTTTTGCTATCTTCCTTCTGCTATACTCAATCTTGTCTTGTCCCCTCCCCACTATATGCACAATTGCTTGAAAGCATAGATCTTCAAATCACCGAGAAAGCCAGTAAACTAGTCCCGAAAACCAGGCAGCCACACATGATGACTATGCAGCCAGGGTGAAGGCAGACAATTAGAAATCAAAATAAAGAAATAAAGAAATAAATAAATTGGTTTCTCATTGGCTCTGCCAATAGCAAGGGAATGGCCTTAGCTTCTCAGTGGTTCCATCCTTCAGTGTCTGACGATATTTCCTAGGAGCGTCTCCGTGCACTGCTTCCCCTTGTATCTTGGGGATAGATCAAGTTAGAATGTTTTTCAACTAGAGGCAACAGAGGCCGTACACAGAGAACCATTCCATCTCTGCGTGTGAGTGCACGCACATGTGTCTCAGGTACACCCAGAGAGAAGGAGCAGGGAAGATCAACTGAATCTAGTTCGTGCAGACAGAGCACTAACGCCTGTGGAATACCTAGTGACGTCAGATGGCCACCTCAACACACACACAAAAAAAGACTCGCGAACTTGTCTTTGAGTTATTAACCCGTATATATAAATTAGAGGGACTCACAAGACCAGGCAAGGGTACTTGTGCTGAGGACATACTTATAAAAGAACATTACATCAGGCAAGGTCAAGTGGGAATGATAATCCCAGAACATGGTCTGGAAATGTAGTTTGAGGACGAAGAGAGGGAAAGGTCACTCTGGGCATAATTTGGCTCCAACATCAATTTTTTTTCCCCCTCTAGCAGAAATTAGCTAAGTAAAAAACAGAGTCCTAGCTCTTTCTCCTGTAAATGGGCTGGGATCTTTCCCCAAAGCACTATTATGCATTTGAACATTCTTGGTATATTTATGTGGGAAAGAAAGAAAATACTTCACGGCCTCCCCAGCTCTTTTGCTTGCTGTTCTCCATTTGTCTTTGTCGCTGGCACGTTATTTCACCAGAGAGGAATGTGCTATTTTTAAGGGGTGGAAGGCAGTATGTGGGGTGGAGGTTATACTAATAAATTTTGACGTGGAAAGGAGAGCCTCTCTTACTTTCTGAAGATAAAGGGAAACCAAGCCAAGAATCTTGAAACTCACTGTGATCATAAAGTGATGTGGGGACCTTCACCAGGGAGATGTCTCAGAGGGCAGCCGTCCATGTGCCCAGAAGGCCTCAGTACACAGCACAGTCCCTGGAATCATATAAAACTCCTCTGAGGGTGACCACTTCCTGTTCCCGAGAATGTGGTACCCGTGTGTCCGACACGCTTTGGATGAAATGGCGCGCTCACAGGTTCCCTGTGGTATTTGATATAAACGCACTATCTTCTGCATTCACAAAGCTCTCCAAATGAGATCTCAAAAGAATTCAAAGATTAATTGAGAAGATTTTGCTGGTGGTAAGTAAGTATATTAGTTTTCTAGGGCTGCCCTAACAAAATATCACAGATTAGGTTTATTGTTTTATCTCAGACAGTTCTGGAAGCTGGACATCAAGGATCAGCGTCGGTGGGCATGTTTGAGATAGTTCTGAGACCTCTATCCTTGGTTTGCTGATGGTTCCCTTCTGCTATGTACAGGCACCCCTTAGCATCCCTCTCTATATCCAAAATGTTTCCTCTCTGTGGATGATGGTGAAGGAGGGTAGTGGAGACCCAGGATCTTGTGAGTGCCAGGTAAGAATTCTGCCATTGGGCTAAATCCCTGCCTCAGCTACGTTCATATTGATGGGACAAAACATTCCACCAGTAGCAACAGAGGAAAGGATCTAATTTCAGGTTTACAATTTTCAGAGAAAGCTTCCTTGTAGTCGAGGAAGGCTTGGCAGATGGCTCACAACTTCTCCTATCTGTAACCGAGAAAGCAAGCTGGCTCTGAACAGAGACGGAGCTGGACCAAGCAACCCCAAGGTCACTGTCAGCCTCACACCTCCTCTAGCAAGGCTCCACCTTCCACGGGCTCCACCAGCCGGGGACTAAGGAGGAAGCCTAATCACAAGCACTTGAGTCTACAAGGGACATGGACATTCAAACCACCACAACCCCCAACTCCCTTTGCCAATTATTGCTTGCTGAGTTATGTAGGCTGCCTTGATGAGTAACATATAGTGCCATAGAATAAATAACTTATTGGAACTATGAGCTAAGGACCCTGGAGGAAGAACCAAACCTGAGTGGAGGCTGCCTTCAGGCAGAGGACACCATGATGTCCGTGGTATGACGATCTACCGATATGTGGACATCACAGATGGTTCGCTGGCCCACATAGGTACTTGAACCTCAGCTTGAGCACTTATAATAGCCATGGACTACAGGACTCACAGAGAGTCTATTCAAAACTCAAATATATACCGTCTATTAGGCAACAATGTCCTATGTTTTAGCACTATACAGGACAGAAGGAAAAAATATAGAGGAAGAAGAGAAAAAGAGAAGGATGAGCTAGCTTTTATTAACTGTTACACATTGCAATGGATACCTGATAAACAGCCGTGGGGGGTTCTTAAAGGGAAACATTGCTACCTGTGGGGCACAGGTCAAACTAAAGCCACAGTCAATGTGATTTGATGCTTATGTTTAGTCCATCAGCCTTCACTATTCTTGAAAGCACGTCTGGGTGTGTTTTGTAATGAAAGCTGGAGAAGAGAGAAATTGCCCACGCTGAAGTGAACCTAGAGTCCAGGTCTCCGGTGGAAGAATAGAACTTCACCCCAGTAAGCATCTACACACACACCTACACACACACACACACACACGCACACACACGCACACACAACGTATGCCCACCAGCCATGATGTCTGTGGTCTTACCCAGTGGATTTGTTACTTTCCTTGTTATTGTGGCCAAACACCTAACAAGAGCAACTGGAAGGGTAATAGTTTGTTTTCGTCAACAGCTTAAGAAAGACTGGGGGGGGGGGTGCTGGAGAGATGGCTTAGTGGTTAAGGCGCCTGCCTGGGAAGCCTAAGCACACTTGTTCAAATCTCCAGGCCCCATGTTTCATGAAAGTAATGCAAGCGTGCAATGCTGAGCATGTCCACAAGGGGGCGCATGTGTCTGGAGTTCGTTCACAGCGGCTGAGAGGCTGCTGGAGCTGCCTCTCTCTCTCTCTCTCTCTCTCTCTCTCTCTCTCTCTCTCTCAAATTTGAAAGAAAGAAAGAAAGAAAGAAAGAAAGAAAGAAAGAAAGAAAGAAAGAAAGAAAGAAAGAAAGACAAACTAGGGTCCATCTTGGAAGAGAATACATGGTGACAGAAGCATGAGGTGGCTAATATTTCATCCCTAATCAAGAGACAAAGAACAGGAGGGAAACAGGGCCAGACTCTAAACCCTCAAGACCCACCACCCTCTCCCCAGAGTGGCCTTTTTTCTCCAGCAAGATTCTACCTCCTAAAGATTCCAAAACCTTCCAATTCGGCGCCACTAGCTGAGGACCGAGTACTCAACCACACGAACCTACTGGGGACATTTCCCATTCGGCCACAGTAGACTGGATCAGCATTAAAGACTGCTACAGACATATGTATTTTCTACACACATGTGTAGACAGCTATACATGTTAAGATTGCCAAAATAAACATCCATGTAAAGGAGACTAGGAAATTAATTTTAAAACAGTAAGGTCTTGAGCTGGGATTTAGCCCTGTGCCTGCAAAGCCCAGCTCTCCGCTGTTAGCCTTATGCTACCTGAGACACCTTCCTCCTGGAAGTTTCTGCTTTCCACGCTGGTCATTGACTTCCTGTGGAGTCTGCTTTCCTCTGGCGATCTTGACAAGCATTTTCTTCAACGGCTCTTTCCAGCTGGTGCTGGCTTGCTTTGAAAAGGAGCCATTCGGGCTGGAGAGATGGCTTAGTGGCTAAGGAGTTTGCCTCTGTGAAGCCTGAGTACTCATGTTTGAAGCTCTAGGTCCCACGTAAGCCAGACGCACAGTGACACAAGCGCTCAATGCTGCACTTGCACCACAAAGGGGCGCATGTGTCTGGAGTTCATTTTCAGTGGCTGAAGGCCCTGAGGCACCAATTCTCTCTCTTGTTCTCAAATAAATTTAAAAAAAAAAAGAGCTGTTGAATAAATCTGGCCAATTTCAGCGCAGTTTGTTTTATCAATGGAATGATCTTGGAGTTCTGGGTAGAGTCATCCACAAACTAAACCAAGCAGTGGAGAGAAAAGGAAACTCTTTACACTGAAGCCAAAAGACATCAAAAGGGACTTCTGTACTAAGAGTCACTTTGACTGACTGGCTATGAGGGACTTCAGGCCCCAGAGACCTCCAACATGGCTGGCCAGATCCCAGGGATCCACTCCCTTTCAACAGAATCTAAGGTCACAGATGTGTGGGAGCAAACTTGCTATGTTCTCCACCCATCTTGGTCCTGGTGCACTCGGAGGCTGCTTCCCAGAGGGACCTGGTTACTGTGGAGTCCATCTGCTATGCCCCAGCCTGGCACAGGGACCTCTGGAATCTAAACATAGCTTTGAAGGTTTTGTCCTGTTCTCTCATTTTTCAGTTTGATCTTTCTCGTTTTTACCCAATATTACAAATCTCAAAACTTTTTGAATGTTATTTTTTATCATTTAGGATATTAATATTTCTAAAAAAAAAAAAAAAAGAGTGACTACAAATTTGGAAAGACTTAAACTCATCTTCTTTCAAGTCCTTGACTAAAGTAAGAAAGATGGTCACACCTACAGGTTTTTATGGGTGTCACCTGGCTCCTGACTGTAAGCTGGCCTCAGCCATCAAGGCAGCTCAGCTGGTAGCCAGTCCATTTTTTGTGCCCGTAATAACACTTTAAACAGATTTTATCTAGGGGCACTGCGGTAAGGAACCTGAAACCAAAGCAAGCACAACTCCAACTGGGGCAGACTCTGCTTAGACCAGTCCTGGTCCCTCCTTCCTGCGATCCCCCCCTCTACCCACCTTAGCAGCTCATGCTAGAAACGACGGTAGTTCACAAAACACCGAGCGTGTGGTAGGGGCTGTTCCTAAGTACTCTAGTCCAACAGCTAAATGCTCGGAATAGCCTTATGGAACAAGAACCGTTAGTATTATCTGCAGCTATAGGTGTGGGAAATGAGGTGAAATGCAGTCTTTTTTCTGAACTTGCAGAGCTGCTGAAGAGATCTGTCCTCAAAGGGCACTGCTCTGGCATTTGTGATCTTAACCATCAGCAAAACTCTCCTTCCGTGCTCACACGTTGCTTGGAGAGGGGCCTCCTCAACCCTCAAGTGAGGCAGCAGCCTCCTCCCAGAAGCATGCTTTCCCCGAGGCACTGATCTGATAGGCTGATGGGTGCTAATGAATGCAAATGAGGCACCCTTCTCAGAGGATGTCATTGCGTGAACCTAACCAACATTTTTCAAGTAAGGGTGCCGGGAAGGACTGGTGAAGATTCTTCTCAGGAGAGGTAACCTTGACCTTCCCTTTGCACGTGGATGGCATCTGCCTCCTGGTGTGCCCAATGATCCCTTCCTCCTTCCCTCTTTAATCCCTCTACGAGAGCCATTCCATACTAAGGCAACAAAGACCCCTCAGGTTCACATTGCCCAGGCACAGAACCAACCGAGGGCCTCATGTATGTTGTTCTATTTAATCTTCACATAGAGCTTTTACACGCTCATTTTACACACGAGGGAACATCTCAGAGAATTAATTACATGTTATTAAACACCTTGCCCAAGTTGTCTAACTAGACAGCAGCTAAAAAAAAAAAACACTGAGATTCAAAACTAGTCTGCTTGGTTCTATCAGCCTTGTCCACCCCTCCCTTCTCTTTGCCACCACCTTCTCCCTTCTTCCTGTTTTCCTTCCCTCCTTTCACCTCTCCTTCTGTAACTACATTTCTTTCTTGTTTTAATCATCTTATGTTTCTCACATCTATTAGCACATTGGGGAGTGTTTAAGATATTGGACAGGAGCAGGTTGAAGGAATATGTTAAGTCTACCAAGCTTTTGCTGGAATGTGACTAGAAGGAAAATTAGACTAGGGGCTGGAGAGATGGCTTAGCTGTTAAGGCGTTTGCCTGCAAAGCCAAAAGATCCCGGTTCAATTCTCCAGGACCCACGTAAGCCAGATGCACAAGGGGCACATGCATCTGGAGTTCGTTTGCAGTGGCTAGAGGCCCTGGTGTGCCCATTCTCTCTGTGTGTCTGCTTCTCTTCTATCTCTCTCTCTCTGCTTGCAAATAAATAAATAAAAATTTTTAAAAAAGAAAAAAGAAAGGGCTGGAGAGATGGCTTAGTGGTTAAGCGCTTGCCTGTGAAGCCTAAGGACCCCGGTTCGAGGCTCAATTCTCCAGAACCCACGTAAGCCAGATGGACAAGGTGGCGCATGCATCTGGAGTTCGTTTGCAGTGGCTGGAGGCCCTGGCACGCCTATTCTCTCTCTCTCTCTACCTGCCTATTTCTGATCTCTCTCTCTCTCTCTCTCTCTCAAATAAATAAATAAAATATTTTTAAAAAGAAAGAAAAGAAAGTTAGACTAGATACTGGATCATACAACATCCTCTGAAAACTCCCTGTGGCTAAGTGCTCATGTTTACAACATTGGAGGGGTTTGGAAAGACTAGAGATGTTCTTACAATGTCCTTTTACATATACTTATTTAACTCATTTTTATCCCCAGTAATGTGAGTTTGTGCCTTGTGTATTTGTATTCATTAGCCTTGCTAAGATCAAGAGCAATTATATCTAGTATTTAATTAACCTACTCATTTGTAAAGGCATTTGAAAGAAATAATTTTAAAATGCGGAGTCTTTAGTCTCTTTGTAATATGCTTGTTTTCATTAATTTATGTCCTTCTTCCATTATTTTATCACTTTCATTTTTTTGTATTCAATTGGATTTTCATTTTCTTGTCTTTTTAAAAGAACGCTTTATTGACAACATCCACACATATAGACAATATAATATATGATCATAGTCCCTTCCCTCCACCCAGGTCTCTTTTCCTCTTCTTGTATGCCCCCACCACTGAGTTCTGTTTTTAGTTGATAATGTTTATGTGTGTACAAATTATATTTTGAACATAGTTGCTTCACCTCCCTCTGTTTTTTTCCTACCTGCCCCCCCCATTACTCCTTGCTCTGCCCCTTTCCTCCCTTCAACTAGTAGTAGAAGGAATGGTTGCTTCTTCATTTTTTAACTTTTTTTTTTTTTTTTTTTTTTTTTTTTTGGTTTTTCGATTTTTCTAGGTAGGGTCTCACTCTAGCTCAGGCTGACCTGGAATTCACTCTGTAGTCTCAGGGTGGCCTCAAACTCAAGGTGATCCTCCTACCTCTGCTTCCCGAGTGCTGGGATTAAAGGTGTGCGCCACCACGCCCGCCTTCATTTTTTAACTCGAGATAGCATTTAATTAAGTGAATTTTTGCTTTCATCCCTTCCAAGTCTAATATTGAAGATTATCAATTTAGCATTAATCATAGCTTTATCTGTATCTCACAAGTTTTCTTATAGCTTATCATTTTGTTGAAATATCTCACTTATCTTGTGATTCTTTAACATGTGAGTTATATAAAAGTATACTGCTTCACATCCAGTTTCTTCACTAATAGGTATAGCTCTCTTGGCTCAACTCACAACAAAAGAATGGAAGAGCCAAAGGAAGGGTACGACTCCTTACAATGCAGCTGTCCAGACAGAAATGGGCCTCCATATCCATGACCTCACAGTGCCTAGCAATACCTTCACAAGACCCTCATAATAGGAGAAAAAGATGATGACATCAAATTAAAAGAGAGACTCATGGAGAGAGGGAGGGGAGATGATGGAGAATGGAGTTCTGAAGGAGAATGGGGGAGGGGAGGAAATTATCATGGTTTATTGTCTGTAAGTATAGAAGTTGTCAAAAAATTATTTTAAAATACCCTGTAATACTCAACTTGCTGTTGAGACAAGTACCTGACAAAACCCAGTTTAAGGAAGGAATTATTTATTTCACATTACAGTTCCAGATTCTCAAAAGTCCCATCTCTCCAAATACCACATTGACATATTGGATTTCATCCTATGAATTTAAGGTAGGGTGCATTTATCATGTGAACTTAAGGTAGGCTCCGTTGCATGCACAGAAGTTACAGAATTTAAAAAACTCATTGTCACTAAGTTCAATTTTATTACAACATCTAAATCTTTCCTGACTTTAGTTTCTTGTCTGCTTGGTTGATCAATTTTGGGGAAATACATGCTAGAGTCTTCCGCTATAATTTAGGATTTTTGTCTTCTTTCTGCCTGTGTCTTGAGTCACTGTCATGTTACATATGGATAAAACACTCATGATAGCATATATATGAATGTTTCGATTTTAAGTATATATAAAACTATACTGAAAGTCCCTCTTCCTCAGAGAATCTTTTTTAAAAACAATCATTTATTTATGAGAGAGTGAGAGAAAGGCAGATAGAGTGAAAGAATTGGCGTGCCAGGGCCTCCAGCCACTGCAAACAAGCTCCAGAACCATGTATGCATGCACCACCTTGTGCAACTGGTTTAGGTGGGTCCTGGGGTATTAAATCTGGGTCCTTAGGCTTCGCAGGCAAGCACCTTAACTACTAAGCCATCTCTCCTGCCCAAAAGTTATATATATTTTAAAACTTTTTATTTTTTAGTTTTTATTATTATTATTTTTTTTTTGGAGAGAGACACAGAGAGAGAGAGGGAGAGGAAGAGGAAGACAGAGTTGGGCGCGCCAGCAGTGTCTCAGCTGCTGCGAACGAAATCCAGATGTGTGCGCCCCCCTTTCGGTCAAGTGCGGCATTGCACCCTTGCGTCACTTTGCATCTGGCTAAACGTGGGACCTGGAGATTGGAACCAGTGTTCTTAGGCTTAGGAGGCAGGCGCCTTAACCCCTAAGCCATCTCTCCAGCCCGCAAAAGTTATATATTTTTAAATTTATTTTTTTCTGGGGGGGGGAGGGGTTCATTTTCTTTCTCTATCTTTTTCTTTTCCTCAGAGAATCTTAACTCCAATTTTCATCCTGAAGCATGGAGAGATTATTCGGAGTTCTCTTGGGGTTTCGTTTTCTCAGCGACACCACGTTCGAATCAGCCCGTGCCTCAAGAGTACAGCGGAGCAAAGGCCAGTCTCCCTCTTCTGCTCTTCCTTTGTCATGTGACCATGAGTTTTCTCCAATCACTTCAAAGAATGCTGGCCTCTCCATTCAACATCAAATTAAAAGTTTTAATTTTAATCAAAGGAATCTGACACAGGAGGAAAAGGCTCAGGTGTGTTCATGTGAACACCCATGGTCCCACTGACCAGATTCTAACGTTTACATTTTATAATCATTTATTTCTTACCTGTCTCTCCATGCATTTATCCCTCTGCCCATTGATTCATTTTGTTTTGGGATGCACTTATAAATAAATAAAGGGCATCAGGACATTTCCATTTAAATGCTTCCGCATGAATTTAATTAAGTAGAGCTCAATATTGTTTAATGGATATTTTTCATTAGATGCAGTGTGTACATAAAATAAATTGTATAGCCTTAGATGAACAGAGACTGTTTTGACAAATGTGTGTGCTGTATAATGCAAGCTTCTATCATTCCAGGAAGTTCCTGAATACCTCTTTCCAGTCAACTCTCACTCCCCTTCCCACCACACAGGTGACTACTGGTATAAGTTTTTGCACAGTCGCTGATTTTTGCCATTCTAATATAAAATTTCATGAGGTTGGATTCAGCTAGACTCCATTTTGTTTCATTCACATTTTTCTTGTTTGTGGTTGGTCCTCTACTACACGGCATCCAACAGTTGTTTGCTTTTTGTTCCTTTGAAGGTGACCTTTAGGGCCTCATCCATGAGCTCGCCTGACCTCATAGAGAATCCACTAACTATTCTGCCAATGCTTTCTGTGTCTGGTTAGGCTTTTTGCAGATTCTCTTGAATGGACTGCAGAAAGCCCCGTTGTGTCCTGGTTTTACTCATTTTGTGTATCTAAACAAATCTTTTCCTAAACAAATTTTTTTCTCCTTTATCCTATCAACAAAGTGAATTATATTGATTAATTTTCAAATGTTAACTGGCCTTGCATTGCTAGAATAAACCTGACTTGGTCATCAAAATGTTATGTTTAAGCCGGATGTGGAGGCGCACGCCTTTTAATCCCAGCACTTGGGAGGCAGAGGTAGGAGGATCGCCACGAGCTTGAGGTCACCCTGAGACTACATAGTGAATTCCAGGTCAGCCTGCACTAGAGTGAGACCCTACCTTGAAAAAGAACAAAACAAAACAAAAACTCACCTGTATATATTGCTGGATTTTATTTGTTAATAGTTCGTTAAGAGTTTTTACAATCTGCAAGAGATATTAGTCTTCAATTATTTCTTTCTCCTCATGAGAGGGTGAGGTTACTGTCTTTGCCAGATTTTGGTGGTGACAACTGTGGACTGACTTCAAGAAAAAAAGGAAAAATAAACAACAATAAACACCACCACCCTATACTCTTTCTTCCTTGAAGTGCCAACTCCTTTGCAGAATTTTCCCACTTCTGTTCATTCTCTGGCTCTGGTCTAGCGTGTTTAAGTGTAGGAGGGTTGGTCTGTGAGGGTTTACACAGCCAGCCCACAAGTGGAACCTTCACATGGTTTAAAAATATTTCCCTAACTTTTAAAAATATTCTCAGTGGAAAGATGGGCCTATTACAAACTGGTCTAGGTAGCTAGAAGTAACAGCTCCCAGTAAATGTATTTTCAAAGGATATTGTATATCTCTGTAAATTGACTTGATGCATTAATACAAACTGAATCCAATTATTAAATTTAAAATGTGAGCTGGGCGTGGTGGTGCATGCCTTTAACCCCAGCACTCGGGAGGCAGAGGTAGGAGGATTGCCGTGAGTTTGAGGTCACCCTGAGACTACATAGTGACTTCCAGGTCAGCCTGAGCTAGAGTGAGACCCTACCTCGAAAAACAAAAACAAAAAAAAAAATTTAAAATGCTAGCTGGGCGTGGTGGCGCATGCCTTTAATCCCAGCACTCGGGAGGCAGAGGTAGGAGGATTGCCGTGAGTTTGAGGTCACCCTGAGACTACATAGTGACTTCCAGGTCAGCCTGGACCAGAGGTGAGACCCTACCTCGAAAAACCAAAAAAAAAAAAAAAAAAAATGTTTATGCACCATTGCCCAAACAAATTTTACATAATATTGGTGGCACAGAAGTTGAGAAAGTACATACTTGCTAAAGTGGCCATGTCACTGATATGTGATACCTCTTGTTAAGAAGGGAGTTTGGCTTCTCAGCCACCCATCCTAACCTATGCCCTATAGAGCATCAAATCAACGCAGTCTCATGCTCAAGCTCAATCAGTGACAGAGCACACCTCAATAGGTGAGAGGTAACTGATTGTATTTTTGGCAATTCCGTGTGTCAGAGACATTACCCTGGATGTCACTTGACATCTGCACACCTGCAGATCCTGCCCTCGGATATAAGTGCTATCCTGGAAGTCCTGCAGGTCTGTGTGTTTGTGTTCACGTCATGGCTCTCTAGGCACTTGGGTCTCCTGTGCTTTTCTTTGCGGGTGCCCGGGTTCATGTAAGTGGCAGACAGTGGTGTCTGTTCCTTTATGAGGAAGGAATAGGAGCAGATAGAACAGCTTGGAATTTGACGCCAGCTTTGATTGATAGCTTCATTGTGGAACAACGTGAAATGAAAAGTTCTATCAAAGAACTATTCCCTTAGCTAGTGAGATTTGTGTGTGTGCGAGTGTGTGTGTTTCTCACCAAATTCAACTTTGTATTTTTTTTAAAAAAATTTAAACTTTTTAAAACACAAATACAATATGCTTTGGTGATAATTCCCTCCCTTCTCTTTTCTTCATACCCTCAACCTCTCCACTAAACCTCTTCTCCTTTCCAGTTAGTCCTCCTTTTATTTTGATGTCTTTTGATGCCCTTCAGCATCTTTGTACAAATGTTGATGGCCCAGTGCAGATCTCTGGTGAGCAGCCATAGCTGAGACTGCACTGGCAACATTATGTCCGGACGGCAGCACTCTAAAATGCGCCTCCCTATCCTCTGGGCTCTTACAACCTTTTCGCCACCACTTCTGCAATGTTCTCTGAGCTTTGGAGAGCAAGGGAGGGATGCCTCATTTAGTTCTGAGCACTCAACAGCCACGTATTCTGGACTTTACCTTGTTTTGAGTCTCCCCAATAGTCACTGCCATCTGCAAAAGCGAGCTTCCCCATCCAAAGGTGAGAGCAGCACTATGGGCATGAAAAAAAGTATCACAGGGGCTGGAGAGATGGCTTAGCCATTAAGGCTCCTGCCTGCCAAGCCAAAAAGAACTCCTGTTCGATTCTCCAGGTCCCACATTTAGCCAGACGCAAAGTGGCGCAATGCCACCCTTGCCCAGAAGGGGGAGCATGTGCCTGGAGTTTGTTCACAGTGGCATGCCTATTCTCTGTCTGTCTCTCTCTCTCTTTCTCTGTCCCTCTCAATAAAAAAAAAAGGTATCACAGGGCGATTTGATGGATACAGCATACCCATTTAATCAAATAACAGTAGTAAAAAAATAAAATTAAAATAATAAAATAAATAAAAACCCACCCCCCACACCACAAAAAAGTATCAGTAGTAATTTCTCCCCTAGACTTTATGACCTTCAGTACCAGACATGAATTCCCTCCCACGAAGCACTCGTAAATCCCCTCAGAGAGCAGCTGGTGACCCCCAGGGCCATCATGTCACTACCAAGTCACTGCACACATCTTGCTTGGCTGGACAGTTGCGTAGCACATAGGGTGGATCAACTCCTGGCTAAGACTGGTGATAACTCTTCTCCCTCAGCAACCTCAATAGCACATTCCAGAACGACAGCAGCTAGGCAGCAGGGAAGACACGTCAACTGGGATCTTTAGTGTTATAGGCAAATGCCTTAACCACTAAATCATCTCTCTAGTCCCCCCCCCAAAAAATTATATAGCTTGAGATAAGGTGTGTGAAGCATTCAGACATCCTGTGAGCACCTGCCAACTGTGATTGTCGTTCACCTCATACTCCCTACTGACGGGGGAAAATTTGTCATTTTGATGTCTTATCTATGGGTAGAAAGCTGAGTATTTTCTCCTCTGCCATTTGCCTTTTTGTTTGTTTGTTTGTTTGTTTGTTTGTTTGCTTTATTTTCAAAGTACCCATAGTCAGCTGGGACTGGTGGCCACAGGAGCAGAGATAAATGATGTTGCTTTTTGCAAAGTTTCTCTGTCCACTCTGAAGGAGATGATTTTCTAATTTGGGGCTTCTTGTTAAAAACTTTCGGGCTGGAGAGATGGCTTAGCAGTGAAGGCGCTAGCCTGCGAAGCCTAAGAACGCCCATTCGAGTCTCCAAGACCCACATTTAGCCAGACGCAAAAAGTGACACAAGTGCACAATGTCACACATGGGCACAAGGGGGCGCACGCATATGGAGTTCATTCACAGAGGCTAGGAGGCCTCTGGCACGTCCATTCTCGATCTGTCTCTGTCTCTCTCTCTCTCTCTGACTCTCTCAAATTAAAAAAAAAAAGGTGGGGCTGGAGAGATGGCTTAGCAGTTAAGATGCTTTCTGGGAAAGCCAAAAGACCCAGGTTTGATTCCCCAAGACCCATGTAAAACCAAACTCACAAGGTGGAGCATGTGTCTGGAGTTCATTTGCAGTAGCTGGGGGACCTGGCATGTCCATTCTCTCTCTCAATCTCTCTCTCTCTCTCTCTCTCTCTCTCTCTTAAAAATAAAGTAGTGAGCAGAGGACCAGTGGAAGTTTCTCATTCTTGTTTGGTGGCGTAGAAGCAGGCGTAGTGGACAGATAACATGTACATCAGGACCCTCGTGGTTACTACCAGAAAGCAGCTCCGGGTTTTACAGCTCAGTCCCAGTCAGGTTTCGAATGCTGCCTTTGCCTTCTGAGACTGAGCTCCAAGTGACACTTAAGCCTGTATCTGTACGAGGCAGGCAGGTGTTTGTATGAGCAGCCACTGGTGCAAGGATAGGACTTGAATGAATCATATGTAACTAAACGCCCATTATCCATAATGTTTGTTCTACTGCGACATTCTAGTTTCTGGGTGGGCATTTCGAATTATTAGTTTAGTTAAGTAATAAGTCTCAGTGCACAGCTCTTGTTCCTATGTACCTTGATTCGGCAAAACCTTTTGATTTCTTTTCTGCGTTTGAAGCAAACCAATGGCTTGGCCCTTTAGACAAATTCTTTAGTAAAATGGAACCAAGTGGCTTTTCTAGCATGCTTGTAGAAGCTCCTGTGGTAGTTTGAATAGATGGCCCCCAATATATTCAGTGTTTTATTAGTTTGTAGTTTGAATCTGCAGCCACCTGGCTGGGGACAGTGTCACTGGGCGGATCTTAAGGAGTGGTGGTGGGTTTAGGATTTCATTGTAAAGATATGCAAAGTGTGCCTAGGGGGAGTTCCTGAAGTGTGCTGTGCTGTGTGGCTGGTGGCTTTTCTCTCTTGCCTGGTCCTGTGAGAGCAGGCTGCTTCTCCTGCCATTATGGAACTTCCCCTGGATCTGTAAGCTTCAATAAATAATATCCCTTCCTCCATAACTGTGCCTGGTCTGGAAGTTCATCTCAGCGAACTTGAAGCTGTCTGCTACAAAAGCTCTTATACCTGGAGCTGTTGTGATCACACAGGTATGTACTACACAAAGAAACCAACTGAGGGATTGGATGGATCCTGAAATCTCTCTGTCTTTTATGTGCCTGGCCATGTCCTGGTGTGAATTATATATACATTCACCTACAAAGGACTTGACCAACTCCTACCTAAGACATTTGTTAACTTCCTCTTCTCGTACCTTCAGACAAGCTTGAGCCCAGGAGAACTGGTTCTAGGGGTGCTGGAGCCTTCCTAGTAGGAGCTGGAGGACCTGATCCCCATATCAGGGACTCGGTGTGGCATTATTGAAATTGCTTGCTCCCCTAGGCTAAGCTTGCATGGTACAGAGGTAAAAGATGGTTGAGATTCAAACTGTTTGACTGCCCATTTCCTACCTCTGTGTTCTTAAGCCCGCGATGTAGGACGTTTTTGGTGCCTCAAATTTTTAAATCTGTAAAGTGGAGGTAGTAGTGTCACTGGATATATATGCCTCCTTTTAATATGTCATAGATATCATCGATGCTCATAAAAACCTATGCATGCTAGCACCAAATGCTATCTCCACTTGACAGATTTGAAAGTTGGAGCTCAGAGGATAAGTGATGTTCCTCATATTTCACAGTGACCAGGCACGAGCAAGCTTTCTTGTCTCCTGCTCTAGTTCTAAATAATGTGCATGCTAAAATAGATTTAAGCCCAGCGTGGTGGTGCACACCTTTAATCCCAGCATTTGGGAGGCAAAGTTAGGAGGATCGCCATGAGTTCGAGGCCACCCTGAGATTACATAGTGAATTCCAGGTCAGCCTGGGGTAGAGTGAGACCCTACCTTGAAAAACCGAAAAATGAAAAACCAAAATAAATAAATAAACAAAATAGATTTAGATATAGATAAAGGTGTAGATATTGATATAAATATAGGAACCAGGTGGGGTGGCACACGCCTTTAATCCCAGCACTGGGGAAGCAGAGATAGGAAGATTGCCATGAGTTCGAGGCCACCCTGAGACTACAGAATGAATTCCAGGTCATCCTGGGCTAGAGTAAGACCCTACTTCAATAGATAGATAGATAGATAGATAGATAGATAGATAGATAGATAGATATAGAGAATAGATAGATAGATATAGATAGATAGATAGATAATATAGATAGATATGTATTCGTGTCTGTGGTATATGCAGCTTATTTCTATATTTGTATATGTATACACACATTTCTCCATACATACACACATACACAATACTTATATACTTGCTCTTAACATTCTTTTTTTACTCTTTATATATATATATTTATATATATATATAATTTACTTGAGAGAGAGGAAGAGACAGAGAGAAAGAGTGAATGGGCATGCCAGGGGCCTCCAGCCACTGCAAAGGAAGTCCAGATGCATGTGCCCCCCTGTGCATCTGGCTGACGTGGGTCCTAGGGAAAGGAACCTGGGTCCTTAGGCTCCACAGGCAAACGCCTTAACCACTAAGCCATTTTCCCAGCCCTGACATTCTTAATAATTCTAAGAGTATTGAGTAGCTGGCTCTCAGTAAGCATTCACTAAGCTTTTCCTCCTGCACTTGGAGATCATCACAGTTCTAGGAGAGCCCAGCCTCACTAGTCTGCTGCTTGGCCCTTATTTCCATTTTGAACAGGGGCCCCAAGGACAGCCTGCTCTCGGGGAGGGGGCAAGAATAGGACGACCAGGCGCTCGGTGGATAAATACAGTAAGGCATAGATGAGCGGGATGTGTGGGGTGCACCTCTCTGTATATGGCAGGCCAGGGAAACCTAGAACGATGCTCTGCTCTCTGCTGACAACAGCCATGAGGGAGAAACATTCAGTCACAGGAATTAGGAACTTGTCATGCTTTGTATATGCAAAAAGGGTTTGAGCCATGATCCCAAAACACATCATCCTGAATCACTTTATTTCAAATGCTGAAATATGAAAGATCAAAATCCCTCAAGTCTATTATCCTAAAAATTACAAAACTATAACTAAGGATCAATTAATTTATTAAATTCTTTAAATGACATTTATTCACATTTTAAAGGGTTTTGTTTTGTTTTGTTTTGTTTTGTTTTGTTTTGTTGGTTTTGTTTTTGTAGGTAGGGTTTCACACCAGTCCAGGCTGACCTGGAATTCACTCTGTAGTCTCAGGGTGGTCTCGAACTCACGGAGATCCTGGTACCTCTGCCTCCTGAAGGCTGGGATTAAAGGCGTGCATCACCACCACACCCAGCTTAAAGGGGTTTTTAATCTGAGAGACATATAAAAACATAACTGGTGTTGGGGATGTGGCTCAGTGCAAAGACCATGCACAAGGTCTCCGGCTTGATCTCTAGCACCAAAAAGAAAACAGTGTGACAGGGCATGTCTTAGGTCTCTTGCCAGCTTACACTGTAAAGAAGGCAATAAATAAGAACATACACATTTTCACAAGCCTACACACTCAGCTATACCCCAGTCATACTGGTGGAACAATAATGAATAGAAAATCCCTGTTCTTAAAATCAAAGGTCAAATAGTGAAATGTGGGCTGGAGAGATGGCTTAGCGGTTAAGGCACTTGTCTGCAAAGCCAAAGGACCTAGGTTCGATTCCCCAGGACCCAGGTAAGCCAGATGCACAAGGTGGGGCATGCATCTGGAGTTCGCTTACAGCAGCTGGAAGTCTTGGCACGCCCATTCTCTCTCTGTGCCCCCACACACACACCTATTCCTCTCTATACATCAAATAAAGAAAAATAAAGAAAAAAATTTAAATAAGGAAGGGCTAGAGAGGTAGCTTAGTGGTTAAGGTGCCTACCTGTGAAGCCTAAGAATGCTTGTTCAAATCTCCAGGTCCCACGTTTAGCCAGACACAAAAGTGTCACAAGGGTGCAATGTCGCACATGTGCACAAGGGGGCACACATGTCTGGAGTTCATTCACAGTGGCTAAAAAGGTCCTGGAGCACCCATTCTCTCTCCACCTCTTCTTCTTTCTGTCTCTCTTTCAAAAAAGGGGGGGTAGGGAATCCCTTTAAACATGGCTGAAACCAGAGAACTGCTAGTGCTGGTTTCCCCAGAGCACCAAGCAGTGGAAGGCTGTCTCCCCGTGTCCTGTCTCCCAGGCTCTACCCAGCAACCACTCTCTGCACGCCATTCTTTCAGAATTCTCACTCTGTCCTTGCAGCATACACTGAAGCCTCGAGCTCCACTTACAACTTTCATCTTCCTCCTAAGCAGTCAAGTTGTTCCTCAGCACCCAGGAAAGCCCAGAGAAATGACCTCTAAGTTGGGGATTTGGAAACTGGCCTTTGTCTCCATCCATCCCACCTTCAGGCCTCAGCTTTCTACTAAGGGCGTGGGAGCTGCTCCATCCGAGGGTCTGAGTCTGTACTGACCAAAAGCATCTGCGGGTTTTATTTTCCGTGTGTGGGCACGAGCTCATCCATGGATGTTGGTGCAAGTGTGTGTGTGAGCATTTTTTCATATGTGTATTGGCACAAGTGTACGTGTGAACAATATCTGTATTGTGCATGTGTGTGCAAGTGTGTCTTCATGTGTGTGTGAGCATGCTTCATATGCGTTGTTGCATGTATGTGCAAGGCTGCCTTCATATGTGTGTTGGTACCTGTGTGCGTGTGAGAGTGAGCGCATTTCACGTGAGTGTTGGTGCGTGTGTGTTCGTTCGTGTGCAAGTGTGTCTTCAAATGTGTGTGGACGTCAGGGATATGTGATAGTTGCCTTTCTCAGCCACTCTCCAGCTGAACCAGGAGCTGGCGGAGTCCACTAGTGCAGATGGCCAGCTTGCCCCTGGGCCTCTGTCCCCGCCTCCCGAAGCCCCAGGGTTACAGACTGACCTCTATGCCAGCCCTGCCAACATTTACATGGGTCCAGGGTGTCCAAACTCAGGTCTTCATGCTTGGATGGCCCTTGCATTGACTGTGCCACCACCCTAGCCCCTGTTGGCAGGTTTTGAAACTTTCAAATTGACTTGGCTCTTCCCTTTCATCTTTACATTTGGTGACACCTGAATACCACTGTGCAGGGCTCAAGTCAGCAGATGCAGGGTAGGGTTCATCCCTCGCCGCGTGTTTGTAAGACTGAGTCTGCACTGTGAAATGGAGGACGGTCTAGGCAGTATCTTATTGCCCAAACATGGAATTAATGACAGTGCCATCTCTATGTCAAATGCACATCATAAAATTTTATGGTTCCTCCCCATGAAATATTTTGTTTATGTCACATGGGTCTAATCTAGTTTTCTTTTTTTTCTTTTTTCTTTTTCTTCCATTCCCTTCCCCCACCCTTTCCCCTGCCCTCTTTGTCTCATGAGGCCTATTCCCTTTGGAAATGCATTAGTTACCTAGGAAACCTTAATGTCATTTTTTTATGAGTGGAGTTTGGTACAGCATAAAGTAAATTTATAGGGTGGTTAGAAATTCATGTCATGACTGGCGAAACAGGAGACTTTATTACGAGTCCTACTTCCACCTGTGTGGTAGGAACACATACCTTCACTCTATCATTATGAGTAATTTCTTGAAGCATAATTATAAATATGTATTCTATTTCACAAAATGAGTTGATTCATCGTTGCTCAATGTCATGCGTTACATTGTAATATTGTTCAGAGTAAGCCCTAGAACATAATTAGCAATAACAACAGGCCAATAATACACTAGGCAATCTGTTAACAGTGGAAGAATATGCTGGAATTTCCTTTCAGAGGATGAGATGATTTTGCCTGAGAGGCGGGGAGTGAAGATTTTTACATCCCTCAATTGTGTCGTTCATGCACTCTGAGGTCCACATGGGTAAATTACACAAATTCTAAATACATTTGCTACCTCATTCTGTTAACTTCTTGGCGTTGTTTTTTTTTTTTTTTTCTAGAGAGAAAAATACACACCCATGCAGTTATATCAATGAAATATGGACAGAGCACAAATAACAAACAGGCTTCTTTCTAAAGATGGATGTCACCCACCCATGGGGTGGCGGAGTTTACGGCCTACGTTCCCTAAGAGTAAGAAGTGGAGTTTGCACTGTCTCCGGCACATACTGCGCAGAGTACGAATTAGTTTATTCCATTTTCGTAGCACTCCTGTGGGACTTGGATTCTTTTCAACATTCCAGGTGGATTGTAACCAGTTAAGAAAGTTTTCCAAAGATACAAAACTACTAGGCGGAGACTCATGTTCGACTGACTGCAAGATTGAGTCTTCCAGTGAGTTCTGGTATCTGATCTATGACCGTGGCTTCTGTTGCCCAAGGCAAGACATTGAGATGCTGAGACCTTGGGCTCCTCAGTGATTAAATGCAGGCTCGGATGACCCTCTCTGCTGTGGAGGATCTGGGCTGAGAAATCGAGAGGTGACACGGGGCCACGCTGAGCAAACTTGGACGTTGCTGTGCCTGTGGACGACTGCTCCTATTTTGCAAAAACAAACAAACAAACAAACAAACAAACAAAAAACCCAGCAAAGGATAATATTCCCACACATGCATGCCCCCCACCGGCATTTGAGAGTAGTTGATAGTTGGTGGGAGATAGCCTGCAGGATGGGTGACAGCCAGGAATCCTTTGAGGGCTGGGAGCCAAGGTAACCAGAAGCATCCCCCATTGACCCTAAATGTCAGTTCTTCACGGGTAGATGCTTTTGCGTTCACTTGAATTCTTTCAGCAAAGTTGATTCTCAAGCTGGATCAGCTGAAGCAGCTGTGTGAGTGAGGAAGTGGTATGGGGGGGGGGGGCAGGGCACAGGCAAACACCAGAGAGGTCACCATTCTGCCAGAACTCTCCACAGCACACCCTCTCCCACCACCCACCACCCCCCAGCAATGGAAGATGCAATTGCCAAGCCTTTCAGAAGGGGTGTGGTCTATTTATATGATTTCAAAGGTGCCAACCTAAAGAGTACAAGGCACTGAAGACTGGGTACATGATCCTAGGCTAGCTGCACAGCCAAGCCCATCTCTCCCCAGGTGTGGTGACAGAAGGGAAGGTCCTCAGAAGCCAGTGGGTCCAATTTTCCCCTTTCCTGGGTCCGTCAAGGTGAATGAACCATGCACTCTTGTTGTGAGAGGCCAGCCCTGCACACAGTCCACTGAACCTGATGAAACATTCATGGAAGTGGGTAAATGAATTTCCCCTACGTAGTGTTCTTTTTTGCTTTTGTTCAACATTTCAACCACAGTGTGGAGCTCTTGCAAAAGATAAGGGTAGGCCTACGTCGTGAAGCCCTCGAAATCTGCCATAGCAGAAAGCTCTAAAGAGAGCTTTCAAAAACTATCTGGTTGCTGCTCTCACAGACGATTTTCAGGAACCAGGGCCTTACACTCAGAGGCAATAAAGGGTGGGGGGGGCGGGGGAGAAAGTCCTACCACCTGGAAATACAGTCAGTAGACAGGCCTGCCACGGCCAAGACCAGGAAATCAGCTTGGAGAGGTCATCAGCCTTACCTTCCCTAATCAAAGACTGGCCTTCCTCTGCTCTGTCTTTTCCCTTACCTGTCTCGGTGACCCTAGGCGTTCTTCTTCAGGAAAAGAAAAGAGAGGGGCTGGAGCGACAGCTTAGTGGTTAAGGCGTTTGCCTGCAAAGCCAAAGGATTCCCCGTTTGATTCTCCAGGACCCACGAAAGCCAGATGCATAAGGGGGTGCATGCATCTGTAGTTCATTTGTAGTGGTGCATCCATTCTCTCTTTCCCTCTCTCTCTGCCTCCTTCTCATAATAAATAAATAAATTAAATAAATAAATAAATAAATAAAATATATTATAAAAACAAAAGAGCACAGAGAAGACTCTTTTTTTAGAAACTAAGGGGTTTTTTTTTTAGAAGTCATTAATATGTGTGGGGACTACATTGCACCGTGTCATGTGCCACTAAACAAGCACACCTTCCTACTTCTTTTTCCACCCAGCTCCTTTTATTGCTTTGCTACCCTCATGTAAGTCCAAAGGAAAACCTGCTTGGCCTTTATCTTCTGGAAGTCCTGGAGGAAGAGATGACCTTTAGCTGTGAAGTGGAAAGAAAACCAGGGAAGGAAAAAGTAGACCGACCTCTTGCTGGAGGCACAGGCTCAGAAAGAGGGTTTTTGTTTGTTTGTTTGTTTGTTTGTTTGTTTGTTTGTTTTTGACAAAGAAAGGGGTCTATGGTCTCTACTGGGAAAACCTGTCCATCTGGGGGGAGAAAAGTGGTCTTTTCACACTCAGCCCTGGCTCCCACGTCTCCCTGGTCCTGTCTCTTTTCTCCCTTCTCCCTTCTCCCTCCCCCCTTCCCCCAAGACACGGCACATATTTGGCAAGATTAAGGTGTCACCTCTCATATTACAAGGCCTGTTGATTGCCGAAGTGACAGAGCCCCCCGTGGCTCCCTCCCTTGAGTTAGGCAACAATGCAAAACCCTTCCTGCTTGGGTCCTGGCAAAGGGAGGCGGCTAGCCAGTGCTGCTCGGCATCTGCAGAACAAATCGGCGCATTAAACTGCGCTGCCTTCTCCTCTGACTTTTCATATTTGAGCTTGCCCCCTTCCCCTCCTCCCTACAGACTGCCAGGGACTCGGGGAGCTGCAAGGCGAATCCGCCAGCACATGCATTTAACCCGTTCCTCCTTGCCCGGGAGCCAGGCACTTTTTTGGTTGCAATGTGAGGAACCCCAGGACCAGAGCTTGAGAAAAGAGCGCAGCTGACCCTGGCTAGGGCCACGGTGGGAAGGAGGGGGGGGGCGTGTGCTGAATGTGGGGGAGGGCGGGGAGGCGGGCCCGGGGAGAGAGAGAAAACAGAAGCCCACAGAGCCCGCCCAGGCCAAACCCTCAAGGTGCCGAGTGGCGGGGTGAAGGGGAGACTCCGCGGCGGGGAGAAAGGAGGGGAGCCCTTGAAGGCGCACTAAGCCTCCCCGAGGGACCGCTGGAGGCGACGTCCTAGGGCCTCGGTGGACGCTTCTGGCCGTTTTCGATGTGGCAGCCTCCCGCAGCAAGGATAATGATGAGGCAGGTACAATCTATCTAGTACGCAGCCCCCCTCCCCATTCCCAGTCCCCATGCTTCCTTGCCTGCTCCCCTCCACCCGCGCGGGCCGCTGCGCTCGGCCTTGGGCGCGGCCCTCGCGCGTCCGTCCAAAGGGCGCCCCGTGGCGCGCTCTCCTCGCCATTTCAGCAAGTGCATGCAAGTCCAAGCAGTTTGGAGTTTGTAGGGTTTTGTTGTTGTTGTTGTTGTTGTTGTTGTTGTTGTTGTTTTTCGAGGTAGGGTCTCGCTCGAGCTCTAGCCCAGGCTGACCTGGAATTCACTCTGTAGTCTCAGGCTGGCCTCGAACTCACAACAAACCCTCCTACCTTCTGCCTTCGCCCTCCCCCTCCCCGAGTGCTGGGATTAAAGGCGTGCGCCACCACGCCCGGCCAATTTGGAGTTTTTTGAACCTGGACCCTAGCTGAGCTACGGACAGGGTTGCTTTATAAGATGCCTCGAGTCAGAAGGTCTTGGGCAGAGGTGATGTGCAGAGGGGCTGAAGTGGCTGCGGGAAGGGCCAGGGAAATGGACGTGAATTCCACTAGCAAGATCAGGGGAGAAGGACAGGTACAAAACCCTCCTCCCGGGCGGTGCAGGCTCTTGGTTTCTCGCGGACCCCATCCTCGATCCCCGCACTTCTCTCGATGGGCAGTGGGGCAAAAATCTAGATGACTTAAGGCTGTAAATTCAGACGGCACGAGGCAGGAGCCAGTGGGATGTAATGGATAGCGAAAATCGTCTCCAAATAAGACCGCTGGCCTCCATCCTTGAGAGCTTTTGCTCGAATGAATCCACCGGTGTGGGACTGAGAGTTTCGCTGTGGTGTCGGGGAGCCTGGAACAGGTTTGCTGCTGGCTTCCTGGGCTTCGTGCGCTGTCCCCTTGTGCAGGGCTCAGGACGACCGTGCTGAGCGGGTGCTGGGCAGCTGCAGGGAAAAAGGTGGAGGCTGGATGAAACGCAGAGAGTGAACCCATCCCTCTAGCTTGCTCTCACAAGCACACACACACACACACACACACACACACACACTCCTAGAGCTGCCCTCCCCTCCAACCTCACAACCTTCCCCACTTACCTCTCAGACTTAATTTCCCCAGACCGCCTGCACAGCGCCCTGGACGCAGGTCCCCAGGAATGGCGAGTTGGCGCTGGGGGGTGTGGGGGGGAAGCAATTGTCCTTGGGCGTGTTCGTGTTGTTGGTTGTGGGGGGGGAGGAGTGACGGGTGGGTTTCATAAGGGGTGGGGAGGGATCCCTAGCTGGAGGGTCTGAGGTTTGGAGGAGGAGTTTATGGTACAGACCCAACTTGTCTAAGCAGAGGGCCAAAAAAGGCCCTCCTGCCTTTTAAAGAAAATCTTACAAGGAAAAAAAAAATCCAGAAAAAGAATCAATAAGACAGTCTGAAGACATGAACATATAAAATATCCTGATGAAATGAATGTGTTTTTCCCCCCTAGACTGTAAAGAGAGAGTGGGGTAAGTAAGGAATAGGCCTGACTTGAAAGTGTTTTTGTTTTGTTTTGTTTTTGTTTTCTTTTCAAATGGGGGCTAAAACCAATGACCGGGTCACCACAATGCTTTGGGAGCACGGTTCTAGGGCGCTGTTTCTGGGGCCTGGAAGGTGCCCGGCAGGCGGGGCGCGGGGGCGAGAGCTGGCGCGCAAGGGGTTAAGCGCTGAGCGCGGAGCCATCTGGCCGGGTTGGCTGGTTATAACCGCGCAGATTATGTTCGCGCGACTCACAGTGGAAGGCTCCTCCGCTTCCCCAGCAGCTCTGCGCACCACCCTGCCCTGCGAGAGAGAAAGAGAGAGAGGAGCCCGGCGCGCAACTTTCTTTTCTCTTCTTTCTTTCCTCCTCTCACTTTTTTTCCCCCTGCTGGGTTGTGGCTGCCGCGGGGGTGGGGAGACTTTGAATGACCAAGCTTGAGTCCACCTTTCTCTTCATGTCGACGTCTCTGGAAATAGACACACGGATGCCATGGTTACTTCTGCCACGGTAAGGGGGAGGCGACGGGCACGTTGGGTGGGCAGGTCCGGGGAGGGTGGGGGAGCGCGGAGGGGAGCTTTTCCACGGGATCTGCGTGGAGGGGGAGGGCGCCCCCAACCTCATCTCCGCTCCACCCCCATCCCGCAGCCAAGCACTTAACTTTCCGGATCTGGTGCCTTCTCCAAACTTTGCGCTGGGGCCCAGGCCCAGGCGTAACCTTAACCACCTCCCCCCTCACATGCACACACTCACACGCACACTCGTGTGCGCACGGATACTCCTCTCCAACTCCTCCTCCTCTGGTCTCTGGGCTACCCAGGAAACCGCCCTCAGTCTGGGAAAGTGATCAGGTTTAAGAAACCTGGATTGGAAAGGGAGGGGGTGGAGGCTAGGGGAAATGGGGACCACCGAAAGGCAGAAAGTTTCTGCATTGCTTCCCCCACCCACCTCCCATCTTCCCATCTGGTCCTCCAAGAAGGTTCCACGCGCAACCTATAACAAAGCGGGTAGCAGACAAACCCCGGGTGGGGAAGGGGCGAGGGTCCCCTCTCATCTCCGGGGCATGCGCTCCACACCCTTCTCCGCAGGCCCACTACCCGGCCGGTTAGGGTGTGGGTGGGGGAGGGGATGCAGAGCTCAGGAGCTGGACCATCACTTCCCAGTTTGTGGAGTTCGGACTCTCAGGCCCCACCCCCACCCCGCACAAGTACCTGTAAGGGTGTCCCGCCTAAGCTTTTGTCAGAAACGAATCCCTGCCTCCCCCAGCTCCTCATACTTAATCTGCACCGGCTCGGTGACTGACCCACCTCGGATCTTTGCACAGATGTTGGACCCAGCTCTCAGCCTGGGATCCTGCCAGGGAGTGATGGGCACCCCGGGAGCCGGGACCATCCGAGGGGATTTGTTTGCAGTTTCTTGAAGCTCATTCTAGCCGCCCCCCCCCCCCGATCCCCACCCTACCCCAAGCGGTGGTGTGGGAAGGCTGGGAGAGACCTGGACACAAGAGGAGCTAGGTTGGCTGTAAAAGGACCCGCGAAGAACTAAACCGTCCCGCTACCCCCCAAGGCTTTGCACGGCGGTGGGTACTCCTGGTGAAATTCGGCACGCTGCGGAATTGAAGGTGCGGGAGAGGAGGCGGAGATGGAGGGGGGGGAGGGGACCTCTGCTTGTGGATTTTGGGTGCTGGTGGGGTGTGTCCCAGAGGTGACGCCCCTGTGCGCTCTGGGGCGTCCCTCGCTGGCCTGCACTTCGCATTCACCTCGCTGAGTCCCCCTCCCCCACCGCCGCTCCATACGGCTTGGGCACTGTGGACTAGTAAAGGGGGTGGGGGGGTCCTGCTCATTGGAATCCAATATGGGGTGGAATCCTATATGGGGTAGGGGAAGCACTTAACAAATTGCCCGCCCCGACCTCAGGCGGCCTGGCAGACAGACGGACGGTCGGAGTGCAGGTTGAGTCCGCGGGTGGCGGTGGGTGGGTCGCGGTTGGAGCGAGCGAGCGCCGGCTGCGAGCTGCGTGGAGAGCCAGAGCCGCAGCCCCGGACATCTCTAGGAGCGCAGGGGGTTCGGGGAAAGGGCTCGCTGTGGCAGGGGCAGGGAGACCCTAAGGGTGGATGTTTGTCATTTAGCGGGGTACAGAGCGTACGGAGGAGTTTGCTTTGTAGTGAGAAGATACAGCAGCGTGGAAAGAACCGAGCGCACGGTCCTTAGGGGACTGCGGGGGAGAGCGAGGAACGGGGGGACATTACCAGCGCTTCTGGGTTTTCCAAGTCAGCCTGCACACTGGCCAGCCCCTCTCCGGTGGGCAGCGGCGCTTTTCCTGGAGGGTGGCACAAAGGACCCGGAGGGGAGGAATGCAGAGGCTAAAACCCTTGCATCTGCCTCGCCTTAGCTCCATCGTAGACCAGGGTCTTAGAGAGCTTTGGGAGCGAATGGAGAGAGTAGGAAAACAGGCTGTTGTAACGCACGGGAGGAGTGCAAAGTGTGTGGGCCTTCGCCCCAGAGACAAGCAAGTCAGATTGCTAGCTGTCCAAGACTCCCGTGGAAGCTGAACTAGAGGGGATTGAATTCTGGCTGAATGGGATCTGCTTTCCCCAGAAGGGAGACTGTGATCCTTGGGTGGCCCCCACGGGGAAAGCTGGGGAGGGCTTCGTAGAGTGAAGGGGCGGAGCTCCATCCAGCCCTGCTAGCCTGGGAGGGGTGTGTTTTGTGGGGTGCCTGTAGGATGGGCATTTGTGTAAGTGCATAGCAAGGGAGTGAGAACTTGTGGGACCATGGGTGTAGCTAATGAGAAATCTGTGCCCACAAAAGGTGTCAGGGCTGGAGAAGTACAGCGCTGAAGACAGATGGCTTTGTGCAAGCCAGCACACACACACGCGCGCGCACGCGCACACGCGCGGGGTGGGTGTGGTGTGGGAGGGCGGCTGGGCTGTGCGTGTGTGGTTGAGGTGTGTGGAGGGTTGGACGGCTGAAGATTTCCAAAGAGATTCAGAGGGAAGATGATTTGAGGAGAGCGGAGCATGTGCTGGGTGGGAATTTCGCTGGAAGGACACACCGGGGGCACTTGAGGGACAGGGAAATGTAGGCTTGAGCACCCGGCATTGCAAGAAAAGACGCTCGCCCCTCCCTGCCTACGAGGGGAGGGGATGGGAAAAGGCTTAGTATGAGCGATGTACATTTAAGGGGAAAAGCGCCTGTGTGTTGGCACAGCGTTGGGTAATAGGAAGAGCTGTGTACACAGGATTGAAGTGAGTGGAGGAAGAGCTACTTTGCATGCCTAGTGGCGGGGAGTTACATCGTATAAATATGGTATCATAGGCTTCTTATTCAACAGAACCCACTATTAGCAATTAATATTGATTACCAATTAAGTTTTATGTGATGCTCAGCTCTTTGCCGGGTACTGGGATATGGCCTACTGTCTTGGAAAAATTCCTTCTCTGGGCTGACTGCAGCTGACTTGCAGTTTTGCCAACACTATAGAGAGAGCTCCGTACTTGTTGAGGTCAATAATTCACTTTCTACCATTGTTTATGGATGGGGGGGGGCAAAGGGAAGCTGACTTGCAATGTATCTGTGGTTTTGTAAAAAATGGGATAAAGATAGGGGTGATGTATACTTCTGTGGGTGGGAAGGGGGCTGGCAGATGTTTAGGGAGTACTATGGGCCGGGAGTCGGAAGGTGCTGCATTCCAGGTGGGAAATGTAGGTCCTGGTCCATTTCAGCTTGGAGTGCTAAGTACACAATGCTTTCGTACCAGCCAGAGGAGTCTGCTGCTGGAGTAAGTGAAAGATGAGACGGGGCGGGAAGTGTTTGCTCATCTTTGAGGGTTCTGAGCCAAGTTCAAAGCCTGTGTGTGTGTGTGTGTGTGTGTGTGTGTGTGTGTGTGTGTGTGTCCGTCCTGAGGGCTAAAGGAACTAGGAGAAAACTCACCAACAGGATTGAGAAATGCACCCATTGATGGATCTTGTGGAGGGTAAGATGTCACGAATGCTTTTTTTCCCGGAATCCTGTAAGAGCAAGGAAGGATGAAGCTTGTCTTAGATGTAGATCTTTAGTGAACGGCGTGAATAAAGGGGGAACTGTAGCGTTTGGGAAGTGAGAGGGTGAAGTGAGACAGTGAGGTTCCCGGGGTCAAAGCAAAGGGGAAAGCATGCTTTTGGGGCGCACATATCTGCCCACATGGACCAGCTGATTCTTCAACTCATCACGAACTGTAGGTGTGTGAGTCTGCCGTTCCACCTTCACGTTTTAGGGACTGTTTGCCTCTGTAAGGAGTAGCTGATGTGAGGGAGATCTGGTGGGTGGATTTCTGAGGTCGTCTTGGTGAGGCAGAAGACTCACTTGGAAATGCCTGGCTTCACTCTGGTCCTACCCCAGGGCTATGTTGGTAGGGATTCCACTAGAAGGACTTCATCTGGCTTGAAGTGACTCATGATCCAAAGCTGTGCAAAGATGAAATGTCATTGGACGCAGGTGTGAGTGGCTGGGTAGATGGGACCTTTGTCTCGTCACGCTAGTCTCTCTTGAAGGCCACCCCAGCTCTACTCTCCCCCACTGTGTCAACAAAGCTGCCCATGGCTGCCTCAGCTGACCTGCCCATGCACGGGAGGCAGCTAAAGCTAGATTCTTTTCTTTTCTTTATTTATTTTTAGCTAATGGAAGTCTGTCAGTTCTCTGGACTGTTCAGGAAGCAATCCAAGAACCAGTTATTAATTTTCGGCGACACGTTCTTGTTTTGTAACATCAGCTCTGCAGCTCGCAAGGCCAAAACAAATGTGACTTGAGAACACAGAACACAGTAATTGTCCTTGGCATAGCCACCATCTGAACAAAAGAGAAGCGAAGTCCAGCCATTCTGTGTTACTATCAAGGTCTGTTTTTCTCTAGATGATAGGTCCTTGGCAGGCCCCAGCCTGCCTGGAAAGAAGGAGGCTCTGGGTTCCAATTTGTGAAATGCTGCATGCCCAGTGCTGTGAGTTGGGTAGAGTCACTTTCCCTGGAGACAAAGATGGAGACACAGAGGCCCTGAAATGCCCCCAGTCCTTCCAGAACTTAGCACGTGCTGTTGACTCCTGGCTAAGAGTCAAGGCTTCTATCCTTGAGCTCAGTGGCCATAAATAGTCAGGAGCTAAGCTATTTCCATGCGGCACTAAACCAATTCTGTTGCTTTTCTTGGCGAGTTTGGGCCAATTAAGTTGATTGGAAGAGGTCAATGCTGATGGGTCTCACATTCCCCAAGAGGGACAGGCCAGCAGAGTTTAATTACATAACATTTCCCATCTCTGTAGCTCCACTCCCAGATGTATCAGATATTCAGGCCTGTCCTCTTCCCCTCCATTCAGGATGCCGAACTGAGCAGGCAGCTTCTGTGGCAGCCTTCTCCAGGCCTCTCCCCTGAGCAGTAACAGGGCTTCCACCCCAAGTAAATGGAATGCAAACCCAGGTGCTGGCTGGAAGCAAAAAAGGCCTTAGCCCGACACAGATCTTTGAAACCCACTCCCCAGCTTCAAGATCTTACCAGCTGCTGCTCTACTCTTTCAAGAGGCAGGCAGTTCCTGACGTTAGGGGTGTTGAACCCATGACCCGTCGCTAGGATTTTGGATTTGTTTTTTTATTTTTATTTATTTATTTGCAAACAGAGAGATAGAAGAGAGGCAGACACAGAGAGAATGGGCATGCCAGGGATGTTAGCCACTGCAAATAAACGCCAGATGCATGCGCCCCCTTGTGCATCTTGCTTACGTGGGTCCTGGAGAATCAAACTGGGATTCTTTGGCTTTGCAGGCAAATGCCTTAACCTCTAAGCCATCTCTCCACCCCTGGATTGAGTTCTATATAAGACTGGCTGTTGAAGAAGGGCCAAGTCTTCTACCCAGAGGAGAACCTAAGGCTCACGTGATGCTGTTGGTGAGGCCTGTGGTGATGCTTCATGCGTGGACCAGCACATACCGTGTGGGGGGGGCAGGGGGTTGCTGGAAAACATGTGAGCACAGGAGCAACCTTGGATGGGCGGGCAGGGGGTGTTTGTCGAGTTTATGTTCTGGGTGGCAGATAGATGGGCACCTGGCAGGGGAGGGGTTGTCGAGTTTATGTTGTAGGTGGCAGATAGATGAGCACCTGGCTCTACTTTACTTGTCATCAAACTGCTTCTCATAGGGGGGACAAAAAAATGAGGACAACTTCTCTCAGATCACTTACATATGGGGATTGTAAGCTTTTAAGTATGAGCCCAATATCCGTAGTGTCTCATCCTTACCTGGAGAGATTTCTAGGATCAAGCCTGAGAAATAAAGAAAAAAAAAATATATATATATATATACGCATTCAGAATTCCCACTTCCAAACTTGTGACAGCACATGCAGGTAGTCCAAGAGTTTTATTCTTTGCTCTTATCGCTGGTTTCCCATAACGCAGCCTTCCAGTTTACCTAAAAAGACCCAGGGGCTAAGGCCTGCCTGCATGCGTCCCCGTGTGGTCAGAACTCACTTCTTGTTTGCCTCCTTATGGGCACCATAGTCCATGCAGAGTTGGTGAGGAGCCACTGAGGGCCCGCTGAGGCTCTGGGCAGCCTTGCAGGACCCAGCTCAGACTCCAACTGCTTTAGCTGGAAACGTGATTCGGAAGGGAAACTTGGTGTGGTCCGTTGTGATGGCTCGTTGTTTAGCGACATCTTCAGAGGAGACATTGGCTGGGCCCCAAACGTAATGGACTTGTTGAGTCAGTGGTTTGCAAAAGAAGCGAGGCTCCTGAGTATACAAGGCTGTGGACCCAACAACAGCTTACTGATCTCCAAAGACCCCATCACAAAGTAATCTTAAACCACACAAGGCAACAGATGTCTGACATGGAGGTGGGGGATTCAGGCTGGTGACTGACCTCCGTCACTAATTAGGCTATTACTGTGTATCCCTGAACATTCTCTCCAGGCTGTGACGTCACTGTACATATATGACTGACTTGAATTACACCATCCTAGGATTCTACATGAGCCCTATTCTTTGTGTGTGTGTGTGTGTTTTGTTTTTCGAGATAGGGTCTCGAGATAGGCTGACCTGGAATTCACTATGTAGTCTCAGGGTGGCCGCGAACTCACGGCAATCCTCCTACCTCTGCCTCCTGAGTGCTGGGATTAAAGGCGTGAGCCACCACGCCCACTTCTTTTTTATCCATTCTAATATGCCTTACTGGAAGCATGCCTTGGCACACCTTAAGGAGCTCTTGTGGGTTTTTTTTGTTGTTGTTGTTTTTTAATCGTTGAGGAATGGTTGACTTAAAGGCACAAAAGCATGCAAAGAATTTGCCAGAATAATTTCTTTTAGCCAAGAATGCTCAAGACGTTGGCTTAGTCGGTAGCAGTGTGCAATGTGCAGAGCTGGCAGAACTTGGGTTTGGTTTTCTGATAAACTCGGTGCTAACCTTCCAGCAGCTTCCACTCAGATGGCTCCCGCTGCCAACCTTTCTGATGGTAGTGAATTTCCAAGTACTTACTGGATGCCGAACATTATTGCAAATATTAAACACAATTATCGCAATGCCCTCAAATAACCCCCTTCACAGGGAGAGGTGCTGAGGTGTCATGAAGCTATAGTACAGAATGTGGGCATGCTTTACGTCCTGAGGCCGGGGAGTCAGCCCAAGCCCACCACCTATCAGTCAGATTCGGATGTCTCTGTTCCATGATGTTGCCCAGATGGGAGTTGGTTCTACAGCCTTCTGAAAAGTTTGTCACCCACAGGATAACCTGCTTCACAGGAAGGTTCTCCTTTGTGTGTGCAAGATAAATGTTTAGGCTTTCTAGCCCCTGCTGGCAAGCATGTGTCCGATCTGTCTTATCTCTCTCCCCCTCCCCGCCCGCCCCCCTGCACGCCACCCTACCTTCCTTACGTTGACAAGGGAATGTGCAACTGCAGAATGCAAGTATTGATTTAAGCTACAATTGCCTCCTTGTAAACTCTATGTGATTAGATTTGGACATCTGGTTTTGATCCATGTGTCCACAAAAGGTGGTAGGTCCCAGCATTCCCGAGTCCTGGGATGAGGCTTGTACAAAATGTAAACAAACAGAGGAAACTCTGAGTGGTGAACATAAGCTCTCTTCAGCATTTGGAAGCTAGCTTTCTTTGAGAGGCTGGGGAAGACACAGCATTTCGACTGGAGCCAGAATTCAAGGAGCTTCCTTGCTGGGAGGTTGGCTGTCAGGGGTGATTATAAAGTTCTGGGTTCCCCACGTTGTGTTTTATGTACAGCGGCATTGGTGGTGGAGGAAACACTTCCTTGAAATCGGGAACCCAAAGGGCTTCTGAAGGTGGCTCTTGCCCTCCTTGAAGGCTGTGACTCTAGTCTCTTGTTTTTATTTGTTTTCAACCTCCACTAATCTCCATGACCACGAACACATACACATTTTCACATCTCTTAGGGAGAGACACGGCTTTCTTCTGTTGCCAGCAGAATACTCATTGTGCAAGAGAGAACACCAGCTTCGTGTGTTACCAAGAGTGTTTGAATGCTGATGCGCAAAATATAGATTTACTTTGTTTAAAACTTTTCACGTGTAGGGTGATATGTTTCCTTTTTATAGAGAAGGCATCACCTTTTTTAAAAAAATGATAACCATAGACTTGAAATTTACTACCCCTTATCCTTCTGCTTCTAGACCTAAGCTCAATCATTTAAAAATATCCTCCTCTTCTGGCTCCATGTTATCCCTTGAGGAATGTATTTCAAGTTCGCAGTCTGCGATTAATTCCGTCTTGTGGCCTAGCAGACTTGCTTCTGCTGGGCTTCATAAGGCCCTTCTACTGGGTTCAAGCTAAGGAGGTGATCAAAATCACCTGGTTCCCCAACAGGTGTGTCCCACCATTGGGAAGAGCCCCGACCCTCCTGACTCCCGTTTGGTAAGCTAGAGTAGCTTGTCACCTTTCTCCTGTAAAGGACTCAGCCTAACTGTGTGACTTCCAATGGAATATGTTCCCTCCATGGGCCTCTGCCTCATGCTTTGGAAAAGAGGGGGTGGGGCGCAGAATAGGACTCAGTGGTTCTAAAGGCCGGGACGGTGCCATGGCTGTCCTGCTCCCTGCCTGTGCTTCTCTGCGGCCCATGCTTGGGGTCTCCAGGTACTTCTGCTGGCCTGGAGTTCTTATGTACAGACATGTGGAGGGAGTGGAGGAGGAAATTAAGTTATGTGATGCCAGATAAGTTATTGAACATATGGGTGAGTTGCATGTTTATAGAGTGCTGAAGAAGCAAGCTTGCCAGATTTGTGGCAGATCTTGGATGGCTGCAGGAGCGTGGGGAGAAGTTTATGTGGGATAAAATTGTGGGTCACTGAATTCCGTCAGCTAAATCCAAAAAGATCTCAAGCTATGATGGGGAGACTAATGCACCTCTAACTTAGTCGTCAGGACTTAACTGCACTTTAAGCTGTCCTTGAGCCATCCTGCAGCTTCTTTTCCTCACCTGTTTAAGTGACAAAGTTAAGGACTTGGGATATTGCTAAAGTCTTTTCTGTCTTTTCATTATATTGAAAGCATTGGGGCTAGAAGAAAAGTCTGGATGGATGGATGGATGGATGGATGGATGGATGGATGGATGGAGTTTTTGAGTGGTTTACAGGTGAGGGGAACTATCCTGATGGAAAACTGATAGGAGTAGTCAAAATTTGCCTTTATTTTTGAATTAAGATGTGTATGTGAGTAACCGTATATGTGTCTGCATATGCCTATGTTGTTCTGAACGTTCACCTATTCATCTTTACCAGTGATATTAAAATCATATCAAATCATACATCTTTGCTTCATCATTAACTTCTCTGGGAAGCTTCTCTCCCCACCCCCCAATCACCACCAGAGCCCCGAGGCTCCCTTCCCAGCTTCCCCTATGTTATACCACTTAGCAGCCTGTGTTTTATTTGTCTTCCTATCTTCTCACTCGAGTGTGAGCTCCTTAAAGAGAGATCTGTTCTTGTCATTTCTGTGTCCCCTAACACATGGACCTGCGTCTACCACCGAAATGAGGAGGGTGAACCGGTGAACGCATGAAATCGTCTCTGGTGAGTTCAGATTGGCAATAGTAATAGATGGCTGTGGGAACTGGCCTCAGAGGGGTCGTGTACCTTGCCAAGGGCTCAAAGCCATGTCCTGTATGTCTTCCTTTGGTCTATCCTAAGGCTAAAGTCACAAACACCCGCTGCCTGCTTACCAGTAAAGACGCCTCTGGCTCTTTTCTTTATTCTCAAGTTTGGAGCACTTGGTGTCACCACATGAATCTCTCTTTAGATCCTTACACAGCTCCCCACACATGTGTGAAGATGATTCAGTGAGTGTCCTGTTTGTGACCCTGTGCTAGACATTGGACGAGTGCAGAGTGAGGGAGGTCGGTCCTAGTCCCGAGGCATGGAAGCAGGCACGGAGTAAACAACTTCCAAGGCCCCAGAGTGGGAAAGGGGATGATGGGAGATGGAAGGCGGGTTCTGACTTGGGCTTGGCTGTTTAATGTGAATGAGATGGAAGGTCCTCGAGGTTCAGAAGAGCGCTGGTGCAGGACTGGTCTTTACTTCTGCTTGGCACTCTGTGTACTTCTAAACTCCCAGTGCCAGGCCAGGGCTGGAGGAAGAATGCTCAGAGTGCATTGTGCAGAGAGCTTTTTGGTTCTTTTCGGGCATAGCTTGGGGGGAGATGTCTGTTGTGCAAGTGCTGGGGTTTGGGAGGATGTAAAGGGGTGTGAACTCCCAGGATGCTTCCCAGAAGTACCTTCAACTCATGGCTGTAGCCAGCATCATCAAGGGCAGGTGAGAGGGAGGTGGATCTTCCTCTAGGGACTGATTTTTCACTACTGCCTCCAGGCAATATGTATCATCTCTGGGACCACTTCTGACACAGGGACAGACTGCCATCTACTGTCCACTTCTGTCCTCTGAGTCTGTCCTGCTCAGCCAACCCCTTGTCACTTTCTTTCCCCACATCCAGTTTATAGCGGGTCCAGACACCAAGGAGAAATAGTGTTTGTTTAGTAGTTTCCTTAGAATTTACAGAGAGCCTTAAAGTAAACAGCGTGTCTGTCAGATGGTTTTCTTCTCGGCCTTGCAAAAGAAGACAATGGAGAATCCCAGATGAAAAGGAACGGTCTGAAGGAGATTGACGCCCCAGCATCTTCTGAGACTTCCTAGCCATGTAGCTAAATAGAAGGAGTGTCAGGTGAATGGCAGGTCCTCTCCATCAGCCACCTTAAGGTGTCCTGGGGAGGTGAGAGAACTGGTCAGTAGGATGTGGCCATGTATACTTGAAAAGTACAGATGGGTGCAGCGACTACCTCGGCCGTGGCAGTTTGGAGCAGGGCACTGGCCGACTTGTGTGTCTTGAGTCAGTGACCCACGTTTGGAAAAAGGCTCCAGAAAGCTTTGTGATGTCCCAGGACAGGCACCGAGCCAGTTAACTCCAGGACCGGGATGACCCTATGCCTAGAAGCCTGGGGCATCCTCTCTAAGGTGGGGCTCTTGGTGGTCCCAATGTCACTTCCTGACCCTGCTGTCACTCTTCATACTCAGATATGGAAGGAGGTGCTTTCTGTTCTCCACCGTGCTGAGAAACGGGAACCCCCTGGGTCTCTTGAATGAGGGTATCCAGATGTCCAGCTCCTGTGGTGACAGTGGCACACAGAAGGAGCTAAAGGGTTTCTCCAGGGGAATCTGGGCACTATCCAAATATGAGGGGTAAAGCCACTCCATGCGTTATGTGTGTCTCTTCTCCATGCCGCTCCTAGACCTTTAAAAGCATACGTGCATGGTGCTGGAGTCAAAAAGAGGTCCCCGAAAAGAAATCTGATCTGTGTCCTGACTGGGATCTTGGTTTAAGTCTGGGCTTCCTCTGTGATAGAATTTACTCTGCCAGGGTTGTTGTCTGTTTTCATAAGTAGCTGAGAGCTAGTTGTTTGTTTGGGAGGTTGGTTTTGGTTTGGGGTTTTGATTTTTTTCCTTGTTTTTGAGATAGGATTTCTCTCTAGCCCAGACACTCCTGGAACTCACCTTGTAGAACAGGCTGGCCTTGAACTCATGGCAATACTCCTGTCTCAGCTGAGTTTGGGAATAACAGGTTTGCACCACCGTGCCTGGCTTATGTGGAGACATTTTATAACTATGGGAAGGTTAGCTTTCAGCAATTCTTTTTTTTATTCTCTCTGTTCTTTCGTAGCATTTAAACCATCACCAGGGAAACTCCCAGCTTGCTTATTTCATGTTCTTATCCTAGGGATGGGGAGAGAACATGCACAAGAATTAAAGGTATTTTACATTGTGGTCTATTAGCAAATGTGGGCACACAACTTAAATTTGGGGTAAGATTATTAGGTAAGAAACATTAGTCAACTCTGTACTCCATTTCTTTTCCTTTTGACTGATCCCACTGCCCCCTCCATGTTGACATCTCCTTTTGGGGCTGCTGTGTAAAATTACTTCTGTGTGCAGTGTCCTAATTTCTCCGGGGACCATTTCACAGAGCCATTGGCAAAGGTCAGGGTTTTTTTTTTGTTTGTTTGTTTTTGTTTTTTGAACTAGGGTCTCACTCTAGTCCAGGCTGACCTGGAATTCACTCTGTAGTCTCAGGGTGGCCTGAAACTCACAGTGATCCTCCTACCTCTGCCTCCCCAGAGCTGGGATTAAAGGTGTGCGCCACCACGCCCCGCCTAAAGGTCAGGTTTTTGACTAAGAGGGAGAAAATGTGGGAGGGTTGCAGGAGGATTCCAGGTGATTCTCTGTGGCATGATAATATCTGTGACTATTGTCCAAGAAAGATAGTGAACTGGGCCTGGGAAAAGGGAAGTTCTCCCGGACCAGCCCCTGTGCAGAAGGATCATTCCTTCCCGGAAACACACATGGAGCCAAGGACACCTGGAAATGACAGGACTTCTCTGCCAGCCTGTGATGTGTCTTTCAGTCTTCAGTGAAAGCAAGAGGACGTGGGGAACATGCGAATTCCAGAGCCAGGATCCGAACTGCAAGGAATCCGGGTGGGCGAAGCCCAGGCACAGAACAGCAGAGTGGCAGAGGTGGACAGATGCTCTGGGGAGCTTGCTCTTTATCCCAAGGGTCATGGGAACTGGTGGAGGTTTACAGTCAGCTGTGGGGAGGGCACGATCACGCCGTGTCTTTAAAAGGCTCCCACTGGCTGCACTGTGGAAGACATTCTTAATGAATGATCCAGTGATAAAAAGAATGACTAAAAGGTGCATGGCCAGAACAATTAATGCATGAGCAAATGATTGAAGTAGAGAAAGCAGCAAGACTGACTTGATCTCAGGGTTTTGTGTCCAGTGCTCCCTGTGGGGAGATGATATCAGATCCACCCCTGAGTGATTCCTATGGGTTAAAGTCGTGAGTGTGTGTGTGTGTGTGTGTGTGTGTGTGTGTGTGTAGCTCCATGCTTGTAGATCTACATGGACTCTTTTTCCTTTTTAAAATATTTTATTTGAAAGAGATAGAGATTAAAAAAAGACAGAGAGAGATAGAGAGAGAGAGAGAGTGGGCATACCAGGGCCTCTAGCCATTGCAAAGGAACTCCAGATGCATGTGCTACCTCGTGCATCTGGCTTATATGGGTAGTGGGGAATAGAACCTGGGTCCTTAGGCTTAACTGCTGAGCCATCTCCTCAGCCTCCCCGGAATCATCTCCTCAAGGTCACACCGTTTGGGATCTCGATGGAGAGTCTGTGTGACAATGAACCAGACACACAACATGCCATCCATGCACTTGGAAGGTGGGAATGCTAGAACTTTCCTCGGTGGCACGTCTTAGAGGTACGTAGCCATCTCAGAGATCTTTGTGTGATAAAAACTCTCCATCACGGGCTGGCTATTCCATCCTCACTTTCCACCTCAAGGTCTCTCTATACTCTGCCCAATAGTGCCTGTTTGGGATGTGATTCAGGCCAGTTCAGTCTGAATGCCCTGGGGCTTTAATGCTTATCAGGTGATCCCAGTATGCAGCCCAGGATAAGGGCCACTAGCTCACAGAACTAAACTACTCTGGCCTTGCAGCTCTGTCATATACATGTCCCGGGCTCGCCCTGAGTGTACTTCAGAGAAATCCTCATTGTGTTAAGGGTCCCAAACAATTTGGCCTCAGCCCTCTGCCTCCTACCTACTTAATGTTCGCCTCAGAAATTAGCGGGCGAGGACAAGGGACAAGCTTTGAAGGTTATGAAGTGCCTGCTAGTCCTCACCCTGTGGAAGGGGTTGTAAGGGCAAATGATAGCACAGAGCAAGAAAGAGGCCAGCAAGCCAGCATCCATAGCCATTGATGATGATACGGGCTCTCTGAGTTGTCTCATGTGTTCTCGTGGCAACCCTTAAAGGCAAGTATTAAGTCCAGGCAGGAGCACAGTTTGCATAATGCATTTGTATTGCAACTGGTCGGCAGCTTTTCTCCACTAGGAATTTGCACAGCAGTTACAGCTCTCATCTATGGATGAGGGCTACTGGTTCCTGACACTGCTGGTTCAGTGAGAAAGAAAGCCTCACCTATTCTCCCTTGTCCATCGGATCCAGGCCTGAGCATTAGGCCTTGGGTTGATCCTTCTAAGGGACCCTCCTGGGTCCATGTCTTAGCAGTTGTTCCTGTCCTTGTATTGCCCAGAGCTTGCGGGAGTGCTGGGGAATAAAGGGTTAGGGAGGGAGGCTCAAGTGCAAAGCCTGAAAGGATTTGTTTTGACCTGTGATGTGGACTGTACAGAACCGCAGCCGTCCTCGGGTCTGCCATGTGGACCGTACAGAACCGCAGCCGTCCTCGGGTCTGCCATTTACAACTTCGCAAAGCTATTACTGTGGTTGCTGTCAGGCCCATTTTGGGCCAGATAGTTAGTCGCCATCATTAAGCATGTGCTTCTGTGGACGTTTTAGACTTGGGCGTCTTAAGGCTCTTGAGTGACTGAAGTATAGTAGAGAAAGCGGGATGCTGTGCCATGAGCCAGGGTGACCAAATGTGAGGACTGCATGGTGGTCCAAGAGAGCAGGTGGCATGGTGGTGCAACCAGGCCCTACAGGTTTGGCAGGCACCGCCTTGCTCTGCATGAGGGACTGAGTGCCCATTTCAGACCAAGTTCTGTAAAGAGCAGAGGGGCAGAAAACCTGAACGCTGTCTCTCTGCGTTTGTCATGTCGGTTGAACTGAAGTCATTCTTGGCTATGCTGCCTGCTGCCTTCTTACTTCCAAATACACAGCAATCTCCTTCGGTAGTGCCTTTTGTTTTGCTTTGTAATCCCTTTTAAAAAATATATTTAAAAATATTTTATATTTTATTTATTTATTTGAGAGAGAGAGAGATACAGAAACAGGTAGGTATATAGAGAGATTGAGAGAGAGAGAATGAGCATCAGGGCCTCCAGGCACTGCAAATGAACTCCAGATGCATGCGCCCCTTTGTGCATCTGGCTTAAGTGGGTCCTGGAGAATCAAGCCTTGAACTGGGGTCCTTAGGCTTCACAGGCAAGTGTTTAACCACTAAGCCATCTCTCCAGCCCCGTAAAAAATTTTTTTTATTTATTTGTAAGCAGAGAAAGAGATGTAGAAAGAGAGAGAGAGAGAAAGACAGGATATCTGAATGGGCACACCAGAGCCTGTAGCCACTGCAAATGAATTCCGGATGCACCCACCACTTTGTGTATCTGGCTTTACATGGGTAGTGGGGAATTGAACCCTGGTCATTAGGCTTTGCAGACAACTGTCTTAACCACTGAGCCATCTCTCTAGCCCCAACATCCCTGGGTTTTCTAACCAAAGAATAGTAATGTTTCCAGGAGGATGAAGAGAGATGAGTGGAAGCAGTCACCTTGATCTCATCTTCGCTGTGAGACTTGGGCAACATGTCTAAGATGCAGGCATTGTCCTTAAGCATCAAAGCATGGGGATAGATAATAGCTGTCCCACCATGTCGTTGAGAGTCCTCAACAAGATAGAGGAGGTGGTCCTGAGTGAATCTGGGACATGGTCAGCTAGCTCTCACTGTCCTGAGATGATTGTTTTGAATATCATTAATTAACCCAAAGGGAAGATCAAAGATCAAGTAGCATCTTAAGGAATTCAGGGGAAGGAAATCCAAACAGATTTCATAAGAGACTGTTTGTCCATCCGCATTATAGCCCCAGGACCACCACTGACCCCTGCATCCTGTCTGTCTGTCTGTCTCTCCGGTTCAGCCTTGATTTCAAATGCCGTACAAAGAGATTCTGATTGGCTTAGCCTCAGTCAGAGGCTCCCCCGAGTTCATCAAGATGTGGACCAGAGAGTGTGTGGGTGATGTCATTGCCATCAAAATAGCTGTTGGCTTCAGAAGCTCAACTTCCAGCAAGAGGGCAGTGGTTCTCAGTGCATGGACTGTAGACTGAGCATGCCCACAAGTTACCTGTTAAGATGATCAGTAAACAGACGCATAAGTGGAAGTGGCTGGGAGCCATAGAGGATCCTCGGGTGGTAGTATATGGAGTGGGACAGTCTGAAAGAGGCCAGTCTCTTTGGGTCAGCACAAAGTCCCAGTACTGAATGGTGGGACAGAACCTCTACTTCTTAGGGAAGGGAGAGGATAGCATCAAGACTCGGGCTAGGGCTGGAGAGATGGCTTAGTGGTTAAGGTGCCTGCCTGCTAAGCCAAAGAACACCTGTTCGATTCTCCAGGTCCCATGTTTAGCCAGACGCAAAAGTGATGCAAGGACGCAGTGCCATGCTTGCCCACAAGAGGGCGAATGTATCTGGAGTTCATTCACAGCGGCTAAGATGCTGCTGGTGCACCCATTTTCTCTGTCTTTCTCTCTCTCTCAAAAAAAAAAAAAAAGACTGTAATTTGGAGGCCAGCTCCTCTGATGAAGCAGTGCGTCCAGGCAGGAAAAGGAAAGGGTGATGTGTTCCCCCAGGAGTGTGTGTTCTTAGCCTTAGGGCATGGCAGAACTGTCCCTGGTTAACAGTTCAGCCAGGAGCTTTGTGGAGAAAACAAGGAATAAGTTCTGCAGAGTGGTTCAGGTAGGCTGGGTCACTAAGGTTCTAGAGTATAAGTACCCTCCCTCACCTCCCTCACCGATGGAGCCTGGAACTCAGGACATCTTGGCCAAAGCCAACCCCTCCCACGGTGCCCTTCATTCACAGCAGGCAGACGGTAAGCCCTTCTCTAGCAAGCCCCTGGCCTCACAACCCTCCTTGTAGTCATCGTTCCCAATTTGTAGCAACCTTTTCCTCTTCAGCCCCTGTACTGTTTTTCAAACTTAAACTAAGAAGATGCAGATCCTTACATCCTGGGTCATTCGACAATCAGTTTCTGAATCCAGTGACAATTAAAAAGAAAATCCAGGGGCTGGAGAGATGGCTTAGCGGTTAAGGCGCCTGCCTCCTAAGCCTAAGAACGTCAGTTCCCATCTCCAGGTCCCACGTTTAGCCAGATGCAAAATGATGCAAGGGCGCAATGCCACACTTGCCCACAAGGGGGCACACACATCTAGATTTCGTTCGCAGTGGCTGAGAGGCAGCTGGCGCGCCCATTCTCTGTCTTCCTCTCCCTCTCTCTGTTGTGTCTCTCTCAAAAATAAAAATAAAGAAAAATAAAAAGAAAATCCATTCAGGATCTGCTGGCTTGTCTATTTGCATATGGGGTCCTGAACCTGGGTATAGCACTGTGCAAGGTGCCCCGTGTGCAGTCTCTACCCCTGTGGCCATTCTGCAATATAGGCAGGAAGGAAGTGGACAGAAGACCTGGAAATATTTAATGAGTTCTGCTATGAGCCAGGCAATATCCTGCATGCACTGGATAGAGCCGCACACGGGAAAGAGTCCCCTTCGCCCTGACAGAGCTCACAGTGTGTCGAACACCGTCCGTCAACAAGCAAACAAGCAGAGATAAACAAAGTTTTTGTGTGCACGTGGGTACCATGATTGGAAATACAGTGGTCTGACAGACAGCCGAAGACAGTGTTTGAGCTTAGTGTGGCTAAAATAGCAGCAGAAATCTTGTGTCTGGGACAGAGCAGGTTAGATGGAAAAAGGCCTTAATGACCACATGCAGGGACTGTTTATGTGATGAGTTTTATGGATGGTGTGTTGTGTGTGTGTGGGTGCGTGCATGTGTTTTTGCAGGTGCTGGCTCACATGTGTGTGCTTGTATGTGGAGGTCAAAGGTCAACTTCGGGCGTCATCCTTGGGAACATAGTCCACCATGACACCGAGGGTCTGCTCAGAAGGAGAGCTGGAAGGACCTGCTGACGACTGACAGGTGGGGTGGAGGGAGAAAGAAGATGCAATGGTTGCAGGAGCGGTGACAACTCCCCCAGGGAGACAGGCCATTGTTTTTGTTGGACCCACTAAAAACAACCCGCCTTCCATGCCCGAAAAGCGTGCACTATTCCCCGGGAGCACAGAAGAAATAAAAGTAGTTGGAATGTTCAGTATGCCTCGTTTATCTAATCTGAAAAGTGAACTCTGCCCATGACTGAATGGGCATAAACTCTGCTTTTAAAAAAGCAAGTCATGGGCTGGAGAGATGGCTTAGCGGTTAAGGCGCCTGCCTCCTAAGCCTAAGAACGCTGGTTCCAATCTCCAGGTCCCACGTTTAGCCAGATGCAAAGTGACGCAAGGGTGCAATGCCGCACTTGACCACAAGGGGGTGCACACATCTGGAGTTCGTTCGCAGCAGCTGAGACGCTGCTGGCGCGCCCATCTCTATCTGTCTTCCTCTCCCTCTCTGTCTCTCTCTGTGTCTCTCTCCAAAAACCAAAAAAAAAAAGCAAGTCATTCAGCAGCTGTTTTTGGAGGGCCTGATATGGTATGGTATTGTGTTCTGTACTGGTGGAGAAATTAAAAAATAAACAACTGACCATGGAAGTGGTCAGGGCATGGTGTGGAGTGTATGATAGCAGTGGGAGTTGCAGAGACTTCTGCTTGATGTGCCCTGGGTTAAGTGAGAAAATTGCAAGGGTAAACATAACACAAGCAAGGGCCAAGAGGTGTGGAGGACCTGGAGTGGCTGGAGCTGTACAGAGTTCCCGGAGGAAGGAAAGCTAAGTAGAGAATTAACTGGAAGTCGGGTGTGGTGGCGCATGCCTTTAATCCCAGCACATGGGAGGCAGAGGTAGGAGAATCTCTATGAGTTCGAGGCCACCCTGAGACTGAGCTCAGGTCAGCCTGAACTAGAGTGAACCCTACCTCGAAAAACCAAAAAAAGAGAGAGAGCGCAAGAGAGAATTAATAGGAGCTATGGCTCAGGATGCCCCCAACCTCCAGGGCATTGTGGTTTGGGGGTAAAGTGCCCATTTCCTTCTCATGGTGATCTTTCTCCCCTTTGGTTGTTTGGGGGTTTTTATTATTTCTCCCCCAATAGTGTCCTTTGAGCTTTGGGAAGCTTCACTTGGGGGTCCCCTCATCTGTCCCTAGTTTAATACTGGGCTCCATCTCCTGGGGTTCGGCTCTGGAGGTCCACTGTTTGAGACTCATCCTCCCTGGATTGCCCTCTGCACTGAGCATTCGCTGCACATGTTTTCTGTCTTTCCGTCACCCCAGTCCCAAGAGAGGAAGGGCTGACCTGAAGTGCCCATGGAGCTTCCCAGAAAATCCTGACACTTCTGACACCAGCCCAAGCTTGCTGGGATCGGCCAAGCCGGGCCCTGCAGGGAGGGGAGGAACACTCACAAGCTTGCTTGCTTGGAATCAAAGGTAAACAAATCACAGGGCGTAATTGTAATCCCAGCACCAGGGAGGCAGAGGTAGGAGGATCAAAGGTGGAGGCCACCCTGAGGTTACATGAGTGAATTCCAGGGCAGCCTGGGCTAGAGTGAGACCCTACTCAAAAAAATGAAAAAAAAAGAAGAAGAAAAAAAAAAAAAAAAAAAGAAAGTAAACAAATCATTTGGTCCCAATGAGCTCTGACAGCCGTCAACTCTGGTTTGTGCAACCCTAAGATAATCTCTAAATTAAACCCTGCATTCAGTCAGTTAAGACATTTTTTTTTAGGTCTGGAGAGATGGCTTAGTGATTAAGGCACTTGCCTTCAAAGCCAAAGGACCCCGGTTCAACTCCCCAAGACCCACGTTAGCCAGATGCACAAGGGGGCGCATGCATCTGGAGTTCATTTGCAGTGGCTGGAGGCCCTGATGCGCCCATTCCTTCTCTCTCTCTCTCTACCTGCCTTTTTCTGTATCTCTTTCTCTCAAATAAATAAAATGTTAAAAACCCATTTTTTAAAAGATTTTATTTTTATTTATTTATTAGAGACAGAGAGAGGGGAAGAGAGAGAGGGAGAGTGAGAATAGGTGCTCCAGGGCCTCCAGCCACTGCAAACGAATTCCAAATGCGTGCGCCCCCTTGTGCATCTCGCTAATGTGGGTCTTGGGGAGTTGAACCTGGGTCCTTAGGCTTCGCAGGCATGTGCCTTAACCACTAAGCCATCTCTCCAGCCCAGATGAAACATTTTTACACATGCATCTGCTGTCTTGTGCACGTACAGATACACACATAATCTCTCTCCCTGTCCTCTCCCAGCTTCTTGATGAGCCTCGTCCTCTAGGAGACTGGACTCCAAGGCTTCTAATCCCTGACTTTTAGAAAGCTTCTCCATCTGTATAGCCGATCACCGACCATGGGCCCAGTGGTAGAGCAAAGAGCAAGGTTGCCTTAGCACTCTGGAATTCCAGGCCAGCCTATAGCTCGGGGCTGAGGCAAGGATGGGCGAGGCTACATGCCGGCCTAGAGTGGGGCTCTGGGCTTTGGGAGAATTCAAACTCATCTCATGGCTCCCACATGAGCCCAGAGAAGTGTAGACTCCGGGGAGCAACACATTGCTTTCCTCTGTGCTGGTTGGAGAACCCACTTGGGTGTCTGGTCGCCCTGAGGGGCCCAGCAGAGGAGGTCTTGTTAGAATCCCATCAGGTCAGCTGACACCCGGACTTCATGCCCTGGAGTGGGACACACTGAAGGTGCAGGTAGCACTTTATTAAGTGGCAGAATGATCAGGAAGCCCGCTGACTTCTTGTGAAGGCTGGTACATACTAAAGTGCACACAACCTTGCTTCCGGTCAGAGCCACTGGAAAACGTGGTCAAGACCCTACTGTAGGCTGTGACTTCCTTTACTTCATCGCTTTGCCTCCGACCCTTCTGAATGGCTGCTGCCTTGCCTATAAAGTCACTGTGTCACGATGCAGGAAGGACGTGTAGATCCGTCTTTGCTAATTCCTGAAGAATGGCAGTGCTTAGTCAGCACTGGGTGGGGAGTGTGCTCGGTACTCCATGCGTGAACGCATGAATCCTCGTAACACTCTGTGATTACCCACTGTCAGGCCCCTGTCCGTGTTGCAGATGACATAGTTAAGCCTGCCACAGAGTTTTCTCAGTTGCTTTGTCAGAGATCCTCTGAGAGACTACATATTTCATTCATTCACTTTTCTTCTTCTTTTTTTTTTTTTTTTTTTTTTGTTTTGCTTTTGGAGATAGGGTCTCACTCTAGCTCAGGCTGACCTGGAATTCACCATGGAGTCTCAGGGTGGCCTCGAACTTATGGCAATCCTCCTACCTCTGCCTCCCGACAGAGAGAGGAGGAGGAGAGAGAGAGAGAGTGAGAACAGGCGCGCCAGGCCCTCTAGCCACTGCAAACGAACTCCAGAAACATGCGCCACCAAGTGCAACTGGCTTTCGTGGGACCTGGAGAATCAAACCAGGGTCCTTAGGCTTCACAGGCATGTGCCTTAACTGCTAAGCTGTCTCTCCAGCCCCCATATTTTCTTTTTTTTTACTATACTCTGTGCTCTCCCCAGTGTAATGTAAACTACAGAAGGGCAGGGCTTTCGGTGAGGACAACAATGCTTTATCTCCAGCATCTAGTATGCTCAGTAATTCATTAAATGACTAAGTGGATGAGGGTTAAATGGCTAGGGGTGGACGCGTCACACTCGGAACCAGTCTTTTCTGTCCTGACCACGTTTTCACACTGCCTCTTGTTCATGAGCCTTCCCCTTCTCTTCCTCTCCCACTCTCTCCAGTGCCCTTGCCCTTCCTCCCATCATTTAGTAGATGCAGCTACACACGCCTTTCTGCAGGCATCTTATCTTACTCAGTCTGCCTCTTCAGTGACCCTTAAGTCCTTGTTTTTTACTTCTTTTCTCTAAGTAAAAACACAAAATGTTGTCCACCCTGATTCACAAGTATTGGCTTTTCCTAGATTAATATTCAGACTGTAGAAGTAGCATTGTTGATGCCAGGACTTCCCTCGTTCTTACGCTCGGGGAATGTGGAAAAGACGCTGGGGAAAATGCGAGGAGTCCTTCCCAAAGTAGCTACAGCAGTCATCAGTTCCCGATTTTGCAATAAATATCGATTGTGACTTAGGTTCAATGCAGGGAATTAGGAAAACGTTAAAAACAATTAGAAACAGCGCAAACCACATTTTTGTGGGATTTTTGTGGGGAGTTCTTTTCCAGTCTCTGTGTGTGTCTGTGTGTGTATGTAGGTGGGTCATTTTTTATTAAGGGACTCATCCTACTTAATACTGAATTCCTCGTGTCTTTATTTATTTATTTATTTATTTATTTATTTATTTATTTATTTTTATTTTTGGAGAGAGACACAGAGAGACAGACAGAGAGAGAGGGAAAGGGAGACAGATAGAGATGGGCACTCCAGCAGTCTCTCAGCTGCTGTGAACGAACTCCAGATGCGTGCGCCCCCTTGTGGTCAAGTGCGGCATTGCGCCCTTGCGTCACTTTGCATCTGGCTAAACGTGGGACCTGGAGATTGGAACTGCTGGAGATTGGAACCGGAGTTCTTAGGCTTAGCAGGCAGGCTCTTTAACCGCTAAGGCTAAGCCATTTCTCCAGCCCTCCTTGTGTCTTTATAAAGGACTGAAGACATATAACTTGACAATCACCACATACCAATCTGTTGTAACCGTTTCACGACGGGAGTATGTTCCATGGCTTTCATACTGTGGTTACTAACCTTAGATATTCATTTTTTTTTTTTTTGTGGACATATCTGGTTATTCTCTCAGAATAGGCTTCTAGAAGTTACCTTTCTGGGTACCAGTGTCAGTGCTGGGAAGAAAGGCAGTGATTCTCGAAAGCTTTGACGTCACGGTGGGGGACTTGGTTGATGATCGTCACAGGACAGCAGAGACACCCCGGGGTCCCTCATACCTAGGCCATCCCCTGTGGACAGCCCTTTGCTCCTGTCACTCGATCCTCTGGGCCTTCTATGTGCTTTATCCAGTCTGTGGTTAACTCTCCTCAGGGCTTTTCTTCCCATCAACCCCAGCCTGTCCACTAAGTGCATTCTCTTCCATGGTACCGGGGGCAGGAGCTAAGCAGGTTTGGTTTTGAATCCAGCCCCACCACTTACCAGCAGGGGGACGTTGAGGAAGTTACTTGATGTCTTTGTCATCCTCCTTTCCCTCATCTGTCAAAGGAGGATAGGGCTGGAGAGATGGCTTAATGGTTAAGGCGCTTGCCTGCAAAGCCAAAGGACCCAAGTTCAATTCCCCAGGACCCATGTAAACCAGATGCACAAGGTAGCACATGCGTCTGGAATTTGTTTGCAGTGCTGGAGGCCCTGGTGTGCCCATTCTCTCCCTCTCCTTCTCTCTCTCAAATAAATAAATAAATAAATAAATAAATAAGAGGCGGATAATGATATGACTACACTCCAGCTTGTGTGAGGATTTAATGACTGCATACACAGAGAAAGCTTAGAATATTGCTGGCATTACAGTTGGGCGTGGTGACGCACACCTTTAATCCCAGCACTCTGGGAGGCAGAGGTAGGAGGATTGCCGTGAGTTTGAGGTCACCCTGGGACTACAGAGTGAATTCCAGGTCAGCCTGGGCCAGAGCAAGACCCTACCTTGAAAAACCAAAAATAAAATGACAATAGAATATTGCTGGCATATGCCAAAAGCACTTAATAAATGGTGGGGGCATAAAATACAATAAAAACAAGCACAGACCCACAGATGAGTATTATTATCCCTATTCATACTGTTTGACTTCAAAGCCTGGGGCAAGTGAATTTAGCACTGTCGTGTATATGGGTAACGTACTGACAGGACTGCTTCCAGCCCGTGATGGCATCTCTCTCTCCTTTGGTTGAATCTCCAGGACTTTCTCACCAGCCCCGTGAAACTCTCTGTTTTGCAAATTGTGAGCTTCTCTGGTTTCCAAATCGGCCCACATGCTCCTCTTTCCCATCCCACTCAGACCTCCTTTCCTTATCTGCTTATTTGTTCCACTTAGGGAGAACTGGAGCCTGGCTGGCAGCTTTTCCAGTGGGTGTTATCTGCGTGCTACACTGTAAAACTGTTCCCTCTGCTGCTTAGAAAATCTCTTTGATCCACGTTTGGCTGTATCTAGTCTCCCAGCAGATGTTTTGGGTAGTTGGAGAGTTTTCTTCTCCCACTGGCCTAGCCTCATGCCCCATGGAGCCCCACTTGTTCAGGATCTCTTACCAGCTGACCGCAGAGCAGGACCATCTGTCACGAATGTCTCCCAGGCCCAGCAGCAACAGAAGCAGCCTGGCATCCAGAACTTTCCGAAGCGCAGGCTTCAGGGGAGGAGGGAAGAAGAGATTGGGGAACCCTGCAGGGGATGGTTTGAGTTTCCTAGACACATTCCAGAAGCGTCTTTGATCCAAGGTAGACATGATAGAGCTTGTATCCCGTGATGATGTGTTAACAAAAACTCAACCTTCCCCAGTCTATTGTAGGCCATCGCATTTATCACCAAGTCTGCGGAGGCCACTTAGAGTGGGGACGTGTATGTGTTTACTGGGGGGCTACCGTGACAAAGCATCACATCTGGGCTTGCTGAAGGCAACAAGAATTTACTGACAATTCTAGAGGTCAGAAGTCCAAAACCCAAGTGTAGGCAAGGTCATGGTCCATCTGAAGGCAGTAGGAAACCAGTCGCCTCTGCCATCTTTTCTGCATCTTGAGGCCATAGACATTTCCTGGCCGGCAGATCCAGCCATGGATCCCTGGTGTCTTGACATGGCCTCTGCTGGGGACCATTTCCCTCCATGCCTGCCTGCCCCTGTGCTTTTAAGGGTACCATTCTCCCAGAGTTGGGGGGGGTGTCTTTCCTCTTGGCTTCACATTAGCTGTGTTGATTCAGCAAAGACTTTACTTACCCTTAAGAAGGCATTCTGAGATCCAGGGGACTAGGACTGCAACGTATCAACCCATGCGGGAAGAAAAGACACGGACGGGGGTCTTGTCGTTCCTGTGCGCACCCTCAACGTGCTGGGTGAGCTGTGCACAGACATGTAACCATTGCTTTTCAGGATGAAGCTGAGCAGGGGAAAACCCCAGAGCCACATCGTTATCAACCCTAGCAAGAGCAACAGCCAGCATAGACGTGCTTTTCCTTCCTGGGTTTAACTCAGCTGGTTACATTTTTGGTCCTTGGGCTGGAGAGATGGCTTAGCGGTTAAGGCGCCTGCCTCCTAAGCCCAAGAACCCAGTTCCAATCTCCAGGTCCCACGTTCAGCCAGATGCAAAGTGACGCAAGGGTGCAATGCCGCACTTGCCCACAAGGGGGCGCACGCATCTGGATTTCGTTCACAGCAACTGAGAGACTGCTGGCACACCCATCTCTGTCTGTCTCCCCCTCCCTCTCTCTCTGTCTCTCTCCAAAAAAAAAAAAAAAAAAAAATTCTGGTCCTACTCCTGTCTTTGGTTGGAAGCATTTGGGGAGTTTCCGAGACCAGTGGGAGGGAGGGAAAATGAGGACGTCACTGGCAGAGAACAGAAGGTGGTGGGAAAGGAAAGTGCAGGGAGGTGTGGAAGGGGTGGGAAGAGCAGGAGTGAGTGGAGCAGGAGGTTGGTTGGGGAGGAAGGGATGCACAGGTCCAGGGACAGCTATGAGTTCTCATCCTGGTCCTGCCTGTGGGCTGCATGTGTTTGACAGCCTTAGCCTTGAATTCCCCAGGCCTTTGGCTTCCCCATGAGTGCAAATGAGAGGTGTATGGTACCCTTTGAGATTCCTTCGTGGCCAGAGCCCAATTCTCAGCTGGAGCCTAACATGTGGAGCAAATGGGAGCTCTGGGTTAGCCCCCCTGCTGTGAGCACAGTCTGTCTTCCTGTGGAAACATCTTCAAGCAGGGAGCAGAGAGAGAGAGAGAGAGAGAGAGGAGGGATGCCCTGCCAACAGGGTCACACAGCATGCATCTGGCGCCTGCCTGTGCTTCTTTAAACTGCCCCCAACTTCTTGCTCACAGCTCCTGGCTCTCTCCGCATGGAAGCCTGCTACTCCTTTTCACGATTCCCATTACTCTCTGGCTGCACACATCTGTCTCCCATCGCCGTCAGCTCTGGGAAGCTATGCCAGGCTTCCTAAGATTAGCCTAAGACTGCCTTGGTTATACAGTGTGAGTCAACTGAGAGGTGAGGGAAAGGTGCAGCAAGAAGTTAGCCACGCCAAGTTCTGGCCTCCACAGCTGTCGGAGAGAAAATATGTATTTGGACTAGGACTGTGTACCTCATGACAATACCATACCCATACATACACAGAGCTATGCACAAAGAAGCTCTCAGTCTCTAACTCATACCCACACACCCCTTCTCTTTCAAAGAGCCACAAGCCATGGCTCACGCCATCCTAACCTAATGAGCGTCCACGGCTTGTATCTGAATTCTATGGATGATGTGGGAAAGGGAGCTAGGTGTGACTCATAGACAACTGTTTTGCTCAGAGCAGCGAGCAACTAAACGGGGAACATGTTGGGGTTTCACGACTTGCGGGAAGCTGGCTCCGTCCTTCCCTCCCCTTGAAGGCCCTTTCACGATGGATTGACAGGACTAAGAAGGATAAGCAGGGATGAAGGGCAGCGAGCAGAGCAGGGCACTCTTACAAGGTGTGGGAAAGCAGGGCAAACTGGGATCCGTGAAACCCACCCCTGCCAGGTAGACGTCACTGTGCTGGGGCCAGGACGAGAGAAAAGGAAGGACGTGATGCCACAGCAGAGAGGCAGACGGTTGTATATCGATGCCCTCATTGGGCAAGTGTCCTTGGAATTGTACAGCCAATGGCAGCCCATCCACATTCGACTGGAATTCAGTTTTCCTTTGCAGGGACTCCTGTGGTTCCGTGGCATGGCAGTACAGCAAGATACACTGCTGTTTTTTATTGGGGGGGGGCAGCAAGCCCAACAGACTGGCCTTTAAAAAAACTATTTATTTGTTTATGAGAGAGAGAGAGAGGCAGATAGAGAGAAAGAGAGAATGGGCATGCCAGGGCCTCCAGCCACTGCAAACAAACTCCAGATGCATGCTCCCCCATGAGCATCTGGCTTATGTGGGTCCTGGGGAATTGAACAGGGTCCTTAGGCCTTACAGGCAAACACCTTAACACCTTAAGCCATTTCCCCAGCTCAGACTGGCCTTTTTAAAAGTATTTTATTTTTATTTTATTTTTATTTTTTTAGAGAGAGACACAGAGAGAGACAGACAGAGAGGGAGAGGGAGACAGATAGAGATGGGCGCGCCAGCAGTCTCTCAGGTGCTGTGAACGAAATCCAGATGTGTGCGCCCCCTTGTGGTCAAGTGCAGCATTGCGCCCTTGTGTCACTTTGCATCTGGCTAAACGTGGGACCTGGAGATTGGAACCAGCGTTCTTAGGCTTAGGCGGCAGGCGCCTTAACCGCTAAACCATCTCTCCAGCCCCAGACTGGCCTTTTTTAGTGAGAGAGAAAGAGACAAAGAGAGAGAGAGAGAGAATAGGCATGCCAGGGCCTCAGCCACTATAAATCAAACTCCAGATGCATGTGCCACCTTGTGTGCATGTGCGGCCTTGTGCATGTGTCACCTTGTGCGTCTGGCTTATGTGGGATCTGGAGAGTCGACCACAGGTCCTTAGGCTTCTCAGGCAAACGCCTTAACCACTAAGCCATCTCTCCAGCCCCGCCCCCACCACTGCTGGTTTTAAATGTGGTTAGCATCTGCTTCATCGGTTGCCATGTATATTTTCTCACATGCCTTTAGTAGGGTGGTGCCAGCTCTTGCGAGGATCTAGTAGGTCAGCATTAATCACTGACTAAGAAAGGAATGAATGATAGCTACTTGAATGACTTTGCAGCAGCCTCAAGCTTAAATTTGCCCAACACCGGAAGCTATGGGCTCTTCTGCCTTAGATGGATGGGACTTTGTCAGCATTCTTTATTACTACTTGGGGGCCAGTGGCCCCCCCGAGACAAGGCTGAAGCTGACCCCTTCCTTGGGATGGTCTGGTGTGTTGTAGAGATGGCCCGTGCCTGCTGTTTTCATCTCTGGCTGTGAGTTTGGGGCCATCTCCACCTCTTCCCATCCTCCCCAGCCCAGGTCCTCAGGTCAGAGATCTGGCAAGAATCTTGAAGCGAGGTTTACATAAGATCCCCTTCCCGGGGCTCAGCACTCACGGGGTGACGAGGACCAGATTCCCTGTCTGAGTGCTGCTGTTTGCCAAGACTTTCCCAGGCTTCCTGACATAGACGGGAAGTAAAACAAGTCCAGCATCCCTCAGCGACTGCTTGGTTACTGACAGGAGAGTGTCTCACGCGCATCTGAGAGAAGTGGTAGGTAGGAAGAGGTGAGGCTAAAGTGACCTGCCATCACCCCAACTCACCCCACAAGAAAAGCCACACGGCTGAGACAGTGTGTGCCCAGGTCTGCTCATGGAACAAATAAACCCTGCTCTCACTGCCCAGTTAGAGACTGAAAACCAAAAAGAACGCTCTGGTGTGATCTGAATTGTTTTAGAACAGCGACCACAAGCGAAGTTCCTGGCCTCACAGTAGTGGTTGAGATGCTTGTGACCAGAGGCTGGACAGTACCCCAGTACCCTCGTTGCCAGGACATGGTGGCTGCTGGGCCTCTCTGTCCCCTCCCCACCTCAGCAACTTCCCTGCAGAGCCTTTCCTGACGCTTCTCCCCTTCCCAGAGGGCTTCATTCACGGACACTATCCATATCCATGTTCCTGTTTGTGCAGATCCCCACGGCAACCTGGCGTCTGCCATCGATCTGGCATGTGCCCCGCGTGGCCTTCGAGGATCCCTTCTTTCTTGAAAGCCTCACTCTTCTTGGTGGGGCTTCCACGGTGTTGACTCATTTCCTGCCTCTGCTCTTTCTTCCTACCTTTCCAGATGGTTTTTCTCCCAACCCTTCCCTGAGTCCTTGTCTCTCCTCTCCATGGAGCCTCCACGACCGATGTCAAGCATTCCAGCTTGTTCTACTGCTAAGCTACACACCTATATATCCAACTGCTGCCAGCATCACAGGTCCCTAAAACTCGGTGTGATGCAAACTGAGAGCAGGGCTCCCCAAACCCTGCCACCCCTTGCTACTCTTGTCCATTGTTGCCCACCCTAATCAATGGAGCCACCTGCTCCTGTTCCTGCTCCTGGTCAAATAAGGACTATGAGAGGCATTCGTGGCTGCTCTCTCCGCAGCCCGGCTACCCCAAGCTCTCATAATCCTAATCTCGAAAGACCCCTCCCAAGTTGTTCCTGTCTCACTTCTACCTCCATCACCATGGCCCGAAGATAAAACGCCTTCACCTCTTGCTAGTGTCCACATTGGGCAAAGCCAATCGGCTCATTTTCGGATTTGAAAACTCATAATGTTGCTTCAGTACTTCTGTGTACTTAACACGAGCCTCAAAACTACATCCTCCCTCCCTCCTCCAACCTCAGAACTTTTGTATTTACCTGCACATATTTTTCGTGTGTGACTCTCAACATCCTTCAGGTGACGGCTTGGCCATCTCTCCCTCTCTCTCCCTCCCTCCTTCTCCCTCTCCCTCCCTCTCTCTCCTTCTCTCTCCCTCTTCCTTCCTCCCTCTCCCTCCTTCTCCCTCCCTTCCTCTCCCTCTTTCTCCCTCTTTCTCCCTCTCCCTCCCTCTCTCTCCCTTCCTCCCTCTCCCTCCCTTCCTCTCCCTTCCTCTCTCTCCCTCCCTCTCTCTCCCTCCCTCCCTCTTCCTTCCTCCCTCCCTCTCTCCCTCTCTCTCTGTCTCTGAGACATTACTTCCCATTCCTTTCTTTCTTTTTTTATTTTTTATTTTATTTATTTATTAGAGACAGGGAGAGGGAAAGAGAGAGAGGGAGAGTGAGAATGGACACGCCAGGGCCTCCAGCCACTGCAAGCGAACTCCAGATGCCTGTGCTCCCTTGTGCATCTGGCTAACGTGGGGCCCAGAGAATTGAACCGGGGTCCTTAGGCTTCGCAGGCAAGTACCTTATCCGCTAAGCCATCTCTCCAGCCCCCCATCCCCTTTTTTTTTAAAAAAATTAATTTTAATTTATTTATTTGAGACAGAGAGAGGGAGAGAAAGAGTAAGAGAATGAGAATGGGCACACTAGCACCTCTAGCCACTGCAAATGAGCTCCAGATGCATGTACTACCATGTGCATCTGGTTTATGTGGGACCTGGAGAATCAAACCTGGGTCCTTAGGCTTCACAAGCATCCATCTTAACCACTAAGCCATCTCTCCAGCCCCCACCCCCTTTCTTAAGTGCAGCTTTCTGCCACATGTTTCTGTAACATGATGCACAGCACCCAATATTCCTTCCTCTTATGTGTGTGTGTGTAGTTGTGTGTGTGTGTGTGCGCGTGCACAGACATGCACTCTCTATGTAAATGTGTGTGAAGGCCAGAGGACCCAGAGGACATTAGGTGCCCTCCATCGTATCTTTTCTGCCCTATTTCCTGGAGACAGGGTCTCACCAAACGTGGAGTCCATGCAATTTTTTTTTGTTGTTGTTAGCCTGGCTGACTAGCAAGCCTCAGCAATCCTCCTGTCTCTGACGACACCCACCTCCCCAATGCTGGGATTACAGGGGTGTCTGGATACACTCAGCTTTTGTTACGGGTGCCAAGGACCAAACACGCTACACATGCATCTCACCCAGTGAGCCATCTCCCAAGCCCCACATTTCTTATTGTAACTCCTGGTTTGTCTCACTTGGATGCTAGACGTTTGGAGAGAGGGAGAGTTTTATACTTGTTCACAGCTGCATTCCCACCTTACTTAATATAGTGCCTGGTTTATTCCAAATAGTTAGGAAATAGTTGTTGAATGGATGGATGAGTGAATGAGTGAAAGGTGGTTTTGTGTTGTGTTTTGTTTTGTTTTGTTTTTCCCAGCAGAAACCTGGAAGAAGATAAAGGACCATGGCTAGGATTAAGGAAAACACGTCCTCAGGGTGGTATTATAAATTCTCAGAACAGGTGACTAACCTTCCTTCACTTTGGCAATTATTCCATGCTACACAGTCAAGCAAAAAGCTGAATGAGGGTTAATCCCTTCCCAAGGAGCTTATGCCTCCTTTGAAAGTCCCTTAAACAAGCTCGGAGGCAATTATGGCGGCCAAACAAATTAGTCCTTGTTTCTTTGTAACCAGTAGTATAGAGAAAATGAGCATACAGGCACACACGTACACACACACACACATATACCTACGCGCACACACGGATGGACAGCCAGGATCACACAAAGGCATACCCTAAGTTTACTCCTATGTTAAAGAGTGTGCTTGGCTTCTTGTTAACATGCCATGGGAAACCCCATTCACTGCAACTCCTGGAGGGTGGGGGGATCAGGTTTGGCTCTGACAAGGAGGTTTGCGACTTGTTCTATTAATGCCACCATTTCTCATCTGCTGAACTCCCTTGCTGCTAGCGCTCTGCTTGCTCCCAAGGTAGACCCCCCCAAAGACTATGCTATACTTGGGGCTCTTCTTCTCTTCTATGTCCAGACTCTCAAGTAGGATGAGGTGAGAAAGTGGGAAGCTGCCCTACTCTTCTCCGTGACCTTGGTAAAGCTCCTTGAGAACCCCTGTACCCAGAGGCAGCCGGTTCTTTTGTGAAACCATCTGAGAAGAGGGAGCCAGCTGTTCTCCTCTCTCCTTCTCGGCTGCATGGTGTGACGTGCGCCCCTGGCCCCATCCCCCACACTCCAGCAGTAGGCTGTTTCCTGGAGGTCCTGTAAGCCTTCCCATCCTCACTCGGGCTGTTTCTGTACTCCGGTTGTCTTCAGGGAAGGACGTGCCGAGTGGATTGTTGCCTGGCTGTGAAATTTCATTTCCATTTTCTTACACCTGCAGTTGCCACTGGAGAGAGGCGAGACCAGAGTCCTGGGAAAGTCCCAGACTCAGGTGATCAAGGTGCTGTGGCTGCCGTTTGCCAGAGGGGACGCAGTCCTCGGCTGATGACATCAGCCAGGGACCCTCTGCGGAGGCTGTGGCCGTCAGGGTGTGCTTCTTCTCCAGTGCAGGCGGTCTGTGGACTTGGTGCATGCCTTGAAGTCTGACATGGAAAAAAAATTTCATTAGATCTTCCAGATGTTCCCTTAGGGTTGGCTTTATGTCCTCAAAGGCCAGCTTATCTTCTTGCCATTTCCTTTCTCCTGACCCCACCTCATCATCTCTTCTACCCTGGGACCTCACGGAGGCTGAAGTACCCTCCATCGTCCTTTTTTTTTTTTTTTTTTTTTTTTTTGATTTTTCGAGGTGGGGTCTCACTCTAGTCCAGGCTGACCTGGAATTAACTATGTAGTCTCAGGGTGGCCTCGAACTCATGGTGATCCTCCTACCTCTGCCTCCCGAGTGCTGGGATTAAAGGCGTGCGCCACCACGCCCGGCACCATCGTCTTTTTTATATGCCCGTCATCCAGTGGATTCTGGAGTCCATGTCCATATACCCCCCCACACACTTTTTTTTTTTGAGGTAGGGTCTCGCTCTAACCCAGGCTGACCTGGAATTCACTTTGTAGTCCCAGGGTAGCCTTGAACTCACGGCGATCCTCCTACCTCTGCCACCCAAGGGCTGGGACTGAAGGTGTGTGCCACCACGCCCGGCTCAGATTTTCCTTTTTCACCCCTGCCTCTGCCTTGCTTGGCATACGGCGGATGCACATTTAGTGATAACTTCCCTTGCACAACCTCGGGTACCCTTCTAGGGACCAAAACAATGGCAAAGCCAGTCGACCTCACTGGCAGAGCGCTCCCATCTCAGATTTTCCTTCATTTTCCCTTCTTTCTCTAGCACACTGGATCAGAACCAGCCACTCCGCGGGAGTGCATTGCTTTGTCACGATACGGGGCCCCAGAGACTATTTGATTCCTTGGCACAGACATATAGGCTTAATTAAATTTTCTCTTTTGAACCTCTTAGAACACACACACACACACACACACTCATGTCTTTGCACAATTGTACGTACAAGAATTTTAATAGCAGGTGGTGTTAGTGCTTTTCCTCCTGATACAGAACAGGCGTTTTCTCCATCAGGACTTTTTAGCAGGACTAAGAATATTGACTTTCTAACCATTTGGATTTGGGTGGAGTGAGCAGAATGGGAATGGGGGGAAAGGGTCAAGGGAGAAATATGCTTGTGTATAAATCACACGTGAAAGGGGGTTTTGAAGTCATTATTGCTTCAGGATGTGTGAACTGTAATTACTTTTTAGGGCCTTAATTCGCCCAGTGAGCATTTCCCAGGGTTGCTGCTCCGAGCATGGAACATGACGTCTTTGCTGTCGGGGGGTCCAGCCTGGGCTGACACACGCTTAATGGCTTTAAGGGGCCCAGGGTGGGATCTGGTTTCTTCACATTCTCAGGTGCGGTCAGCTCTGCTGCAGCGTGATATCCAAAGAACTCAGAGGATGAAGGCAGGGCGTTAACGTGAGGAAGATGCGTGTTTCCTCTCTGCCCCTCTTGCTTCTTTTGTGAGGCGGGAGAGCGCTTGTGGTCTGAACGGGCTGTGAACGTTGCTCTTTGCTCTCCTTAGCTCACCGCTCAGAACGGACGGTGCTATCTTGCCTAAACTCTGAAAGCACCATCTTGCCTCCCTTCTCTTCTGACTTGTGACCCTCAAGCCTAGGCCCGTCTCCACCTCCCCTTCCAGGCGCTCACATGCTCGACTCTGACCCTATTCTCCATGCCCCCCTGAGCTGCAGTCCTGCGTCAGTAATGACTGCTCTGGGGAATGCTTTGCCAGGGTCACATGAAGTGTGTCCCCCCCCCCCGTGTCTTGACAATATTCTCCATTCCCAAAGTGCCTTTATGGATAATGAGGAAGGTCAAAATATAGGGCAACCTTCAGGAAGAAGCCTCTGACCATAAGCCATCCTGATCCAAGATGGATTAAAATAAATAGTTTATTTAAAGAGAACTGTGAGGAATTTGGATGAGAAGGAAATGAAGGTCACAAGAATATTGCAAATATTTGCAGGGTGTGTGGATAGAGAACATTTAAAAGAACATGGTAAAAAAATGGATTTGGGGGCTGGAGAGATGGCTTAGCTGTTAAGGTGCCTGCCTCCTAAGCCTCAGAACACTGGTTCCAATCTCCAGCGGTTCCAATCTCCAGGTCCCACGTTTAGCCAGATGCAAAGTGATGCAAGGGTGCAATACCGCACTTGACCACAACGGGGCGCACACATCTGGATTTTGTTTGCAGCAGCTGAGAGGCTGCTGGCGTGTCCATCTCTGTCTTCCTCTCCCTCTCTCTCTCTCTGTCTCTCTCTGTGTCTCCCCCCCCAAAAAAAATGGATTTTGTAGTAAAACATTGTGATAAGGCAACCTGCCCTTTCACAGGTTTGACAAGTAAATGCAACACACATGCTGCCATTCCTAGTCATGTTCTATAGCAGACATCACCAATCAATCTAGCACTCTTTCCTTTGCCAGTAGCAGACATCACCAATCAATCTAGCACTCTTTCCTTAGCCAGTAGCAGACATCACCAATCAATCTAGCACTCTTTCCTTTGCCAGTAGCAGACATCACCAATCAATCCTAGCTACTCTTCCTAACTGAGCTTCCGACAGTCTTAATCCTCCACACAGGTCTCTAGTTAGCTAACTTGCTTTGGGCTTTGGATCAAAACCCACTTTTACCTCTACTTCCATAGGAGAAAACGTGAGGTTAGTTAGAATCAGTTAGAATACCTGAATTCATGACTCATTTTAATAATGACCCTCTGACTTTAGTTTCCTTCTCTGTAACAAGAAAACAGTGCTTATCACAGGGACCTGAAATAGGGTCTAAGTAAGATAATATGTAAACTATAAGAAAACAGAGGTGATGGTGCCTAGACAGTGCCTGGTACATTGTAAATATGCAGAAAAGGATCGCTGTGTATGGATTTGAAGCAAGACAGGACTAAGTAACCACCCCCACGTTGGCCGTTTGTAAAACACTAAAAGCTACGTCTTTCGCCTCTGTTTCTCTTAGCTTCCTTGGTGGAGGAAGACACAGAACAGCTGGGCCCTTTCATTCTCCCTCACTTTCACCGTACATTCTTAGGACTCTTATTAAATGTCTATTTCCTGAATGAATTGAATGCTACTTTGTTACCCTGGGAGGGCAGCATTGACACAGCAGGCTCTGTAACTCATACTCTTTTTTTAAAAAAAAGTTTTTAAAATTTAATTTTATTTATTTGAGAGCGACAGACAGAGAGAGAAAGAGACAAAGAGAGAGAGAGAGAATGGGCACATCAGGGCCTCCAGGCACTGCAAACGAACTCCAAATGCATGCGCCACCTTGTGCATCTGGCTTACATGGGTCCTGGGGAATCAAGCCTTGAACCGGAGTCCTTAGGCTTCACAGGCAAGCGCTTAACCGCTAAGCCATCTCTCCAGCCCCATATTCTTCATGTCAGGACATGCTGTGTGTTCTCCTACCTGCGTGCTGACGCCCGGCCTGCTCCAACACTGACTATCCAGAACAGCTCCATTATGACACAGGAGTCCACACGCCAGTGGACTGTGCAGCTTGCTGTCCATGGGTGGAGACGGCAGGGAATTGGGGTGATATTAAGAGCATGGAACAGGCTTCTTTGGGAGAGGTTTCACTGCCCTTCACCTTGGCCCAAGGTCAAAAGAGTCGAAATTGGTCTGTTGGGCCCGCAGGATGCTTCTCAAAGATACTGTGCCTGGTGTTGAACCTGCCACCCCACGGCACTGGAGTTGTTTTCAGAACGATAAATCCAGAGAATTATTCCATGAGCAAATCAAACTTTCGCAATCATAAAGCCACGCAGTCTGAGATATGAGTGACATAAAATGCCTCGCTCCATGAACACAGCGTATATTTCACCCTGTGAATTAGCTGTCTCCTTCTTAGCCTTCTAACCCACACTGGAAGGGGCAAGCTCACTAGCTGTCCTCCATCGGGCTCCGGTTCTCTCCAATTTTGCCCTGTTTATTCTGTCATTGTAGGGTGAATGCTTCTTTCCAAAGGGAACCCAGGGGGTACTGTCCTTTTCCTTCCTTCTGGAATGAAAGAGGCAGGACTCGCACATTTATGACACGAGGTCAAGATGTAACGAAATTGAGCAAGTGCGTATTAATCACCTAAGGGCCAGCTGGTGTAGGCGATACTGAAAGATGTAAACACATCCCTGTCTGGATGTAGTTTAGGGACACTTGGCAGAGGACAAAGTAAAAAAGAAGACATACAAAGCAGACATCCAAATGTCCTGGAAGTCAAGGGGCAGTGTTGCAGTCAGGTTCGCATTGCTGGTAGAAATCACCCACCAAAAGCAGCTTGAGGGGGGGAAAAAGAGGTTTATTTTGGTTTACAGGCTTGAGGGAGAAGCTCCATGATGGCAGGGAAAACAATAGCATGAGCAGAGGGTGGACATCACCCCCTGGCCAACATTGGGTGGACAATAGGAACAGGAGAGTGTGCCAAACACTGGCAAGAGGAAGCTGGTTAGAACACCCATAAGCCCGCCCCCAACAATACACTGCCTCCAGGAGGCATTAATTCCCCAATCTCCATCAGCTGGGGAGACTAGCATTCAGAACCCCTAAGTTTATGGGGGACTCCTGAATCAAACCACCACAGGAAGTAACACACCCTTTGTGGAAGAGGGGCATATGCTACAGTGGAGATCAGCCCAACAGCTGCACTTCAGGTACATAGGGGAGATGGATGGCTACGGGCTGGCAGTGGAGGGACCGGTGTGAAAGGAGCTACACAGATGGGGAGCAGGAACTCTGAAGGCTACAGATTGTGCTAAGGATGGAAATACGTAAAGAATGAGGTTGGGTTTGGGAAGATGTTCTGATACTGGCAGGTACTAAGAAGAGACAAGTGTGACGTCTTAGCAGGTCTGCAGAACTTTTAAAGTACTTCACAGGGGGTTTTATTGTATCCCATTGTGGGGGGGATACCAGCTTGCTTGTGGCCTTGGTCTTGTGGCAAGTCATCTTTGTGAGATCATGAGTCCATTCTAGACAGATGCTTTTGTGATTAATCCTGAAAAGCTGAAGGGCCATCATTTAGAGTCCTCTGCAGGATGAAGGCAGGGGAGAGAGAGAGGGCTCATATGAAAATAACCCAATGGGAATATGAGCCATTTGCAAAATGTTATTATACATATTAAAGTTCTCAATAAAAAATTATATCTATGTGGATGTCTCTGGGGGAGAAAAAAAAGAAGAGAAAACACTACCCGTTTCCACATGAAAGTGAAAGTCAAGGAGCTGGTTGTGCGCTCGGCTGGAGCTGGGCTCGCTCTGCTTTTCCACACTGGCTCCGTGTTCTTTCCAGTATACTTCCCTGCAGGAGGAGGCAAGAGCTAGCATGGTTTCCGTTTCCTATATGGGGGACCAGGTGGATTCTGTGTTGTGGGGCCACCAACTTGCAGTCTCAGCTCAGTGCAGCAGACACTCCTGCTCTGGTGTTGCACTGCCGTCCTTGTGGGAAGGATCCAAAGCAAAAGGTGGGATTGCAGAGGGGCGTGGCTCGAAGTCGCTGTGTCTGTCCTGGAGCTAACGTGGAAGAAAGTTATTTCAGCACACAGATTCCCCCTGAGCCCCATCCCTGATGATGGTGAACCAGTGAGCCACAGTGATCTAAAGGATCTGTTATATAGTAAGTGCTTCAGGAGCCTGTGGGTCAGGACCAAGTTTAGAAGAATCTGATCTCAAAAAGTTCCCATGCTTTGGCTTGCTTGAATTTTGATGAATTTACATGCACACATTATGTAGTTAATGATTATTATTATTATGTGGATGTACCACATGCCCTGGGTGCCGGATGTAGGTGCCTTACATTGGGTGGGCGAGGACGGTGGGGAACATAAGCTAGGTCACGTTATAAGCTAAGCACTGGGACCACTCACTGCTTCACTAGGAAGACAGGATATTTACATATGCAATGAATATGAATCGTTTTGTCATCGTAAGTCCCCTTGGCACTCACTCAAGCCCCACAATTTGTCACTTCAGATAAAGTGGCAGAGCTGGAGGTGGCATCGCTTTCTCCAGGTAGGCGGACTGAGTGTCACAGAGAGGCTCCTCGTGTCCTGTCTCACAGCCTTTGTCTTCAGCTCAGCGCTGCTCTCTTCTCCCCTTTCCACTCCCGAGTAGGGATCCCTGGCTCTTGGAGACTCCAGTGAGGACTGGAGTCCTTAAGGACAGGTTTATAGGGAAACAGAGAAAGCTGGCTGGAGCCATGGCCGGGAATATGGAAGGCAAGAGTTTCGAGCTGGTTTGACGTCAGCAGCTAAGGGCAGCTTTCATGTTACAGTCTAGTGTAGCCCCCACCCCACAGCATGTGTTTGTTGCTTCATCTGTTCACACAACCCAAAGAGAAGCCAAGGTTATTCCCCAGAAGGGGACGATGTCTCCATGTCCGCTGTGTGCCCATACAATGTAATGCATCGCTTATTTCTCATAATTGTTGCGTGCCTTTATGGTCGGGAACACTGAGGCTTACAGAAATGATGATCAGCTCATTGTCAAACTAAACGACAATGGCGTATCAAGCACTTGAATGCAATCGACCCTTGCAGGCAATCTCCTAAGCCGCCCCACCACAGGAGCTCCAGCAGCTGCTGCTCTGGAAGGGGCCGGCCAGGGAGTGCACACCAGCATCCAAGTACATCTTTTCTTTTTCTTTTTTTAATATTTTATTATTTATTTATTTATTTGAGAGAGAGAGAGAGAGAGAGGCAGATAGAGATAGAAAGAATGAGAGAATGGACACCAGGGCCTCCTGCCACTGCAAACAAACTCCAGATGCATGCACCACCTTGTGTATCTGGCTTAAGTGGGTCCTGGGGAATTGAACCATGGTCCTTTGACTTTGCAGGGAAAGGCCTTAACCACTAAGCCATCTCTCCAGCCCCCAAGTATGTCTAACAGAACCCATATATCAGGGGTATACACTGAAGAAACATTTCCCCAAGAAACTTTTTGTTTGTTTGTTTGTGTGTTTTAGCTCTCCCACTGAGATGCAGAGAGCAGATGGGAGCTGGTCAAGACCATCCATCCTGTAAATGGCAAAGTCAGGGGTCAAAGGCACATCCCTGATTCTCAGGCCTCTCAGAACCTGAGCCCTTCTGAATGGCCAGAGTAACAAGACCGTCCTTTCAGAGCCCAGGAGGGGGGTCCCAGGGTAATCTTGAGAAGTGCATGTTGGGGTGCGGCGATCACCATGCCCGGCTGACTCTAACCTGTCTCCGTACAGGTGGACCCCAAAGCTCTAAGTACAACCCTCTAAGGACAAGGCAGGCTCTGTTGCTCTCAATGTCACATCTAGAAAGTCCCTCCTGCATGGCTGGCTGCGTCCTGGTCTGCTCCACCGGGACTGTAGCAAGATGCTCCCTGGGGAGAGGAGTATAAACAGAACTTTTGGTACCTTTGACATCTAAAACCAGCCTGCAAAGATATTGCTGGAAGAATGTCCCGCTGGCCCCAGGAGTGTCTTCGCTAAGTTCTTGTTCCCTCACAACCCTTCTGACAAATCCTCCTTTTGATCCAGACTTCTCTCGGCTTCTATTCATTCCAGAAGTGCCTGTGTGTGCACATACGTGCTTTGAGGGTGAGACTGGCAGAGGGGAGAAGGAGGGGATAATGAGAACTTTAAATCTGCTCAAATGTGGTCAGGAAATATAGCCAGAAAGTACCGCCTACTCACCCAAATACTATTTGCTTTTTTTTTTTTTTTTTTTTTCTGGTGGTCTTCTTTCCTGGGTAGACTTTCCTGTTCAAACATGAAAATGAAAATTCCGCCACTTCAAAATGAACAGGCAAAGAAATGCTCCCGGTTGGGTTTTCCCAGGGAACTGATAGCCGTCTGTCTGTCCTGTGGCTGACTGTAAATCCTGCACTCTCTGGACTCTGGGGGCTTTGTTCATGGGAGGGTGGGGAGGGACCAGGCCTGGGGACTCCACCGTTGCTGGAAGTCCCCACCGCGGAAGGCCCTGGAGAAATAGGACATGCCCCACTGTCTTTGTATCATTCGCGGGGAATTTCAGAGGTGTGCTTAGGGTTCGGTTTCTGCTGCCTCTGTCTTCTACCTTTCCTGTCTTTCTCACAACTCAAGACCATATATTAAAAGAAATGGTAATCCCCGATATTTAGACATCTCAGTGCCTGGGTGGAAGACGTCACCATCCTTAGGGCACATTCCCCTCGTGTCTTCTGTTGTTCAGTTCCATTGTGACATAGCTGTTATAAAAAGAACACCAAACTGGAAGGAAGGAAGGAAGGAAGGAAGGAAGGAAGGAAGGAAGGAAGGAAGGAAGGAAGGAAGGAAGGAAAGGGAAGAAGGAGGGAGGATAAGAAGGAAGGGGAGGAAGGAAGGAAGGAAGGGGAAGGAAGGAAGGAAGGGGAAGAAGGAAGGATAAGAAGGAAGGAAGGAAGGATAGGAAGGAAGGAAGGAAGGAAGGAAGGAAGGAAGGAAGGAAGGAAGGGGGGGGGAGGGAGGGAGGGAGGAGGGAGGGAAGGGAAGGGAAGAAAGAAGGAAGGAAGGAAGGAAGGAAGGAAGGAAGGAGAAGAAAGGAAGGAAGGAAGGAAGGAAAGAAGGAAGGAGAAGAAGGAAGGAAGGAGGAAGGAAGGAAGAAAAGAAAAAGGAAGGAAGGAAGGGAGGGAGGGAGGGAAGAAGGGAGGGAGGAAGGAAGGATGGAAGGGAGGGAGGAAGGAAGGAAGGGAAGAGAAAGAAAGGAAGGAAGAAAAGAGGAAGGAAGGAAGAAAAGAAAAAGAAAGGAAGGAAACATGGAAGGAAGGAAGGAGAAGGAAGGAAGGAAGGAAGGAAGGAAGGAAAGAAAAAGGAAGGAAGGAAGGAAGGAAAGAGAAAGAAAGAAAGAAAGAAAGAAAGAAAGAAAGAAAAAGGAAGGAAGGGAAGAGAAAGGAAGGAAGAAAAGAAAAAGGAAGGAAAGAAAGAAGGAAGGGAGGGAGGGAGGAAAGGAGGAGGAAGGGAAGAGAAAGAAAGGCAGAATTCTTTGTTTGATTAGAGGCATAACACCAAGTAGTTCTACTTTACTATTAAGTGATTACATGATCTTGGACATCTTGCCTGAGGTTTTTGGGCTTTGCTTCCTCTGGCTTTAAAATAAAAACTGGCTGGGCGTGGTGGTGCACACCTTTAATCCCAGCACTCGGGAGGCAGAGGTAGGAGGATTGCTGTGAGTTCAAGGCCACCCTGAGACCACATAGTGAATTCCAGGTCAGTCTGTGATAGAGTAAGACTCTCTACCTTGAAAAGCCAAAAAATAAATAAATAAAATAAAAACTAAGGGGCTAAATGATGTCCACAGGCCCTCTGGGCACTAGCATTCTGTTCTGTGGTTTTAATATATTTAATTAATTAATTAATTAATTAATTTCAGAGAGAGAGAGAGAGAGAATGAGCATGCCAGGGTCTCCAGCCACTGCAAATGAACTCCAGGCACATGCACCCTCTTGTGCATCTGGCTTACGTGGGTCCTGGAGAATTGAACCGGGATCCTTTAGCTTTGTAGGCAAATGCCTTAACCGCTAAGCCATCTCTCCAGCCCCCTGTTCTGTGTTTTTTAAAGGCCACCATATTTGGAAGTGTGCATTTAAGGAGACCACCCGAGTGAATGTGACCGTGAGCCACACTGGAGTTCTGTCCTTTGGTGAGGATGTGATCACCCGCAACAGCAAGTGGCTTAGACTAGCTCAGGGGGGTGGAAATCCAAATTGGCTCTTTTCTTCTTCTGGGGGGAGGAGCTTAACGAAATGCCAGGATCTTCCATCTCCCTCCTTGAGTGGTTGAGTCTAAAGAGATTCTTTCAATGTGTTCTTCTAGACCTGTCCATTAATCTTGCTTCCATCAAACCCACATAAGTTTACATCCATTCATTTTCTTATGAGAAAAAGAATTGACACAATAGGGCTTCCAGCCACTGCAATTGGATTCTAGACGCACGTGCCATCTTGTGTGCATATGCAGCCTTATGCTCTTGCAGCACCTAGTGCGTCTGGCTTACATGGGATCCAGAGAATCGAACCTGGGTCCTTAGGCTTCACAGCAAGTGCCTTAACCACTAAGCCATCTCTTCAGGCCCCAAAAGCCATTCTTGAACTCCATCAATTGGAGGTGAGGTTCATGTCCACTGTGCGGTCACTGCTGTCCCACTATGGGCAGCACAGGCTGAACAGATCTGCTCCTCCCTGTGATCCTTTGTCACTTTGTCTCATCACTGTCCCCTAGGTTCATCATAATGGGTACCTCAGACACCCTTAAATGCAGGGAGAGAATTGGCTCTCCTGAACTACACAGACTCCTCCATAGCCAATAGGCTGCTCCTTGAGCCATACCCTTAACCTGCCCTGCCCCCCCTCAGGGTTTTCCCTCTGCGGAGACCACCTGCAGGAACAGCTTGGTGCTCCTCGGTGTTCCCAGACAAACTCACCTCGTCCTTTAAGTCTTGTTGCGATCAACATCATCAACAGTCTGCTCACGGGTACCAGTTCTGCCTTGGTTCGGTTGTTTCAACAACTCTGGGGGTGTTCTCCGCCTTGCAGGGGATCTTATATGTGCATTCTTGAATGCATGTGTATGACTTTGGTATGTGTGCTATAGGACAAAAGAGTGACGTTTTCCGTCATGTCTGCAGTTACTCTTTTTTTTTGGAGAGACTCAGAGAAAGAGAGAGAGACAGAGAGACAGAGAGAGAACTGGTGAATTGGTGCATCAGCAGCCTCTCAGCTGCTGTGAACAAACTCCAGACGCGTGCACCCCCTTGTGGGCAAGCATGGCATTGCGCCCTTGTGTCACTTTGTATCTGGCTAAATGTGGGACCTGGAGAATCGAACAGGCGTTCTTAGGCTTTGGAAGTAGGCGCCTTAACCGCTAAGCCACCTCTCCAGCCCTGTAGTTGCTTTTTATCTCTCTGCAAGTCAGGATCTTTATGTATATCACTTAAATTGGATTTCCTTTAGGAACGCCAAGTGTTCTTTTTTTTTTTTTTTTTTTTTTTTTGTTTAACCTTTTGAATATACCCATTCAATTCTGAGTCAAATTAAAACAAAAAAAAACTTAATTCTTAGCTGGAGGTGGACCTTACGCAAATCTCACCCAGGGACTCTAGTGATAATTGGGGAAGATTTCCATACCTGTTTGAGCCACATCCTGCCAATGTCACACGTGTTTCCTCCCCAGTCACCAATCCCTTCCTATGGCAAGCCCTCCTTATAGGACTAAGTGTCTGAACTCAGAAGTGGTAACTTAGCAGTGTTTCCTGTACTTTTTCTTTAAACCTTTTATTGAGTTCTGATTGTCATGCCAGGATATGGAGATGCATACTCGTGAGTGACAAAGATGGTCCCCACCCCGATATAATTATTACTTATCCTGACAAAGGGGTGAGTGGACACTGCCTGGGACAGAGGAATCGGTGGACTGCCAAACCCTACATTAGTAACAGTCATTCAGACAAGCCATCGATTTTAACTGCCAGAACAGAGAAAAGCTTGTCAGTTCCAAGACTAATTTTATTCATTGAATACCCAAGTCTGGGACAAGTTATGACGCAGTTACAATTTTCCCAAACCCAAGGCTGGAGAGGGAGGTTGAAGGCAGTGATGGTGGAGAATGTCATGCTGTATGGTGGGGGACAGTGGATGGGGGAAACACATAGGGAAAAAAAACAGAGAGTTCCACAGGGGGTACCCTTAGGGTTTCCAGTCACCATAATAAGGTTTGTGGCATTCTGTAGGGCACAGTGATCACCAGTATAATGGGGAAAACATACCTTCACTTAACTACACAGTGCATACAAGCACAGGATTTTTGTTTTGTTTTGTTTTTCTGTTTTTGTATTTCGAGGTAGGGTCTCTAGCTCAGGCTGACCTGGGATTCACTCTGTAGTCTCAAGGTAGTCTTGAACTCATGGCAATCCTCCTACTTCTACCTCCCAAGTGCTGGGATTAAAGGTGTGCGCCACCACGCCCAGCTTAAGCATAGGATTTTATAATTGATTTAGAAGTAACCGTTACCAGTAAGGCAAAATGTAAAACCATTAGCCAAACCTTCCCGAAAGGTCACAAATTTTGTTGAACGTGTCTCTTTTCCACATTTCAAATTAATAGAAGATTAATTTTTGAGCCATGTACTTTTTTTTTTTAATGCTTAGGATTTGGAGATAATCTTAGACTTACAATATCTGTTGTGTTTCTGATGGCCAATGCCTGTGAGTCAGTGGTACTCTCTTATTGAAACAAAAAGGACAAAGGGGATCTCATTTCTTCCCATCCCTTGTCATTTAAAATCAGCTCTTCAAGGGGAGGAACGATAAGTCAGAATTCTGAGATAGAGGAGAGTTCTCTCTACTTCCCAGTTGGGAGCAGTAAGTTGGCTTCACTGTCATAAGCTCCAGGGAGAATGTCTAATACATCCTAATCGCATAGCAGGAAAACTTTCCCTAATCCTAAATTCAACTTCCAAATCATGTGTCACGGTCTGAGGTCAAGGCAGGAGTAAGGACACCTGGGTTCCCAGTACAGACAGCTCAGGGAGCAAGTTGCTTTTGCTTAGTCTCCCCAGATGCCACCTCTTCCATGACTGCCGGGTACGGGTCATGACCTCCTCTATTTCCTGTCCCTGAGCAAAGAATCCTCAACCTTTTCCCATGTGTGTGGGGAAGGGGTGTGTGTGTGGGGGGAAACAGCGTGGCCTTAAGTGACATTTGGCAATGCTCTCTCTTCCTCTCCATCCTCGTTGACCTGTACCTGTCAACCCGGCTTAAAACCACATGCCAGAGCCCTTCCCTCATCTATGAAGTCCAAGTACATCTCAGGGTGCAGGTCATCCAACTGTGAGGGTTCCTTACAATGAAACAGAAGCAGGATGTAGCTTCAGCCCAGATGCCTTCTGATAGAAATCTCTTTGTTTGAAATACAAAATGCATGCCTTTCGACCTTGGCTGCTCACAGAAGCTGTGCAGGCTGTCCACACCTGCTCTGGAATCTTCCTTTCCCACCCATCCCTTTAGCAACACACGATTCCATTCACGTTCCTCTACTCCTGGTCTCTCTCCTCCCCCTACCACCAGATTTTGAAATAAACCCTTTAAATAGCGTATTTGTCCACACTATAATTTGAGTGAGAAACACGGGCCCACTGGCTCTTTGAGTCCTGTAGCACTAGAAATTCTTCTGGCTTTTATAGGCTGTTTCATTGGCTATTAATGAGGAACAGACAACAGCCTTCGGAAACACTTTGGAAACACAAGGGGTCCAGAAACATGGATTCTGATTTCCCATGAATGACCTGAGATATGTCTCCTTCCTTGTTGGGTCTCCATTTCCTCTGATGGCACACCAAAGACTTCGGGGAGTTAGGCAGTTCAAGTGAGATGATCAAATGGATAGACTATCGCTAAATATGGACAGTGATCCTAGTGCTGCATTCACCATGAGCAGAGCAAAGGAGAAGAAACCCACCTTCGCTAAACAGATGATGTAGGCCCAGGAGAAAACACCAGTGCTCAGGGTAGGGACTGCCCTTCTTCAGGGCCTCTCAAAAGGGTCAGCCTGCATATCCATGGTGTGTCACCCTACCTCCCTCTGTGTCCCGAATTATCAAGAGTTCTTTATTGGGAACAAGGTGGTGGCTATGGGCGGGAGGTCATAAAGAGTTGTAAGTTTCTGTAGAGCCATGGATAGATGGAGGAACTTCTGAACAGAGCACACTGACTTTGTTGGTTGCGGATAGATTTCTGGGTCTCTGTATAATTCAAAGACAGATCTTCCCCTGTGAAAGGCAGAGTGGGCTTGAAGCATCCTGGAGGTTTTCTCTCTGGCTCAGGGCTGGAGACTCTGATCCGCAGCATGGGGCCCAGTTTTTGTAAGTCTGATTTCACAGATGCGTTTTTGTACAGACAGATGAACAGACCCAGCGGCTCTGAAATGATGCATATTGTCAGTGCTTACCTGGTTTCATTTTGACAAATGTGACACCCGAGATGCCAGCCAAGAAAGTGTCATTTGGAAAGAAGTATTTTTGGCTAATGGGAAGGTTACCATATGAATATAAACAGACTCCAGAAAAGGTTTGGTCTTTAAAAAGGAAGTTATTAATGGTGGCAGTGTGAAATTTCCATGCTCAGATTTAGCCTATTGGGATGGGCATATTCCAGGATGCTGTTGGGCAAAGAGGCCTGGGGCTGAGGTGAATATAGGGAAAAGGGGAAGGATGAGCAAGCATCTTTTGGAAAGATAGCAGTCACAGGAGGGCATATATAGCTCACTGACTTCCTGAAACTCAGTTTTCTTAAATGTAAATAAAAATATTTGTCCCCATATTTTGTTGGACTATAATGATCAAATCAAAACTACACAAAAATGGACTTGGAGAGATGGCTTAGCGATTAAGGCGTGTGCCTGTGAAGCCTCAGAAAATCAGACCTCACCTACGCCAGATGCACAAGGTGATGCATGCACACGGGTGGTGCATACGCGCAAGGTAGTGCACACGTTTGGAGTTTGTTTGCAGTGGCTAAAGGCCTTGGTGCGCCAATTCTTTCTCTCTCTCTCTCGTTCTCGCTCTCATAAAAAATACAAAAATGAGGTCAGTCATTATTATTATGACATCTACATGAAATATATCAGCCTACCTTCTTCCTCTAGCAGTTATCTACTCAATGTTTCTTTCTGGGTCAAAGCTCCAGTCGCTACTGTTTGGACCTGACTGTGTGTGGGAAAGATGCTGATCTCCCAGAAGGTTGTGCAGCAGACAAGAAGGGTTGCAATGTCATGTACTGCTGATCTCCTTTCTCACTTTTACCTGTCTTTCCCCTCCTTGGTTCAGTGTTCCTGGGAGGTGGATTCTAAGGGAGGACTCCACGGCAGTGGGGAGCAAGTGGCAAGGTCAAGGCCTGGACAGTCTCTGACTTAGGCTTCCCATGCTTGTTGAGAATCCATGGCTTCAGAATCCTGCTAGTGCCTGGATTAGTTTCTGTTAAGAGTTAATTTTGGGGCTGGAGAGATGGCTTAGTGGTTAAGGCGTTTACCTGCAAAGCCAGAGGATCCCAGTTTGACTTTCCAGGACCCACGTAAGCCAGATGCACAAGGGGGCGCATGCATATGGAGTTCGTTTGCAGTGGCTGGAGGCCCTGGCATGCTCATTCTCTCCCCCGCCTTTCTCAAATAAATAAATAAAATATATTAAAAAGAGTTATTTTTCAGTTGATTTCTTAAGGATTAAAAAATAACATTTTCTAGCTCTTTTGCTTACGAACTATATAGATCTTTGGGGGATCCCAGTAGCAGCATTCTGATGTGTATTAATTCATTCGTATTGTTATCATCCGTCTTTGTGGTCTTGCTGAAAACACCTTCTCTACCCCGGACCCAAACCTCTGCCTCTGACTATGGTCCCTGGATGTGTCACTAGGAGGGAGTTCAGCCCGTTTTCTCTTTGATAGGTATCACACAGCTCTTCCCAGATTAGGTGCAGCTCCTGGAGAGCGAATCCTTTTCAGTCCGCAAGTTGTAACTATGGTGTGTATGGATTAGGCTGTGTTAGGCTATAGAGAGAGGTGTGATATGAGCCCTGCCTTCGGGGACTTGAAATCCAGCCCTTACATTGAGCTTTACTGGAGTCCCTGACTTGAGAAGAGGGCCTCCCAGGGGCTGGCCCTGGCCTGGACTTGGTCTTTCCAGGTGTGGCTAAAGTGGCCCAGCTCTAGTCTTCACAAGTCACGATTGTAATGGTCAATGTCATTCAGAGGCCCATCTGAGCTCTCGCATGATGTTGCTGGGTAGATGGCACACTGCTTCAGAGATGTAGCCTCGTGGGAGATTTTAGGTCACTGGCAGTGCATCCTGGAAGGGGACTGTGGGACATGGGTGGCTCTTGTTCTGTGTTTGCAACCCAGCTTCCATGCAGTGAATGGCTTTGTCTACTGTGTAGCTCGACCTCAAGGTACTGTCTGGACACCCACAGACCACGGAAAAGCAGGGGCCACACGGCCATGGTCTGAGTCTCCAAAAACTGAGGACCAAAATAACAGTTAGTTTCCTCGTTTCTAAGTATTTCATTATTGTGTGTTGGTCCCTAATTTTTTTTTTTTTTTTTTTTTTTTTTTTTGAGGTAGGGTCTCACTCTAGCTCAGGCTGACCTGGAATTCACTATGTAGTCTCAGAGTGGCCTTGAATTCACAGCGATCCTCCTACCTCTGCCTCTTGTGTGTCCTTTTTTTTTTTTTTTTTTTTTTTTTTTTTCTCCTTTGCTTAGGAATTTCAGGTCTGATCCTGTTCTTCTTTCATAGTAGGACCAGAAAAACCTGCTATAGGGGTCATGGTCTAGCAGGTAGAAAATACGAGAAAGACAACACTCAGGCCCAGAAGGCCTTCTTCACAGGTCCCCTCCCACCTTAGAACAGCTATCTTTCTATGCACGAGAACGCTTTCTTCCTCACTGCTTCTTTTTTCTTTTTCTTTCTTTTTTTCTTTGTGTGTGTGTGTGTGTGTGTGTTTTGTTTTTCGAGGTAGGGTCTCACGCTAGGTCAGGCTGACCTAGAATTCACTATGTAGTCTCAGGGTGACCTTGAACTCATGGCAATCCTCCTACCTCTGCCTCCTGAGTGCTGGGATTAAAGACGTGTGCCACCATGCCTAGCTCTCATTGCTTTCTTCTGCTCAGAGAGAGCAACATGCCACTCTGGGGCTGCTGGAATTTAAATCATCATCTTCTTATTTATTTATTTATTCATTCATTCATTTCATTCATTCATTCATTTTTGGGTTTTTATTGTAGGGTCTCACTCTAGCCCAGGCTGACCTGGAATTCACTATGTAGTCTCAGGATGGCCACAAACTCACAGGGATCCTCCTACCTCTGCCTCCCGAGTGCTGGGATTAATTAAAGGCGTGCGCCACCACGCCTGGCAAATTTTCTTCTTGTCTTCGGCTTCAGAGTCCTTCCTGTGCTATTACTGCCGTTCAGTTTGTGGGAAAGCTCTCCCATGCCATCCCAGAAGCTATGTCATACACGCATCCTCAACCCAATCTCTTTCTGAGTCAAATTTCCTTCTTCCTCTCTCTTGCTTTGGAGTAAAGAGAAGCTGAAAGTAGTCCACAACAAGGGCTTTGGGCCTAGAGTGAGAGTGAAATTCTTTATGGAGAGTGGGACACCCTTGAAAGTGAAAGTGAGTGCTAACAGTCTTTATGCCACTACCAGCGGCATCGTTTGTATCACTGGTCACACTCCTTAAGAGCTTCATTCTTTCCAACCAATGAATTTGTTCCAAAGAATCCTCCATTGAGTTCTCCTGTAAACCAGGCACCATTGTACTTCCTGAGGTCATCACAATGTAAACTACAAAGACAGATGATTGAGTTGGAGAGTTTCACAAGCAAAAAGGCTAAAGAATGCAGTCTTGTGTTGGGAAGTCTTCTCTGTATCGTTCCAATTTTAGTATATGTGCTGCCGAAGCAGGCACGAGTGTTGGGAAGTCTTTATCAGGAAGGCAATGTGTGAGCAGAGGGAGGTGGATAAGGAGCCCAAAACCCTCCTACTAAAAACGACAGTTGAGGCCAGGCGTGGTGGCGCACGCCTTTAATCCCAGCACTCGGGAGGCAGAGGTAGGAGGATCACTGTGAGTTCAAGGCCACCCTGAGACTATATAGTGAATTCCAAGTCAGCCTGAGCTAGAGTGAAACCTACCTCGAAAAAAACGGGGGTGGGGGGGAGAAAGAAATGGAATGGAACGCAGGCCAGAGAGAGTGGGACCATGGAGGACAGGGAGAAGAGCGTGAGAACTAGGAGGAGGCAGAAGGAGCAGGAATAAGAACCGATTTGATCTGAGGACCAGGGAAGACAGAAGTCTTAACATGATCTCTATTACCGCCCTTTCCTGAGGGACTAAATGACAGGAGGTGGCAGGGAGAGGAGGGCTGGAGGCACTGCCAAGCCTTCCCCAAGGTGTCTTGAAGCAGCTGGGGCTTGGAGATTATGATGGAGGCCCGATGCTGAGATGTGGATGTGGAAATTATCCACGTGTAGCCAAGGAAAGCCACGAGAGGCGCTGCCCTCCCCGTGGCTGGAAGAGGTTAAGGGAGGAAGGGTTGCAGAGCGCCTTCCTAGTTTAACACGTGAAACTTTGTGGTGTCTTTGCAGGTATTTTCCTTCCTTCCTTCCCTCTTTCTTTCTTTCTTTCTTTCTTTCTTTCTTTCTTTCTTTCTTCCTTTCTTTCATTTATGGGTATTTTCTTTCTTTCTTTCTTTCTTCCTTTCTTTCTTTCTATCTCTCTTTCTTCCTTTCTTTCATTTATGGGTATTTTCTTTCTTTCTTTCTTTCTTTCTTTCTTTCTTTCTTTCTGTCATGGGTATTTTCTTTCTTTTCTTTCTTTTTGCTTTATTTCTTTTTTCTTTCTGTCGTGGGTATTTTCTTTCTTTTCTTTCTTTTTGCTTTCTTTCTTTTTTCTTTCTGTCGTGGGTATTTTCTTTCTTTTCTTTCTTTCTTTCTCTTTCTTTCTTTTGTGGGTATTTATTTTATTTCTTTCTTTCATGGATATTTTCCTTCTGTTCTTTCTTTTTTCTCTCTTTCGTGGGTATTTTCTTTCTTTCTTTCTTCCTTCCTTCCTTTCTTTCTTTTGTGGGTATTTTCTTCAAGGACTCTGGTGTCGGTCCCTCTGGTGGGAGAGAGGATGCACTTAGGGGCTACAAACCCAACAAGGGTGTTCTGCGACATCCCGGAATCAGGGACTTGGTCTCCGAGGACACTATTTCATTCTCTTAGGTTAGCAGCACCGAACATGATGCACCCCAGTATATGTTAAAGCTGCAGCTGGAACAAGGGCCCTGATGACGGTGAGGACGAGGACGGGGATGAAACTTCTAAGAGATGGGAAAGCGCAGGGGTCGGAAATGCAAACTGATGAGTCGGGAGGAGGCAATACTCAGAGAAAGTTGGAGTCGTACACACAGGAGGAAAATCCGTTCCAAATGACCCACCACAGAATTATCAGTGTGCCTCCTTTGGCTAGGAGCAAGGGCTTGCTACAGATTCGATGAACCCAGGTTTGTCCAACCTACTGATGACTGACCAGCAAGAAGGAGAGAGTCAAGTCCGAGTTCCTTGATGCCATGGTAACCCGAGCAGCCTGGGCATCAGGACCACTTGGTTGTTCCGGGAAACACTAGGTCCTAGGTACTCCAGTCCACATGGAACTTGTGGATAGCTTTGTCACTGTGGAATTCCTGGTCCAGCCTACAGCAGTTGACAGGGCTGTCCCTTACCAGGGTCTGCAAGGCGTTCTTCTTGGTTTTCAGGTTCTGCAGCTCAAACACTTGGTTCTAGCAACCTCAGTGGGTTTTGGTTTTGGTTTGGATTTTTTTTTGTGGTAGGATCTCACTCTAGCTCAGTCTGACCTGGAACTCACTGTGTGGTCCCAGGTTGGCCTTGAACTCACAGTGATTCTCCTACCTCTGTCTCCCAAGTGCTGTCATTAAAGACATGTGCCACCACGCCTGACACCCAGCCAACCTCAGTGTTTTTTTTTTGTTTTTTTTTTTAAGGTTGGGTTCTAAGCTCTGCACCTGTGTCCTAACCAGCTTACATAAAAGTTTTCAGGAACAAAGACATTGTCACTTTATGATTCAGTGTCACTCACTTCCAAAAGTGTACTTTCTTGGAGGGCAAACTATCAGATCACCTTAATTGTATACATACATTCAAGTAGATTTTTAGGTGGGATTAAAAAATTGAAGGAGCCTGGGCATGGTGGCGCATGCCTTTAATCCGAGCACTTTGGAGGCAGAGGTAGGAGGATCACCATGAGTTCGAGGCCACCCTGAGATTACATAGTGAATTCCAGTTCAGTCTGGGTTAGAGTGAGACCCTACCTTGAAAAACCCAAAAACAAACAAAAAACAAAAAACGAAAAAAAAAAAACCACAAAACAAAACAAAAGTTGAAGGAGCCCATGCCTTTAGTATTGTGTTTTTTGTCTGTGAAGTAGGAGACAAACTGTCCGTATTCCAAGAGATTTGAGCAGATGGAAGGTATTGTATGGATGGGAGATGATCTTATGTGGAAGAACAAGAAAGTGTTGATCTCTGTAGAGCCAAGACTGAGCTGACCCCCCCGACACAGCAGTACATGTGTTGTGGTTTCCCTTCTCGGCAGGGCCCATGTCAGCCTGGAGAATGGATGCTGGGACAGACCACGGGAGGGAGGCGGGGGTGCAGGCGAACACGAGCAGATCGGTCGGGGAGAGGCTGCTGTGATGGACCACAAGAATCACACAGGCCCAGAGTGAACTGTGTTCAGGAAGATATTTATGATAGTTCTATTTATCAGGGGAGGATTAGACATAATAAATGTCCAACAAGGGAGTGTCAGCCAGGAAATGATGGTACCTTGTTTTGTTTTGTTTTTTTTAATTAACTTTTTAAGTCAGTAAACAGAGGGATGTGCTTCACTGTGGCATTTCCGTCCCCGTGCGTCATTATGCCTCGTTCTTCCTCATCTCCTTTCCAGGATCTCCTCCAGTCGCATCTCTCCCTTCAGCCCCGTCAGTTTTCATGTCACGTGTAGCTCATTATTCTCTTATTTCCCCTCAACATCGTGTTTCTTCCTCCTGCCCCCCCCCAGTCCTCTTTCCACTGTATCTTGTTATTGTAGATTATTTTTAAAGTTTTTAAAAAATTTTTAATTTTATTGACAACTTCTTTAATTGTAGACAATATCCCATGTTATTTCCCTCCCTTCCCCCACTTTCCCCTTTGAAACTCCACTCTCCATCATATCCCCTCCTCCTCTCAGTCTCTCTTTTCAGTTTGATGTCATCATCTTTTCCTCCTATTATGATGGTCTTGTGTAGGCAGTGTCAGGCACTGTGAGGTCATGGATATCCAGGCCATTTTGTGTCTGGAGGAGCATGTTGTAAGGAGTCCTACTCTTCCTTTGGCTCTTACATTCTTTCTGCCGCCTTGTTAATTTTTTAAAATTTTTATTTATTTATTTGCAAGCAGAAAGGAGAGGCCTAGAGGGAAGAGAAACAGACAGAGAGAGAATGGGCACGCCAGGGCCTCCAGCCACTGCACATGGAACTCCAGATGCGTGTGCCTGCGCCACCTTGTGCATTTGGCTTTATGCGGGTCCTGGGGAACTGAACCTCTGTTCTTTGGCTTTTCAGGCAGATGCCGTAACTGCTAAGCCATCTCTCCGGCCCTATTGTAGATTACTAAATAGACTGTAGACGGATGCGCATTAAGCAATCCTAGGTAGAAGGACCAGACATTTGTTTTTCCATGGTAGTGTTGGATCTGTGGTAGAGTGTTTTATACATTTTGAATTCTTAAAGCTTTTTTTTAAATATACTCACATTACTTATATAATACAGAAAAATCATTTTATTCAGGGAAAAATTCTTTCGATATCAAAAAGGGTTATTCAATCACAGTTGAATTTGACCTCAAGCAACTCTTTTCACTGTCTGTTGCATGGAGACTATCAGCATGGCCTTGAGAGTAAGGGCTTTGGTACTGGCCGTGCCTGAGTTCAAATCCCAACTGTGCGATGGATCCTAGCTGGCGCATATCTTGGGGATACCTCGGGCCTGGTTTCCTCACCCATCAGCTGGAAGAACACACATGCTGGGTTCCTCTTTGCAATTCCAAATCCCAGAAAGCTTTGAATACTCAGCCTATCTTGGGTGACAGCGTGGTCATTTGGCCACAGCATCCAACGTGAACTAACGTGCTCTTTCTTTTGCTTGAAGGGAATATTTATAACTCGGCAGTCGGACTGTTAATGTGTTTCCTCATGGACTGCTGCCCCAGACCCAACTTGTAGTGTTTCAGGAAAGAGACGGAGGACCCTAGAGTCTGCCTCCTAAGGTTATTACAGAATTCAAACAAACTACCACCGTGGAATTCTTAGCCCAGTTCCTGGCAGACAGGAAGTCCATGACCAGTATGGATGTCATGACTCCTGACCTCTCTCTCATCCAGTGCAGAGTTCTTTCTTCTGTCCCTTACTGGGACACCAGGGAAGACCGAGGTGTACCATGCAGCAGGAATTTAAGATGGCATTGTTTGAATTTTCTTACTTCCTTTCTCCTTTCAGATTTCTAGCCTTCTGAGGAATTAGTCACAGGGACTGTTGCATATTACCTGGGCACTCAAACAGTTAGAAAGGCCATCAAAAAATATGTTTTATTTCCTTAGTGAAGACTTTTATCTCAAAATCTAGATATTCATGATGAAATGTAATGTATTTGCAACATAATTGCTCCACATTTTCAGGATCACTTTGATAAAACTAGTTCAGTGTATAATTTTTGGAAAAAAAAATAGAATAGCAATGTATTTAAATTTCACTAGAAACTCATAATTAGACTTTTTATTGCAAAGTCTCTAATATCTTGAATATTTAATTTTCAAGAGTGATATACATTCAAGCCTTACAAAGCACACGTAGTATACACTGAGGTCCATCTGCCTGAGCACAGTGCTTGCTTCTCCTGTTCTTAGAGGGGTCCACGCATCATAAATTCTGTTAGTGTGGGTATTAGCCAACTACATTATTAACACCACCAAAGGGAATTTAAATGTATCATGTTATAGGATCAAAAGTTCTCTATTCTGAGTCAATGCCAGTAACATGAAGAATTTCCAGACTCCCCTGTGTGACCACAGGCAGCAGCGAGCCTGTTCCATCAGCCACGTGACCCCTCCCATCCAGAGGTGGCGCTTGCTGATCTCACAGGGCCATGACCCCTTCCGTCTCCTGTGGTGAAGGGTGTTGCATTCACAGTGTGAGCGCAGAGCCACAAGCCCTCACTCAGGCCTATAGGGAAACTTCTTTGCCATTTCATTTAGTAAATGCACTGAAGATGATCATGTAGCCTGCAGACCTGGAAACTCAATATAGTGTTCTGTATGGTAAACCAAAATAGACCTTCCTGAAATAGATGGCTCTAACTTTTTCCTCGTTGGTCAAGCGGCTTAACAGCTAGTCTGCTGGCCAGAAATGACTGTCTGCTAAGAGGGCTGCAGCCTTCTGACACTTCAAATCAGCAGGATCTTGTTGGAACCACGTGCGGGACCCACCCATCAACTCAGGGCACATTCCTGCAATCCTTGGGATCCAATTTACCCTCCCTGTTAATCCACTCATTAAGCGCCAAATCCCGGGGCGCCTTGCCAGATCCATCTGCATAAGTGGAGCTTATGAAGTTAGATCCCCCCAATTACGTTAGTTCAGTTGTCTCATTAGCCCCCATGCGTTATCCAAACCCATCATCAAATATGCTTTGCTTCACTCTTGTGGCCATTTTCTTAATACAGGTGTTGTCGGGGAGGGGGGGGAGAGGATTGTTTCTTAACACCCACTTGTGCTTAAGTGTTGTTTGATCCCCTAAATACAATCAATCTGCAGAGGAAGCAGAGCCAAGGCTGAGGGCAAGGAGGAATAGTGAGGGAGGCTGGGAGGTCCCCTTCTCCTTAGAATTAGAGATGAACATGGAGGCAGAACCTGATCTCATGGCGGGTCACGTATGCCTCCCTGGACAGGGGACACATTCTTGCAGACAGCTGTGGTCCAGCACTGGAAAACCATCCACTTTGTGTAACGGCTGCATCACTGACAGTGTAAGCACAGAGAAAAGAGCAGTCTGCATTTGGCAGGCGCAGGGCTCTCCCTGTGTTCAGGGCTCAGTAAAACCTCCCTGCTGCTTTGGTGATCCCAGGCATGTGTTGTGTTCCCTTAAAAAAATGTTTATTTTTATTTTATTTATTTTTTTGGTTTTTCAAGGTAGGGTTTCACTTTAGCCCAGGCTGACCCGGAATTCACTATGTATCTCAGGGTGGCCTTGAACTCATGGCGATCCTCCTACCTCTGCCTCCCAAGTGTTAGGATTAAAGGCGTGTGCCACCACGCCCAGCTTTGTTTATTTTTATTTATTTATTTGAGAGCAACAGACAGAGAGAGAAAGAAGCAGAGAGAGACAGAGAATGGACACGCCAGGGCCTTCAGCCGCTGCAAACGAACTCTAGATGCATGTGCCACCTTGTGCATCTGGCTTACCTGGGTCCTGGGGGATTGAGCCTTGAACCGGGCTCCTTAGGCTTCACAAGCAAGCACTTAACCACCAAGCCATCTCTCCAGCCCCATGTGTTGTGTTCCTGTGGTTGGCAGGTATCTTGTGAGAGCATGCAGGCTCAGCAGTCAGGAGGAGGGATTCTGTCTAAAGTTTTATCTCAGCCACACACCTTACAGCCCACCACTCAGCTAAGTTTCTCAGCTTTCAAGTGGCCATGTCCCCTCTCCGTAGTTTCCCCAGCTGCAATAGGCTTCAAAGTACCATCCGCAGCACACAGTAGGTGGTCAGATTTGTGACATAGTAGGTGCTCAGATTTGTGACTCTTCCTTGGGTCAAGAGTTGGTGATGTCCCTGCTACACGTGTGTGATCCAGATGGTATCTCTTGATTGCAACCATCGTGTCTCTTGGAAGTCCTGGGTGCCCTCGGGGCTTGCCCCACTGTTCCAGCCTCACTTGTGTTAAGTTGTGTGGAATCCTCCTGCCTGCTCCTTGGAACATCCCGGGGGTGGGGGTGGGGGTGGGGGACCAGAATGCTTCTAAGGAGGAGGCACTTCGGAATGTTTTCAAGTTCCCTGGATCAGTGTGCAGTCACCTTCAGTCCTTGCCACTCAGCGCCCCCTTCCAAAGTCACCGCAGCCCACCTCCTTGTCACTTTGGAGAACCCACACACAAAACAGCACAAGGCTGTGCTCAGCTTTGCTCCGGAAGTGCAAGGCCCATGGGCAAAAACTACATCAGAGAGGGGGGGTGCTGGGGTGTGGACGCTTGGGTTAGGGGGTCAGGCAAGGAGGGGCAGAATGTATGTTCATATGCACTAAGAGAGAGCGCTGTAAGTTGTGTTGAGGAAAAAAAAAATCTCCTTACCCTTTATTTACCATGGTGGGTAGCCACTGGGAAAGCGAGGGGGCGGGGTGGGAAAGGAAGACAATAGAACGCTGTGCTGCGTTGCTATAAAAGCAGCTCCAAGCTAGCAGTGTGGCAAACTGGAGCACCACCCTGCTCACTTAGCCCCAGGGCTTAAAGGAGGGTCTCCCTGCAGCTGCTGGTGGTGGCGGGAGGGTGGGCAGCAGCGGGAGCAGAGGCCTCCTTGGCAGCTCTGGGGAAATGAAGGAGGCAGGTCTGTAAGATTCCTGCCTGGGACAGGAAAGCCAGGAGAGAGAGCAGGCAGATGCAGATCCCTTGGACCAGAGGGCCCCAGAGGGGGTCGAGGGGCTGTTCTGGAGAGACGTTGGAGAGGCCTTATGGGGAGACCATAGAGGAGGTGGCCAGAACAGCAGCGAAAGCACTCCTCTCATGCAGCGAGTGACCAACATATGGAACCTGTTATCTGGACGGGTTACAGGCTGAAGGAGCTCCTAGGGTTGTTTTTTTTTTTTTTTTTTTCAGGGGTGGGGTGGGGAGGGGAGCCTTTCTAAACAAAAGGAATTTGAGAAGGGTTGGAGAAATAATGAGAAATGCAAACTTGACCCCGGGGGAGGGAGGAGGAGTTTCCTTCTATCTCTCTGGCTTCTTCCCTGCCTGCTGGTCCTTACATGTTTTCAGTTCCTGGGACCCAGGAAGACTCTCAGGAAACCAGTGCCTTGCTCGATGTGGCAGTGCTGCTGGCCTGGGCGGAGGAGGGGGGCCCTGGAACCAACTTAGTCCTTTGTGCTTCAAGGGTAGCCTGGCTGTATAGAGCTCTGAGGACAGGCAGACGGCTTCCACTGGAATGGTCTTAGTGGAGTTGACTGGGAAGCCCGACCAAGGACTCACTGTTTCTGCATGGGGTGATGGGAGGAGACCTCAGGGTCCTGATCATCTCTGCTCTTCTCACTGTCGTTTTTGTAAAGCACCACACACACATGTGAGCAGACACCCTCACAATACACAGAGTTCTTACGGACATACATGCCTGCACACCCAAACATGCACTCCTCATAGACATAGGTACTACATGTGGGCACGTGCTCCTCATACAGACACCATGCGTGGGCACACATTTGTAGATGCATATGGACTTAAAAACCAGGGCTGGAGGGATGGCTTAGCGGTTAAGGCATTTGCCTGCAAAGCCTAAGAACCCAGGTTCAATTCCCCAGGACCCACGTTAGCCAGATGCACAAGGGGGTGCGCATGCGTCTGGAGTTCATTTGCAGTGGCTGGAGGCCCTGGCACGCCCATTGTCTCTCTCTCTCTCCCCCCTCCCTCTTTCTCTTTCAAATAAATAAATAAACAAATACAAACCAGTCAGCACTCATGTGAACATAGGTACAACACACTCACAGACACATAGATACACACACCCAAATACCACACTCTCCCACAGATTACTGCCACCCAGACACAGACATGACCCCACATACTAACACAGATGCACATACATTATAACATGCATTCCACATTACTCACACAGAAACATCCTCTTAGACACACACACACACACACAGAACCGATCTGTGTCCCAGTGCGCACACACTGGTTTGAGGCCTTTTGCTTGCCAGCCTGGGGCGATAGTTATTGCCCATCTGCTCCTAAGACCAGGTCCAGGTGGTCTATGTAGTCATGGCCTGTCCCATGGGCCTTTGTTCAGGGAGACCTTAGGAAGAGCATTTTGCCTGCGTGCTCATGCTTTCGTTCTTTCCCATGATGCCCCACCTGGGGCCCCTGCTATGCCTGACACCCCGTTTGCCACGACCCTGGAAGGAAGGTAGGCCGACAATGTTGGGTCGTGCAAAGTTTGACTTATTTCAGGAAGACAATGGCAGAATGGAGGAGTTTGTAACTTGAATGTAAATGCAAATGACCCTCTGGAGTTACAGTGCCAGAGTTGTGGTGGGGGTACCCCCTCTCCTGCCCTTCTGTCTCACCCTAGCTAGGCAACATTGCCATCCTTATGAATCCCCTGTTCATAAAAGATAAAGTCCCTTCCCACTTCCCCTCGGTTTCTCTCCATATCTTCTGTTTCCAGTTTCCCAGTCTCTCTCTTCCCTCCTCTCTCCCTCCCTCCCCTCCTCCCTCCCTCTACACACGTGCAAGCACAGTCTCTCACTGACCTATCCTGACACCTCAGTGAGCAGAGATGGACCCACACCTGCTCTGTCACTTTGCAACAGGCCCGTCAGGGCTGCAGGACCTCAGCTGAAGCCACATTCTGGTGATTGGCCCTTGAGGCTCGCACGTTCTTCACGGTTCCAGCTTCAGGGAGGCAGCAGTATCCTCGAGAATGAGCCGTTTGAGAGTCTCTGTCTAAGCATTTAAGCCTTCTTATCAACGATCATGAACGTCCCTGTTCACACGAAGACACGACATTTGTGACCTTGGCAGTCCATCCACCTCGTTGAGTTGAGTTTGCCTATCTTTTGTTCTGTCACAAATCACCTTCAAGACGGGTAGGTTGAAAGAGCAGCTATTTTATCATTTCTTTTGAGAACTTTGCAGGAATTTGGAAGAACAGGCTGGGTGGTGGTTCTGTGCTTGGAGGTCTTGACGCAGGTGAGCCAGAAGTATTTGCCTGGAGATGGGCGGATCGGGACTAGCCAAGTTAAGTTGTTTGCAAGATGGGTCAGGGGTAGCTAAAAGGCTAGACTCAGCCGCGCCTGTCCAGGAGATAGTCAAGCGTCGTGGCCTCTGAGCCCTTAGCCTTCTGACATGTTGGACTGGGGCTCTAAGGATAAGGCCAGTCTCATGGCCTTTTATGATCCAGCCTTCGAAGTTGCATAATGTTGCTTACATTATACTGGTCAAAACACTATCTTGGTCAAAATAGTCACAGCCTCACCTGGACACAGAGGGAGGCAGCATAGATATCATCTTGACAAGGGAGAAAGAAGTGTCCAAAATCAGCAGCCGCCTTGAAGCCAACAGCAAGGAGATGCGCGTAGCTGACCCTCGTGTATTTTTCTGCTTAGAACTTCTTATACAGAATTTACCCATCTTTGCTGCCTGAAAGATCAAGAGAGCCCCCAGTGTTGTGCTCAACTTTCTCAAGTTTCCAGGGTTATCTCCTGAGGCCAGCAGCCTGTGCCCCCCCCCCCCGTTTCTTGAGTGGCTTTCCATACGTGGCGCCCTCAATCTCCATGACAAACTGGAATGGAAATAGGCCCATCGGAAGCAGTGCGATCTTCCAACAGCATAGAGGACGCTTGTCTGGGGGACACTGTGGAGCAGGGATGACCAAAAGGATGACAAAGCCATCAGGGTGGAAAGGGAGTCATCGAGGGTGAGGGTGTAGGTGTCCTGGACATGGCTACACATTATCTTGTGAAGCAGAGAGTTCTGCGCCATGCCCTTCTTCCTCCTGCCTAGATCAGGCGGCCAGGGTCCCAGCCCGGCCTCTCAGTGTTCAGCATCCGATGTTGGCCAAACTCACCCAAGGGCCCCAGGAGGAAGCTCTCGTGGCATGCACTGGCAAAGTTTTCCCTCCATGCATCCTGGGATGACTCCCTGTGAGAAGCAGAGAGCCGCTTCTAAGACAAACTAGCCCCTCCTTCCAGGTGTTCCGCTAATTTCTTGCATCCTGTTGGCAACTCACTGTTCCTCCACCCCCTTCTCGTTAGACAAGAATCCTAGGAGATCCGGATGCCACGTCATGACGCCATGGCTTCAGAGGAACACAGAGACATCGGGAGGACCAAAAGTTGAGCTGAGCAATAGGGGTCATTTGGTAATGACTCAGGGTTAACATAGAGGAATAGAAACATGGGCTATTCCAGCGGAAGAAAATTCTTGGAAATTCTTTTGTTTTTCTTTCTTTTAATTGAGAACTTTAGTAAAGGAACATGCTGTAATTTGATCACATTTCCCTTCCTTTAACCCTCTTCTTGTCCCTTTCCCACCCTATCCGCTACTTTGAAAGAGGGATGCTCCTCTTTCAGAGTACTCTTTCCTCTGTTTCGTTGTCTCTTTTCTTTTCTTTTTTTTTTTTTTTTTTTTTTTCCAGGTAGGGTCTCACTCTAGCCCTGACTGACCTGGAATTCACTCTGTAGTCTCAGGGTGTCCTTGAACTCACGGTGATCCTCCTACCTCTGCCTCCCAAATTCTGGGATTAGAAGTGTGCCCACCACGCCCAGTCTTATCTCATTACTTTAAAAAAATTTTTAAATTAAATTATTATTATTAAGTTTTTGGATTTTCTTGCTTTTTGGGATTTTGAGGTAAGGTCCCACTCTAGCCCAGGTTGACCTGGAATTCACAGGATGGCCTCAAACTCATGGCGATCCTCCTATCTCTGCCTCCCGAGTGCTGGGATTAAAGGCATATGCCACCACACCTGGCCCAATTTTTTGGTTTTTCAAGGTAGGGTTTCACTCTAGTTATCCTGACCAGGAATTCACTCTGTAGTCTTAGGGTCACCTCAAACTCACAGTGATCCTTCTACCTCTGCCTCCAAAGTGCTGGGATTAAAGGCGTGCACCACCACATCTGGCTGTCTCACTTCTTTTATTCCCCTCCATCTCATTATCAAAATGTGGATGGGGCCGGGTGTGGTGGCGCACGCCTTTAATCCCAGTATTCGGGAGGCAAAGGTAGGAGGATTGCCATGAGTTCGAGGCCACCCTGAGACTACATAGTAAATTCCAGGTCAGCCTGGGCTAGAGTGAGACCCTATCTTAAAGAAAACCGAAAAATGAAAAAAAAAAAAAAAAGGTCTTGTAGGGTTACCAGTAACCTCTGAGGGGTCATCAATGTGCCAGTTGGTTTATGCTAAGAGGACAGTAGCACAAAGCACACCTTTGCACCCCGTGGCTCTTACATGCTTTCTACCACCTTTTCCATGTCAATGTGCCCTGAGCCATGGATGATTGGAATTCGTTCATGAATTCCGTGAATTCTAAACTTAGGACTTGGGGGTCAGTGGGTTCAACTAGTCAATGTTGGTGCTAAGGACTGAACCTGGGGCCTTGCACATACTAAACTCTATACCCATCTACAGCTCCAGTCCAGGTCAATCAAAAAAGGGGGGAAAGCTGGGTGTGGTGGCGTAAGCCTTTAATCGCAGCACTCAGGAGGCAGAGGATTGCCGTGAGTTTGAGGCCACGCCATAGTGAACTGCAGGTCAGCCTGGGCTAGAGTGAGACCCGACCTTGGAAAAAAACAAAAAAACCAGAAAACAATTTCTGGGTTCTTTGACTTCTTCACAATAAAATAAGGAATTAGGGAAAGGACTATTTTAAATTTGAGAAAGAAAGCCCCATGTTGTGTGCACATGCTTGCCAGTCACTTGGGATCAGCCCCACTGTGGCATGTCCTCTTTCACTTCTGAGGACCAGCGTGGAGCCTGTTTTTCTCTAAACAAGTAAAGCAGCCAATGGAGCAGGCGTGGTGCTTGCTGTCAGTGGGCTGCAAAGAAATGACAGGTGCTTTGGGCTTGCGGATCAAGTCAAAGGCATGGCGCAGCATTGGCTGTGAGGACACACAGACGGGGGTTTAATTCCCAGCTCTGCCTCTCCATGGATGTGCTGTCTTGAGCCAAATTACATAATCCCTGTGAGCCTCAGTTTCCTCAGCTGCAAAGTGGGGATAATCATCGTATCGATGAGGATTAATTGAGATAATCCGTGGAAAGTGTTCTGCAAAGTCTGGCATATGGTAAAGCTCAGGAAAGGTTAGGAGTTATTACAAGCGATTATTATGACTTGTGTCTGTGATTAAAGACAGCTTTGAGCGCAGGGTGTTTGTGCCAAAATTGCTTTCAGAGGACAAGCTGGGGTTGGTTTTTTTGAGCCTTGCCCCGCTGCCCAGAAAGTCACTAGAATGTTTGGGATTGAAGTCATAATGTTTAGTAAGTGTCTGCCTCACACTCCAGTCTTAATGAAAGATTGCTTTGCTTGTGTGCACATCCCTGCATCGCAGCATGAGTGGGTGAAAACAGACCCATAAAATCCTCAGACAGCTCTTCTGCCTCTGCCTCCCGCTCTGTGATAATGTCCCATGGTGAATGTGGGACCATGACTGAAAGGAGAGGCACTTAGCTGATTGGAGGATGGTTTTTAGACAGTGAGACCAGCACCTTCGCGTGCCACTGTCCCACCCTCATGGAAGAAGGCTGCCCGCGAGGTAAAGGGGAAAGTGTGATTGGCTGTGCTTGGCACAAGTCTGGTTGCCAAGCCCGAGGAGGAAGCTTGCCATCTGACCACAATTCCTTCAGCCAAGTCCTGTCAAGGGCCAAACCCGGACGGTTTCGTGCCCCTGGCTTTCCTTCTGCCACCATAGATGATGCAGAAAAAGGGCTGAGCACTGCCAAGCCAGCTGTAGTCTTCGTTTGAAAGGGGGAAAAGAACATGAATCAAATGGAACTCATGTTTTGGGAAGCCCCTGAGCTTTCAACTCTCCAGATAATGCCAACTTCTTTAGTCTCTCATTGCTTTTTCTTTCTTTTAAAATTTAATTTAATGAATTTATTTGCAAGCAGAGAGAGAGAGAGACAGAATGGGCACACCAGGGCTTCTAGCCACTGCAAACGAACTCCAGATGCATGCACCCCCTTGTGTATCTGGCTTACGTGGGTCCTGGGGAATTGAGCCTGGGTCCTTTGGCTTTGCAGGTAAATGCCTTAACCACTAAGCCATCTCTCCAGCCCTAGTCTGTCATTTCTTAGTCTCATTCTTTGCTGGGTTGATGAGCTAGATATTTTATCGCAGCATTATTTTCACTGTTGCTCACTATAATCATCAAACTGGTCACTCAGCAGCCACTGCCTTGCGATAAGGCTTCTTATACTTGCTCAACATTTGCATGCACCAGATGCTGGCCACAGGTGCCCAAGGCAAGCATAAGGCACAAATGCCAAACAAAAGCCTCGGTGGGGCAAGTCATTTGCTGAAGCTAAAGTGATTCTTCAGTGTCAACTTTATCTCCAGTTGTTGGTGTATCTGAAACAACATTTTTTGTGTGTGTTTTCACACTTAGACAACGGAGTTAACTCTGATGCAGAAAATAATGTCCCAAATGGCAATGACTTAGAACATTAAATGATTTTAAAATAGCCTGACTAGGGCCAGAGATATAGCTCAGTCAATAGAGCATTTGCCTAGCATGAATAAATAAATAAATCCCCAGCATTGAATAAACCAGGCACGGTAGTACACTTCTGTAATCCAAAGATTTGGAAGGAGGCCGGGAGGATCAGAAGTTCAAGGGAATCCTTGGTTACATAGTGAATTCAGTGACAGCCTGGGATACATGAGACCTCGTCACAAGAATAACAGAAAGAAAGGAAGAAAGAAAGAAAGAAAGAAAGAAAGAAAGAAAGAAAGAGAGAAAGGAGGGAGGGAGGGAGGGAGGGAGGGAAGAAAGAAAGGAGAAAGAAAGAAAGAAAGAAAGAAAGAAAGAAAGAAAGAAAGAAAGAAAGGAGGGAGGGAGGGAAGAAAGAAAGGAGAAAGAAAGAAAGAAAGAGAAAAGAAAAAAGAAGGAAGGAAGCAAAAGAAAGAAAGAAAGAAAGAAAGAAAGAAAGAAAGAAAGGGAAAGAAGAAAGGAAGGGAAAGAGAGAAAGAAAAAGAAAGAAAGGGAAGGAAGGAAGGAAGGAAGGAAGGAAGGGAAAGAAAGAAAGAAGGAAAGGAAAGAAAAGAAAGAAAGGAAGGAAGAAAGGAAAGGAAGGGAAAGAAAGGAAAGAAAGAAAGAAAGAAAGAAAGAAAGAAAGAAAGAGAAAGAAAGAGAAAGAAAGAAAGAGAGAGAGAGAAAGAAAGAAAGAAAGAAAGAAAGAAAGAAAGAAAGAAAGAAAGGAGTCTAACCATAAAATCTCCATCCATGCACATGAAGGGAGGCACCCTATACGTGTGCACAAGCCCATACTTGCACGTGTGTGTGTACAGTGGCAGCTGAACATGAATACCCAGAAGAAAATGAGAATGACTGGACAGCGGGGCCAGTAGCCTAATGGTCTCAGATTTTCTCTGTACTTTCTTTCCAATCTTCCCTTTGGCTGTGAAATGAGCAAAAGGTAAAATAAATTGGAGCTTCCCAGGGCTCATGTCATATACTAGGCTCCCTTCAGATCTCTGCCAGGAGAGGCCTGAGCCAGAGAGCTCCTGGCCTGGGAGTAAGTACACTGCCTTCCCTCTGACACTGCCACAACAGCACACGCCATTTTGATGTGTGTCATATCTTCCATCTCTTGCTGCCTTGGAGCCCAGAAAGATACACTTTCAACAATGTGAAATCTCTCTTCCAGCAACAAGCTCGTAGTTTTCCACTTCCCTCTCAGTGTATCGAATGATCCCGGAAGAGAGGGGACGCACATGTTCCTGGTTCTTTCAGAGGTACCTAGTCCTCATTGTCTGGTCTCCAGAAAGACCAGTTTCAGTCAGCCTTTGGAGGGTCTCTATGTTATTTGGGTCCAGCCTAGCATGTTGTTACCTGTGTCCTTAGACTGTATTCCCTGTTTCAGCATGGAAGCTGGCATCGCATGACCCTTGAAGACTTCTTTCAGACACTGGTCCCAGGCTTGATCATGCCAACCAGTTTCCAGATCCTGAGTGTGAAGTGTTAAGACTTTTGCCATTGTTTTTGTTGTCTTTTTTTGGTTTGTTGATTTGGGACAGTCTGGCTATGTTGCCCAGGTTGATCTCAAAACTCACAATCCTTCTGCCTCAGTGTCAAGAATGCTTGGGATTGCAGGCATGTGCTTCCAAGCTTGGCATCTGAAAAAGAAGAAGCAGTGCCCTTACCTGCGGCTACAGACCTGCCCATGCCTAAGGGATTTTTTTTTTTTTCTGAGAGACAGAGATAGAGATAGACAGAGAGAATGGGCGCACCAGCAGCCTCTCAGCCACTGTGAACGAACTCCAGACGTGTCCGCCCCTTGTGGTCAAGTGTGGTATTGCACCCTTTGTGTCACTTTTTTGTGTCTGGCTAAATGTGGGACCTGGAGATTGGAACTGGTGTTCTTAGGCTTGGCAGGCAGGCACCATAACTGCCAAGCCATCTCTCCAGCCTGGATTTTTTTTGTTGTTGTTATTGTTGTTTTTAAGGAGTTTTCATGAAGTACCAGAGAGAGCAGGGCTCATCTTTGTCTCAAGTGCCAATCACTCTTGGTTTTCTACGAGTTTGTGTGACATCCCACCTCATCTTCTAGGGACAGTCGTCAGGCTGCTCACCAATCACAGCTCTGTGCCTTGGCCTCTCAATGTCTCTCCTTTTTCTTGTGTTTCATAAGCCAGGGACGTGTCAGTGTCCCCTGCTCCCCTCCTTAGCTGTGCTAAGAGTGACTAAGCCCACTTAGAGCTAGCTAAAGCAGAAGGCAGAAGGTGCGGCAGAAAACACACACATCCACATTCACGTGAGGTCATTTCTCCTTCGCTCCTTGTGGGCAATTCCCAATTGTTCCTTCTTTCACCCTGCTACAAGTATTTCCCTCCCTTGTTGGGTTTGGATTCATCCTGCCCCAGATGACCTGTGTGTCTCCAGTTTGAACCAAAACCAAGATTGCCAAGCCCCATGAATGCAGGTGAGTCTAACTGGTCTGTTCTCACCAGCATCTTTAGCACCTTCCCTTTGGACATCACGTGTGTATTTTCATTAATCTTGCCCTCTTTCCGCTCTTCTGCTTCCGGATCATTAATAAGGAGATTAATCAGAACCAGACCACCTCCATGGAAGACTCCATCAGGATCTCTCCCTCTCTCCCTCCCTCTCTCTCTCTCACCTCCCAGCCTTGTCATGGGTCAGAACACCTTCATGTGGTCCTGTGGCTGACTTTGAAGCCTCTGGACGTGTGATCAGAACAAAGCCAGTGTGAACGAATTTTGCAGTGAGGACTTGGGAAACAAGCTCTGCGGGTCTTTTTATGTCCCTCATTGAATATTTCCACCACATTCCTTTCATTGTCGTCATTTAGCTTGAAATCAATCACTTTCCCACCTCGTTCCTTTTCTAGCCCCTGAGCAAGATGTAAAGGTTATCTAACAGGATGTAGGCTTGGGAGCCCGGAGCGTGAGTCAGAGACCATGTCATTGCTGGAAAATTCTCTGGAGAATTAGGCCCATCTGGGTACAGCTGGGCAGTCTCTTCTTTAACCCCAGCCAGAAAAAAAAAAAAAAAAAACTTGCATTTGCCTCCAGATGACTGTGTGGCTTCATAAGAAATGGTGAAATCTCTTGGATTTGCATATTAAAATGTTGGCAGACTAAAAGCTATTTTCACACTGATGTCATGGGTCCCCTCGAAAGAAACATCATACACTCTTTCTATCTTCTCTGGAAGTCACCACGGGATTCCAGGGCTGGCTGCAAACCCAGGCCATGAGATGGCATATCTGGCCCTCTGTCCCCTACAACATGTTACCTCTGCAAGGATGGGTGACTATCAGAAAGATTGCCTTGCAGAACCTCAGATACAGCAGATGCAGGAGGGACAGGGGCCAACTTACTTTACTAAGTCTTTCTTTCTTTCTTTCTTTCTTTCTTTCTCTTTCTTTTCTTCTTTCTTTCTTCTCTTTCTTTCTTTCTTTCTATTTGAGAGAGAGAAAGACAGAGAGAGGGGGAGGAAGAGACTGAGAGTGAATGGGCACCCCAGGGCCTTTTCAGCCGCTGTGGACAAACTCTAGATGCACGCATCCCCTGTGCACACGCAACATTGTGTGCCTGTGTCACTTCTGTGTCTGGCTAAACGTGGGGCCTGGAGATTTGAACAAGTGTTCTTAGGCTTTGCAGGCAGGCGCCTTAACCACTAAGCCATCTCTCCAGCCCCTAAGCATTTCTTTCATCAGGAATACTAGGAGAAGGAAAAAGAAGCAGCACCCTTGAATCCCTTGATTATATTGTTTAAGGCTGAGGCTCCTTGGAGTGGTGCTCAACCTGCTGGATGGCAGCTATACTGAGTCCACACTTAAGCATAACCCTGGAAATAATTCTCCAGAATGTGTGAGATTTGGGGGACTACACAGATGGCTTACTATAATGGTGAAGAGCATGAACCGTGGTTCAGACGTCCCAAGTGGGATGCAGAAAACAACTCCCTCGGAGAGGTGGGATCAACGTTTTCATGTGATCCTTCTCCCCGAACTCCAGTCAGGTTCCATAGTTCCCTTCCACATACTGGGGAACTCATCGCGGTGAGGGGAAGAATCCACTCAGAAAGACAGATGCTCCGTGTTGTCTCTCATCTTCAGCATCCAGATTTTAAACATCAGAAGGCAAGACATAGAAGGACTATTTAGGGACTGGAGAGATGGCTTGGCAGTTAAGGCGCCTGCCTGCCAAGCCTAAGAATGCAGGTTCCAATCTCCAGGTCCCACATTTAGCCCAGATGCAAAAAGTGACACAAGGGCGCAATGCTGCACTTGCCCACAAGGGGGCGCATGCGTCTGGAGTTTGTTCACAGCAGCTGAGAGGCTGCTGGTGTGCCCATTCTCTGTCTTTCTCTCTCTCCTCTCTCTAGCTCTCTCTCTCTCTCTGTGTCTCTCTCACATAAAAAACTTAAAAAAAATTTTTTTAAGTAGGACTATTTAGGAAGAGGAAGGAAACCAGGGAGGAAGAAGGAGGGACTTGGACATGGAGCTGTGAGTATGGTCAAAGCACATGACATACACGTGTGCAAAGATGAAAAGGAAACCCATTATTCTGTATAATGAATATATTCATTAAATGGTTAAATAGTTACTCCAGGGCTGGAGAGGTGGCCTAGTGGTTAAGGTTTTGTCTGCGAAGCTTAAGGACTCACGTTCAGCTCCCTGGATACCATGTACACCAGATGCACAAGGTGACACATGCATAAGGTCGCCCATGTGCACGAGGTGGTGCACATATCTGGAGTTCAATTACAATGGCTGGGTGCCCTGGCACACCAATTCTGTTCTAAAAAGTTACTCCAGGGCTTGAGAGATGGCTTAGTGGTTAAGGCACTCGCCTGAGAAGCCTAAGGACCCAGGTTTGATTCCCCAATACCCATGTAAGCCAGATGCACATGATGGCGCATGGATCTGGAGTTCATTTGCAATGGCTAGAGACCCTGGAGTTACCATCTTTCTCTCTCTCTATATGTGTGTGTGTGTGTGTGTGTGTGTGTGTGTGTGTGTGTGTGTGTGCACATATTTCTCTCTCTTGCTCAAGTAAATAAATAAATAAAATATATTTTTTTAGGGCTGGAGAGATGGTTAGCAGTGCTAAGCCTAAGAACGTCAGTTCCAATATCCAGGTCCCACGTTTAGCCAGATGCAAAAGTGACACAAGGGCACAATGCTGCACTTGACCACAAGGGGGCGCACACATCTGGAGTTCATTCACAGCAGCTGAGAGGCTGTTGGCGCCCCCATTCTCTATCTGTCTTCCTCTCCCTCTCTCTCTGTCTCTCTCTCTCTCTCTCTGTCTCTCTCCAAAAATAAAATAAAATATATTTTTTTAAGTTACTCCACATGGATTGGGGAGCGAAGGCTCAGTGAATAAAATTTAAGTAGCAGAGTTTGGATCCCCAGGCCCCATGTAAAAAAAAAAGCCAATAGCAAGACGGAGGCAGAGACAGGAAGCTGTCCCAGAAAGCTCATGAATGACAAGAGACCCTGCCTCCAACAGGTGGGAGATGAGGGTCAAAACAAGACTTATCCCCCATCTCCACACCTGCACACCTGAACACGTCCATGCACACAGAGTAAATGAATATTTTAAAAAAATCCGTGCAGGTGCAGCCAGAGGTAACTGGGTAGATTGTCATGTGGAGAAGCCAGTCCTGAGAGGTGGATTCAAACCCAAAGAGTGTAGCCCACTCTCTGCATTGCACAAGACAGAGAGAGGTTACTGTCAGCCCAGATCTTTTACCACTCTGGTCCTCCTTGGCTGCCTTTCCCACTTCAGCTGCTTCTTAGATACCCCAAAGCCCTCTGTGTATATTGTAAATTGAGCCAAAAAGGAGGAATCAGAAACTGCTCTCTTTTGAGTATTTTGAGGGATGGTGAAACCTTGTAGGAATGTCGCTTCTGAGACCGAGGACCCACCATATGTGGGAAAACATTGTTAAGTGAGGAAAATAGCATGTGCGCACTGCTCGGGATCCTGGAAACCTCTGCAATGGGAAATGGGCACTGGGGAGAGTGGAAGAAAGGGGTTTATGGAGGTCTTTAACAGGTCTTTTTCTAATTATAGCCAAGAAGAGCCCGGGGACCATGGCCCGCTTTGAAGCCAGGGCCTGTATTTTCTTTGGGCAAAGAAGGCAGAGTTGACTGGCTTCCAAACCAGGCTTGGCAGAAGTCTGTGCAAGCTCTCACGCCAGTCAGCCGTGCCTTGGGTAGGTCTTGATTGGTGTTGCTGCTCATTCAATAAGCAGACTCGAAGCTCTGCAGTGTGTCCAGCCGTGGGCCGGGCAGCTGGGATATATGGGTGAAAAAGACAAGGTTCCCATCACGGCAGAGGGGCCCTGCCAATACTAATAGCTATCGGATAGTGGCTTATGTTGAGGTTTCCACAAATGACTGTAAATACTAGAAAAGTCCCCACGGGCAGAAAAATAAACTGTCGTGCCTGGGTCCAGAAGACATTGTTTTTCTGTTTCCATTCTCTGCTCCAGGTAGTCCACTGAGGAAATCCTGCCCCAGGAGAGTCCCCAGGAGAGTGGGAAGTGAAGGTTCTGGTGACCCCCAAAGAGGCCTGAGACCAAACTTGACCTCTTCTCATCCTTAGCATATTCACCAATGTTATCCCCCCGCCCCGCCACACGCACGCACGCGCACGCACCCTACACAAACTTGTCTCCTGCATATATTCATTCTTGTGCTGACAGCTCATGGTACTCCCACAAGCGGCGTAGCAGATCAAAGAGCAAGCCCTGTGAACAATGGCATTTGAGAGGAAGCCTTGTGGGGACCATGCTGGCACTGGCTGGTGGAAGGCAGATGGAGAGGAAAATGCTTGGTCCTGTGTGTGCGTATGCAGTAAGGGCAGGCGTGCAGCTTCCTATGGCCACAGACCCCTCAGGTTCATGTTCAACGGCCATTTTACGTGTGCTCACTGCGTGCCTTCTGTGGTTCTTCTACTGCGCAGTAACCTGAGTGTTACCTGCTGGATTCTTGTCTCTACCACCCACTAGCACTCTGTCTCCAGACCGCAGTGTCTTTTAAAGATTTTATTTTATTTCTATTTATTTATTAGAGACAGAAAGAGGCAAAGAGAGAGAGAGAGAGGGGAGCATGAGAATGGCCACACCAGGGCCTCCAGCCACTGCAAACAAACTCCAGACATGTGCACCCCCTTGTGTGTCTGGCTTACGTGGGACCTGGAGAATCGAACTGGGGTCCTTAGGCTTCGCAGGCATGTGCCCTAACCGATAAGCCATTTCTCCAGCCCACAGACCAGTTTCTTGATCTGAGAAAATTAAGTTTGGCTAGGGTCTTTTCCAGCTTCCAACTTGTGTGTTTTAAGGAATTCTACTAGCAGCATCCTTGCACTTCCTTTCTGCCAAAAAATATATATATTTTTTTTTCATTTTTTTTGTTTTTCAAGGTAGAGTCTCATTCTAGCCCAGGCTGACCTGGAATTCAGTATGTAGTCTCAGGGTGGCCTCGAACTCATGGCAATCCTCCTACCTTTGCCTCCCGAATGCTGGGATTAAAGGCGTGCGCCACCACGTCCAGCCCAAAATATAATTAAAAAAAAAAAAAAAAACCTAAAAGTAGGTTGCCAAAATGGAGTCTAAAAGAGGTGTGTCTAGAAGAAGTACATGTGTACGTGTGTATATGAGTTCCTATGTGTGTATATGTGTTCCTATGTGTACACGAGTATGCCCATGCAGGTGTGTGTATACACACACACACACACACTATATGCACATGCATGTGGAAGTCAACCTCAAGTGATGTTTCTCAAATACTTGTCCACCTTTTTTTTGTTGTTGGTTTTTGTTTTTATTTGTTTGTTTTTCAGAGTAAGTTCTCACTCGAGCCCAGGCTGACTGGCACTCACTCTGTAGTCCCAAACTGACCTTGAACCTATAGCGATTCTATTACCTCTGCCTTCTGAGTGCTGGGATTAAAGGCGTGCACCACCATGTTCAGTGCCTGTCCTCCTTTTTTTTGAGACAGGAACTCCTATTAGCCTGGAACTCATGAAGTAGGCCAGACCGACTAGTCAGGGAACCCCAGGGTGCCCGCTGTGTCTGTTTCCTTAGCATGGGGGTTACAAGGGCACCGTTGTGCCTTTTTTTTTTTTTTTTTTTTTTTTTTTTTTTTTTTTTGACATGGGTTCTGGGGGTCAAACTTGGTCTCTGTGCTTGCAAAGCAATCACGTTGCCAACAGTGCTATCTCTGGAATCCTTAGAGTGCTCTTTATGTGACTCCTTTCTCTTCTCTCCCAGTAAATACTTTTTTTTGATTTTGACATTCACCGTATTAGAAGTGACAGGTTATGTGAACAAATGCACATGGAAGCAGAATCAGGATCAAGCAAGCCCTTTACGGGATGAGCTATCTCCCAGCCCCTTGTCGGATTTGAATGCAGGGGAAGCAGCGAGAGGATGCCATGTGCAGCCTGCTCACCCTAAGGCGCCAGGCTGACATTTTATAACGTTTTAGATTGGATGATAAGAAACAGCATGGAAGAAGAGATGAGGGGAGCCCGTGCTGACCTACACAGGGCTCTGGAGGATGGACGATCTATTACAATAGCCGTTTTGAGGGCAGGCCGGGAGATTGCTAAGGAGGAGTGGTTGCTGTTGTTAAGGGTCCTTGGCGAGCTTCAGAGGTACGTTGGCTTAGGAAGCCCGCTGAAAGGATGCGGACAGTGTCAACAGAAGAGGTCGCGAAGGCAGTAAGACACAGCACTTGCGCATGCGTCTCAAGGCTGGTTCAAGCGGCACAGAACAGTAGATCCGGTTGCAGCGTGGGGCAGGGCAGCCCGATTGTATTGTGGTGACAAGGGGAAGTCAGGAGGCTGCGGAGATGACCACAATTTAGAATCTCCAGCACCCAAGTAAATGCCAAGTGGGTGGGGCAGCCCATTGCGGTGCTCAGAAGGCAGAGATGGTGTATCCCTGTTTGAAGTTAGCTAGCTAGAGGGGCTAAATTGGCGTGCTCTGGCTTCAAGTGAGGGACCTAGCTTCAGTGAAAATAAAAGCAGAGAGCAATCGGGGAAGACATCTGTATCTGGCATCCCCATGCCTGCACACATGCACACACATGGGCTCACACACGTGCAAATATTCCTACATATATGCGCACACACGTATGCATGTGCAAAAATGATTACATGCATACATAAATGGAAAGTTTGGGAAAGCGTGCTTAGCCACCCTACCTCCCTTCTGTGTGTGTGTCTCTGTCCTATGCATTACTTGTCTTCATGGATTATAGATTGAGTTTGGAATATTCCTCTAAGGCCTGTGTGCTAAAGGCTTGGTCCTAGCTTGCTGCTCTTGTCAGGGGATGGAACATTTAAGAGGTGGAGGAGGGGTCTTGTGAGACTTCTTCAGGTTATTGGGGACGTATTCTGGAAGGAGATTTGGGGCTTTGCTTGCTTCGTTTTCCTCCTGTTTTTTCCTAGCCTTGAAATGTATTGCTCCAGCACACTTCCACAGTGATGGGCCGTGCCACCATAGGCTCAAAGCAACTGGCCCAGCTCTTCATACACTAAAACCTCAAAAAAAAAAAAAAAAAAAAAAAAAAAGAAAAAAAGCCACGAAGCTGGGCGTGGTGCTGCATGCCTTTAATCCCAGCACTCGGGAGGCAGAGGTAGGAGGATCGCTGAGAGTTCGAGGTCACCCTGAGACTACATAGCTAATTCCAGGTCAGCCTGGACCAGAGTGAGACCCTACCTTGCAAAACCAAAAAAAAAAAAAAGCCACGAGCCAAGTTAGCACAAAAAATGAATAAAGGGGACTGGAGGGATGGCTTAGCAGTTAAGGCGTTTTCCTGCAAAGCCTAAAGTCCCGGATTTGATTCCCCAGAACCCACAGAAGCCAGATGCACAAGGGGGTGCATGCATCTGGAGTTCATTTGCAGTGGCTAGAGGCCCTGGCGCACCCATTCTCACTCTCTCTCTCTCTCTCCATCTCTCTCTCTCTTTGTCTGCCTTTCTCTCTCAAATAAATAAATAAAATATTTTTAAATGAATAAAGGAATTAGGTTAGATGTATTTTTTTATTTTTTTTATTTTATTATTTATTTATTTGAGAGAGAGAGAGAGGGAGAGAATGGGTGCACCAGGGCCTCCAGCCACTGCAAATGAATTCCAGATGCATGCACCCCCTTGTGCATCTGGCTTACGTGGGTCCTGGAGAATCGAGCCTCGAACCGGGGTCCTTAGGTTTCATAGGCAAGGGTTTAACCGCTAAACCATCTCTCCAGCCCCCTGGTTAGATGTATTTTTGGAGACAGAGTCTTATGTAGCCCAGGAGGGGTTTTCTAGGAATAACTTAAAAAAATTTTATTGTATTTTATTTATTTGAGAGAGAGAGAGAGGAGAGAAAGAGGCAGACAGAAAGAGAGACTATCTGCATGCCAGGACCTTCAGCTGCTGCAAGCGAGCTCCAGACTCATATGCCACTCCAGCCCACAGACCAGTTTCTTGATCTGAGAAAATTAAGTTTGGCTAGGTCTTTTCCAGCTTCCAACTTGTGTGTTTTAAGGAATTCTACTAGCAGCATCCTTGCACTTCCTTTCTGCCAAAAAATATATATATTTTTTTTTCATTTTTTTTGTTTTTCAAGGTAGAGTCTCATTCTAGCCCAGGCTGACCTGGAATTCAGTATGTAGTCTCAGGGTGGCCTCGAACTCATGGCAATCCTCCTACCTTTGCCTCCCGAATGCTGGGATTAAAGGCGTGAGCCACCACGTCCAGCCCAAAACATAATTAAAAAAAAAAAAAAAACCCTAAAAGTAGGTTGCCAAAATGGAGTCTGAAAGAGGTGTGTCTAGAAGAAGTACATGTGTGTGTGTGTGTATATGAGTTCCTATGTGTGTATATGTGTTCCTATGTGTACATGAATATGCCCATGCAGGTCTGTATACACACACACACACACACACACACACATTATATGCACATGCATGTGGAAGTCAACCTCAAGTGATGTTTCTCAAATACTTGTCCACCTTTTTTTTGTTGTTTGTTTTTGTTTTTATTTGTTTGTTTTTCAGAGTAAGTTCTCACTCGAGCCCAGGCTGACTGGCACTCACTCTGTAGTCCCAAACTGACCTTGAACCTATAGCGATTCTATTACCTCTGCCTTCTGAGTGCTGGGATTAAAGGCGTGCACCACCATGTTCAGTGCCTGTCCTCCTTTTTTTTGAGACAGGAACTCCTATTAGCCTGGAACTCATGAAGTAGGCCAGACCGACTAGTCAGGGAACCCCAGGGCGTCCGCTGTGTCTGTTTCCTTAGCATGGGGGTTACAAGGGCACCGTTGTGCCTTGCTTTTTTTTTTTTTTTTTTTTTTTGACATGGGTTCTGGGGGTCAAACTTGGTCTCTGTGCTTGCAAAGCAATCACGTTGCCAACAGTGCTATCTCTGGAATCCTTAGAGTGCTCTTTATTGACTCCTTTCTCTTCTCTCCCAGTAAATACTTTTTTTTGATTTTGACATTCACCGTATTAGAAGTGACAGGTTATATGAACAAATGCACATGGAAGCAGAATCAGGATCAAGCAAGCCCTTTACGGGATGAGCTATCTCCCAGCCCCTTGTCGGATTTGAATGCAGGGGAAGCAGCGAGAGGATGCCATGTGCAGCCTGCTCACCCTAAGGCGCCAGGCTGACATTTTATAACGTTTTAGATTGGATGATAAGAAACAGCATGGAAGAAGAGATGAGGGGAGCCCGTGCTGACCTACACAGGGCTCTGGAGGATGGACGATCTATTACAATAGCCGTTTTGAGGGCAGGCCGGGAGATTGCTAAGGAGGAGTGGTTGCTGTTGCTAAGGGTCCTTGGCGAGCTTCAGAGGTACGTTGGCTTAGGAAGCCCGCTGAAAGGATGCGGACAGTGTCAACAGAAGAGGTCGCGAAGGCAGTAAGACACAGCACTTGCGCGTGCGTCTCAAGGCTGGTTCAAGCGGCACAGAACAGTAGATCCGGTTGCAGCGTGGGGCAGGGCAGCCCGATTGTATTGTGGTGACAAGGGGAAGTCAGGAGGCTGCGGAGATGACCACAATTTAGAATCTCCAGCACCCAAGTAAATGCCAAGTGGGTGGGGCAGCCCATTGCGGTGCTCAGAAGGCAGAGATGGTGTATCCCTGTTTGAAGTTAGCTAGCTAGAGGGGCTAAATTGGCGTGCTCTGGCTTCAAGTGAGGGACCTAGCTTCAGTGAAAATAAAAGCAGAGAGCAATCGGGGAAGACATCTGTATCTGGCATCCCCATGCCTGCACACATGCACACACATGGGCTCACACACGTGCAAATATGCCTACATATATGCGCACACACGTATGCATGTGCAAAAATGATTACATGCATACATAAATGGGAAGTTTGGGAAAGCGTGCCTAGCCACCCTACCTCCCTTCTGTGTGTGTCTCTGTCCTATGCATTACTTGTCTTCATGGATTATAGATTGAGTTTGGGATATTCCTCTAAGGCCTGTGTGCTAAAGGCTTGGTCCTAGCTTGCTGCTCTTGTCAGGGGATGGAACATTTAAGAGGTGGAGGAGGGGTCTTGTGAGACTTCTTCAGGTTATTGGGGACATATTCTGGAAGGAGATTTGGGGCTTTGCTTGCTTCGTTTTCCTCCTGTTTTTTCCTAGCCTTGAAATGTATTGCTCCAGCACACTTCCACAGTGATGGGCCGTGCCACCATAGGCTCAAAGCAACTGGCCCAGCTCTTCATACACTAAAACCTCAAAAAAAAAAAAAAGAAAAAAAAGAAAAGAAAAGCCACGAAGCTGGGCGTGGTGCTGCATGCCTTTAATCCCAGCACTCGGGAGGCAGAGGTAGGAGGATCGCTGAGAGTTCGAGGTCACCCTGAGACTACATAGCTAATTCCAGGTCAGCCTGGACCAGAGTGAGACCCTACCTTGCAAAAAAAAAAAAAAAAAAAAAAAAAAAAAAAAAAGCCACGAGCCAAGTTAGCACAAAAATGAATAAAGGGGACTGGAGGGATGGCTTAGCAGTTAAGGCGTTTTCCTGCAAAGCCTAAAGTCCCGGATTTGATTCCCCAGAATCCACAGAAGCCAGATGCACAAGGGGGTGCATGCATCTGGAGTTCATTTGCAGTGGCTAGAGGCCCTGGCACACCCATTCTCACTCTCTCTCTCTCTCCATCTCTCTCTCTTTGTCTGCCTTTCTCTCTCAAATAAATAAATAAAATATTTTTAAATGAATAAAGGAATTAGGTTAGATGTATTTTTTTATTTATTTTATTTTATTATTTATTTATTTGAGAGAGAGAGAGGGGGAGAATGGGTGCACCAGGGCCTCCAGCCACTGCAAATGAATTCCAGATGCATGCACCCCCTTGTGCATCTGGCTTACGTGGGTCCTGGAGAATCGAGCCTCGAACCGGAGTCCTTAGGTTTCATAGGCAAGGGTTTAACCGCTAAACCATCTCTCCAGCCCCCTGGTTAGATGTATTTTTGGAGACAGAGTCTTATGTAGCCCAGGAGGGGTTTTCTAGGAATAACTTAAAAAAATTTTATTGTATTTTATTTATTTGAGAGAGAGAGAGAGGAGAGAAAGAGGCAGACAGAAAGAGAGACTATCTGCATGCCAGGACCTTCAGCTGCTGCAAGCGAGCTCCAGACTCATATGCCACCTTGTGCATCTGGCTTACATGGGTCTTGGGGAATTGAACCTGGGTCCTTTGCTTTGCAGGCAAGTGCCTTAACCACTAAGCCATTTCTCCAGCCCTAGTAATAACTTTCGTTTTGGTATTCAGGCCTCCGCCACAAAGACAATGACACTTGAAGTATCCAATGTCCTCTTTGTCAACTCACTCTTGTGATGACCTTGCTAACGTCTGCGTGACGTCTTCCTTTACCTGGGATCCCCACCCCCACGTCACCCCATCCCTCATCTCTTTCTGGCGAGCAGGTGTACTCTTACCTTACCCTGAGCGTTGAGAAGATTTGATAAATTGTTTTGTGACAGACTCTCAGTCTCAAATGATTCTCTCCCAGCTGTACTGGAGGAAGACTTGAGGGGCGCAATTCTATTTGCATGTGTGCCGTACTTTTTGTGCTGTTCACGTTTCATTTTGTTGAGCCTGCAAGATTGAAGGAAATGTCACTTCTCTCAGAGTGGGAGTGAGATTAATTATCCTGTGGGAACCATTTTCCTGGGATAATACAATTCCTAGAGTAGTCTCTGGGGTGGACAGCCATGCTAAAATCTTTCCCTCCACTTTGACCTTGAAGGAGTCACTTGCCCAGAGAGTGTTTCCCAGGGAAGGAAGATGGTCCCCTTATCACAGACACAGGCCAGAAGCCAACAGAAGGAAGTTTCAGCTAATGCCTGCAACACGGCCGGCCTTTGGGGATAAGAGAGCAAACGGAACTCCAGATGAGACGTGGAGAGGGGCTGTGTCACAGGTTCTGGGAACCAGCTCGGTGCCCAGCCTTCAGGGCTAAGACTGCTTTTCTACATCTCATGCCACCTTTGTTTATTTTCTTTTTATTTTCCTTCTGGATTCAATGAGGTCTTTCTGAAAAAAAAAATCCCAAAACTGAAGCAAGGGAAGGGATTTTGTTTTTCCATGTTTGACAGAGCCCTCGAGAGAAAACAATGGGCCCCTGACACCAGGGAGGTGGCATCATGGTGATTAAAGGACAAATTATTCCAGGGATGAGAGCCGTGGTGTAGGTTAGCATCACCAGCTGGGCTACTCCTTCACCTGAGACTCTCCCTCCCTGAGCAGTCCTCTGGAAACCTGCGCTTAGGCCCCGTGCGGAAGAGATGATCAGAAAGGCGTCTCTGGTGCTGGAGAGATGGCTTAGTGGTTAAGGCGTTTGCCTGTGAAGCCAAAGGATCCTGGTTCGAGTCCCGAGGACCCACAAAAAGCCAGATGCACGAAGGACACATGTGTCTGGAGTTCATTTGCAGTGGCTAGAGGCTCTGGAGTGCCAATTCTCTCTGTCTGCCTCTCTTCTCTCTCTCTCTCTCTCTGCTGGCAAATAAATAAATAAATTTTTTAAAAAAATAGAAAGGCATCTCCAGATCAGCTGGGCAACACCACAAGGGTGTACCAGCCCCAGGTGGTCAGGTTTTGCTATGGCTACAGAATGGGAGTGCCAGGGGTTTAAAGTGCCATGGACGAGGAGAGATGGTAGGGTCTGAAGGACCACCACGAAAGGAAACATTCCGTGGGAGCAACTACAGGCCTAGGGGTGGAAAATCAAGCCCATATTAACTCTGCTCCTCGGGAAGTCGAACCATTGACTTGAATTAATCTTTGCTGCGTCTGAGTCTTCTGCGAGCAATGCTCAGGCTATGGTTTTGTGGAGGGTCTCCGGAAGTAGCTTGATAGAACTTCGGGGCATCCTGGGTATCACGGAGCCTGGCAAAGTGTCTGGCGCTCAGACCCTCTTTCCGCATTGCCCAGCGGCCCTGTGTCCACCGACAAGGGCAAGGGAGCAGAGGTCCTGTTTGATGGCACGTTTGAGGGAGAGTATGTGCCCTCCCTGTTTTCACAGTCCAATCTCTTGACGCAGTCACAAAGGCTCCGCGGCTGCATAAAAAGCATCTGTGCATCGATGCAGTCCTTACACTTAGCCAAGGCAGCTTGGCTGTGTGTCTCTCAAGGCTTGAGGGATGTCATCACACAGCTGAAGGCCGCAGGACGATAGAGACGTCAAATGTGAACACAGTCGGTGCTGCCAGTCTAGAAGGCTTTGGAATATATTCCTCGGTACTTCCCAGGGTGGCAGAGGAAATTGCTGCTTTCAGATGCCCAGAGGGGAGTTCCGTTGCTTATCTTTCTTTGGTCCTCTCTCTGGTGCAAGAATGAGCCTGGTCTCCCCCAGCCTGCTGTTAACACCTTGTGTTTCTTTTGCAGATCTTACAGGTGAACAAGGTGATGTCCATCTTGTTTTATGTGATATTTCTCACTTATCTTCGTGGCATCCAAGGAAACCACATGGATCAAAGGAGTTTGCCGGAAGACTCGCTCAATTCCCTCATCATCAAGCTGATCCAGGCAGATCTTTTGAAAAATAAGCTCTCCAAGCAGATGGTGGATGTTAAGGAAAATTACCAGAGCACCCTGCCCAAAGAGCCCGAGGAAGGTGAGCCTGCCCGGTCGGAATTTCAGCCCGTGATTGCAACGGACACAGAGATACTGCGGCAACAGAGACGCTACAATTCACCCCGGGTCCTGCTAAGTGACAGCCCCCCCTTGGAGCCCCCTCCCTTATATCTCATGGAGGATTACGTGGGCAACCCCGTGGTGGCCAACAGAACGTCACGAAGGAAACGGTACGCAGAGCATAAGAGTCACCGAGGGGAGTACTCGGTGTGTGACAGTGAGAGTCTGTGGGTGACCGACAAGTCATCGGCCATCGACATTCGGGGACACCAGGTCACAGTGCTAGGGGAGATCAAAACCGGCAACTCTCCCGTGAAACAGTATTTTTATGAGACCAGATGTAAAGAAGCCAGGCCAGTCAAAAACGGCTGCAGGGGTATTGATGACAAACACTGGAATTCTCAGTGTAAAACGTCTCAAACCTACGTCCGAGCGCTGACTTCAGAAAACAACAAACTCGTAGGCTGGCGGTGGATACGAATAGACACATCCTGTGTGTGCGCCCTGTCGAGAAAGATCGGAAGAACATGAATTGGCATCTCTCCCCATATATAAATTATTACTTTAAATTATATGATATGCATGTAGCATATAAATGTTTATATTGTTTTTATATATTATAAGTTGACCTTTATTTATTAAACTTCAGCAACTCTTACAGTATATAAGCTTTTTTTTCTCAATAAAAAAAAAAATCCGTGTGCTTGCCTTCCCTCAGGCCTCTCCCATCTGTTAACCTTGTTTTGTGATCCGGCTCCCAGGAGCCCTTCTGTAAAACCCGTGCACACCAGTATTTTGCATCCAGTATTGTCAAGGCCATGACTGGTTTTAGTAAACTTGTTAAAATCTGATGATGTCAGAGTTGTGTATAAACAGAGTTCTATCTCCCTCTGCTATATTCCATGTTGGATTAATTAATTAAAAGAGTTGTTATGGCCTCCGTTGAAAAGAGTATCCTGTAGCTTTGAGCTCAGTATTTCTTTCTGGCCAGCAAGTTCACAATTAGGAACTTGCTTTGACTGTGATTTGGGCCAGTAACAGCAAACTTGGCAATTTTAGTTTTGGAAGTTTCTTTTCAGCACATTTATTGTTTGGGGGTTGTTTAAGGATTGGATTTTTTTTTTCTTTCCTTTTTGGCTTTGGTTTTTTGCTTTTCCTAAGTGGTCTTTATCCTTTTAGATACATAAGAAAATATTTTCGAATATTCCTAACATTTTTCTTGTGTGTGGCGTTTGGGTTGAGACTGTAGCAGAATAATTATATGTCTTCTGAAATGGCTCACGAGTAACCTACATCCAGAAGACAAATGTTCTCATTCCAGACTGCCCTGGCCCTGGGCCTCCACGTTGAGCTGGTGGCCTTTCTCCAGTGGGTGGGAAATGGCAAGATGCTGGGTTTGGGAGTGAGACCTGGATTCAAATTCTAGGCCCTCCCCTATGACCGTGTGAAGGGTTTGAAGAACTCCCAGGGCCTCGGTATCTAGGGCCATAATCACATGGCATGGATTCTGGTCCACCTCCCAGAATAACTGATGCCCCAGCAGAGTGCCCACTGTGAATTTTTAGGATGAGGTAAGCCTCTAAGAATGTCTTAGCCTTCCATTCCTCTTTATTCTTTTTTAAAAGATTTAATTTTTAGAGAGAGAGAGTGAGAGAGAGAGAGGGAGACAGAGAGAGAGAGAGAATTGGTGCACTGGGGCTTCAGACACTGTAACCAAACTCCAGACGCTTGCGCCACCTAGTGGGCATATGTGACCTTGCGCTTGCCTCACCTTTGTGCACCTGCCTTACATGGGATCTGGAGAGTAGAACATGGGTCCTTAGGCTTTGCAGGCAAGCACCTTAACCACTAAGCCATCTCTCCAGCCCCTTCTTTATTCTTTCTAGGGTATCGTGTCCAACCTCTGAATCATTGCTTGTGGACTCGTGCCTTGAGATGCAAAAGGTCCAGTGACAAGGACCTTCTAGGTACCCACTGAGGTCTGGCAAGGGTCCACTGTGGTGATGGCTCTCACCATGTGTGGTCCTCGAAGGACTGAGGAACACTAGCCATAGTCCTCGAGGAGTCTGTTGACACTCTATTCCCATCGGGATGCAGTTTGTCTTACTGGTGCTGGAGGATAAGGACTCCAGTTATGCCTCTTGTTGGAAGTGTGAGATGTTCACTCCAACACGGAAGCTGCTGTTACTGCCCTTAAACCTGCTCTTTGCTTTGCCTCACTGGCTTACCCTGCCTTCGTTTGCTGCCTATGTGTGCTATTTCCCCAAGGCCTCTAACACCCATAGAGTGTGTGTCCTTTGTGTGATGTGAATTTGTGACATAGGTGCAGCAACCAACAACAGTTCTGCTTGATTGAGAACCCCATCCTCGTACTGCCCTCTGTTTTCAGTGCCTAAGCTGTGAGGTCATTAAACGAGACCTATACCATGTTCCCACAATGCCCTGGGCACTGTCAGTGATGGCTGCTATTGTTTGGCTCCCTCACCAAACCTGTGAGGAAGGCATTTATTTACTTACTTATTTATTTATTTATTTATTTATTTATTTATTTATTTATTTATTTATTTTTATTTATTTGGGGGGAGACACACAGAGAGAGTCAGAGAAAGAGGGAGAGGAAGACAGATAGAGATGGGCGCGCCAGCAGCCTCTCAGCTGCTACGAACGAAATCCAGTTGCGTGCGCCCCCTTGTGGTCAAATGTGGCATTGCGCCCCTTTGCATCTGGCTAAACGTGGGACCTGGAGATTGGAACCGCTGGAGATTGGAACCAGCGTCCTTAGGCTTAGGAGGCAGGCGCCTTAACCGCTAAGCCATCTCTCCAGCCCATTTATTTATTTATTTTTAAATAAGGAGCCCGAGGCTGGCTGAACTTGACTAGTCATTTTTGCAGGGAATTGGCAGAGTGAAGAGTTAAACCCATATTTGGATGATGAGAGTCCTTCTATCTTTTGTCACTCTTCCCACCCTTCCCTCCCTCCTTACCCCTGTTCCTTCTAGTGGGCAGCATTGCATTTCAGTGTTCATGCTGCCAAGCTGGAGGAAGAGAGGGACCATTCTCCATGGAGAGACCTTCGCCAAGTGCATCCAGGACAAGTGAGACCAGCTCACAGGACAGTGGAAGGCTTATAGCCAACCAAGCCTGGCTCTCAGGGGAGCCTCACTGCGAGGCTTCCAGTGGGAGTTCAGCATCACAGGATGCTGACGGACACGGTAGCTAGAGGGATCCAAAGAGCTGGGGCTAAAGAAGGTTTCACAGTCCTAGTTAACAATGGCTCTGGGAAGTTGGAGACAAGCTATTAAAGAATGATAGCAGGGCTGGAGAAGATGGCTTAGCGGTTAAGACATTTGCCTGCGAAGCCAAAGGACCCCGGTTCAATTCCTGAGGACCCATGTAAGCCAGCTGCACAAGGAGGCGCATGCATCTGGAGTTAGTTGGCAGTGGCTGGAGCGCCCATTCTCTCTCTCTCACTCTCACTCTCTCTACTTCTACCTCTTTCTCTCAAATAAATAAAATAAATAAATAAATTTTTAAAAGGGGCTGGAGAGATGGCTTAGCGGTTAAGGCGCCTGCCTCCTAAGCCTAAGAACACTGGTTCCAATCTCCAGCGGTTCCAATCTCCAGGTCCCACGTTTAGCCAGATGCAAAGTGATGCAAGGGTGCAATGCCACACTTGACCACAAGGGGGCGCACACATCTGGATTTCGTTCACAGCAGCTGAGACACTGCTGGCGCACCCATTCTCTATCTTCTTCCTCTCTTTCTCTTTGTGTCTCTCTCCAAAAAAAAAAAAAAAAAATTAAAAAATAAAGAATGATAGCAAAGCAAGTTTGCTAACCTACCTACCATCAGGCCTTTCTTTCCATCCTTAGACCCTGGGGTTATGGGGTCCTTTAAGTTCTTCTAGACGTTCCATCCTGAAGGCCCTGTCCAAGAGGTTCTGGTGGATTGAAGAAATGGGTGTAATGGATTGAGGGTCCAGATACCAGCCTTGGAAGTCAAGGACCTCCACATGCTGCAGAGGGCCTGGGCCCTGCCTTGTGTTTCAGTCAGATCTGGAGCAGCGGTGCTTAGCTCCGAGGAAACCCTGGGGATACAATGAAAGCGTTTCTAGATCGCAGCCCTAGACTGCAGGCTGTCCGCCAGCAGCCTTCCCCATTCTGAGTGACGGGCAGTGGAGTGTTATCCAGATCCATTCCAATAACAGGATTGGCATCAGAGGGTGTACATGTGTCGCCAAAGTCAGCACTTTAGACTCCTGGGCTCGGGGCAGGGCATTCCTTACATGGACAGTAAGCTGTTCTCATCCATTCCACACGATTGCCGTTGGGCTGGGCTGAGCAGTAAGCTCACCCCTGAGATGAGCAAACCTCGGCAGGCTCTTGCCTGGGACCTGAGAAAGTTCCTGTTTTCCTTTCTCTGCCCTTGTGCTTCACTTTGGCCGAGTTTTCTTAACTGGAGAAGCAATCCAGTGGGAAGAACTTACCTGGATCCGAGAAAACGTTCTAACCAGCTTTGTTGCCAATAGCCGCGTGACTTTGGTGCCTCTTAACTTGGTCACCGTGAGCATCTGTGGCAGAGAGAGAGGTAATGTCAAGACCAGATGACACCTGCCTCTCTAATGAATGCTGCCGTGGGAGGTGCCATGCCACACCGTGGACGAAGCCACCTCCTGCCCTCTCCTGGGCAGCTGAGATCCCCCACACTCTAGAGAACATGGGGTCCGGTGACTCTCTGTGCCTTTGTGGATTTACTCAGAAACTGGGGGAAGTGCCTACTTCCTTGAGCTGTTTTGTAATGTAATAAAGTCATCGATTTCCCCATACCTGAGAGGCCCCCCTAGTTGGTGATAAAGGTGAAGGTGATGATGAACTTCGGCAGGGGCTTGCGGGAGTTCTCACGCTGGAATCCTCATGGGAATCTCCAAGCTCCGTGGTGAGATAGTTTAATTAATTAAAGGATATTCATCACCTGGCAGTGGGAGGGGGACCGTAGAATAGCATTTTCCCGTCTCTCCTGGAGATTTCTAAGCAAAACACACTGTTCCACACTTACCAACAGGCCTTTAAGCTTTGTCTGTGGACACATCAGGGAAAGAATTTCCAATCGTTCCATGCAGTGAAACTTAATATTTTGCTAGCCTACATGCTTTTCTGAAGTGTGTGTGTGTGTTGTGTGTGTGTTTACTGGGTATTTTTTCCTTTTTGAAAATTTAAGGGATAGCGTTTTCTCTTCCCTCCCTCTCTCTCTCTTTTCTCTCTCTCCCTTCCTCCTCCTGTCCCTCTCTCCTCTTTCTCTCTGTAACAGCGCTCTCCCCTGGCTGATGCTGACATTTCTGGTTTGGTATTTCTGAAGATTCACCCACCGCTGCTCCTTTCCACGTGTACTGTAACAATATATGCACTTCTTTGTTCAGAGGAGGTGGAAGCCCTCCTCTGAGGCCAGGAGACCTTCTGCCCTGATTTGATCACCTCTGGTGTATTCGGTACTGAGGTCTATGCAGCCTCTCAGGGTTTCCTGGAGACTTCTCTGGTTTCCACAGGACCACACATCCCCAGTCTTCAAGCTTGGATGGTCTTGGGTATGCAAAGCCAGTGGGTGGGTCAAAGTTAGGCCCCACTGTACCTTACTAGCGCCAGCTCTTCCCACTCACGCTGTGAGTTCTGCCCTTAGCTAGGGCACTCAGAAGCCCAGAAACAGCCAGCTGTCCACAGCAACTGCCCCTCACTCTGCTCCCCTGGCCCTGAGCTCTTCTACCTGCTCTTCCATAAACTTCTAAACTGCTGGAACCTTCTCCAGCCCAAACTTCTTCCTCAAGATGCCCGTTGTCAAATCTCCACAGACTCTCCTCATACCACAGTGGCTTACTTGTTGAGTATGTGTGCTGCATGCCATGTACAAAAAGGGCTGGAGAGATGGCTTAGCGGTTAAGGCGTATGCCTGCGAAGCCTAAGAACGCCGGTTCGATTCTCCAGGTCCCACGTAAACCAGATGCACACGGTGGCGCATGTGTTTGGAGTTTGTTTGCAGTTGCTAGAGGTCCTGGCGCGCCCATTCTCATTCTCTCTCTCTCACTCTCTGTTTCTAATAAATACATAAATAAAATAAAATCTTAAAAAACTGCAAATCAAGGGCTGGAGGGATGGCTTAGCAGTTAAGGTGTTTGTCTGCAAAGCCAGAGGACCCAGGTGAGATTCCCCAGGACCTACGTTAGCCAGATGCACAAGGAAGCGCATGCGTCTGGAGTTCGTTTGCAGTGGCTGGAGGCCCTGGCAGGTCTAGTCTCTCTGTCTCTGCCAAATAAATAAATAAATAAAAATAAAAATATTTTTTAAAAATGCAAATCCATCTGTCCTGACTCGAACCCTGGGCTTTTGTTAGGTTGTGGATGGAGGTGGCATCAGACAGTCAGAAGAGTGGAACCACAAAGCAGGTCAGAAGCAGTCAGAAAGCCGAACAAAGGACTGCGGGTTTAGTGCCCCCGGTGAGGGCTCAGGCTGAGGAGGGCCCATGTGCCTTCATGGATGTTCCCACGATAGTTCCCCAGATGGGGTGGAGCAAGGAGACAGCAAAGAGAGTGTTCAAAAGTACCAAAGTCCCCTTCTTGGAGGCAGTGGTTACCACTGATGAAGACTGGCTAGGCTGGACTATGGTGCAGATCACGAATGTTGAAATTACGGAAGACTCTACAGCAAGAACGCATTAAAGATTATCAGGGAGTTTATGAAACAATGAATGAGATGGCTTTTCACATGGAGATGGATGAGTGAAGGAGCTTGTGTGCCTGCATGCATGCATACGTGCATGTATAACTGCTTTGATAGTCTAACCAGTGATGCAGTGCATATATTTAAAGAAAGGCAGGGCTGGATGGAGAGATGGCTTAGCAGTTAAAGCGCCTGCCTGCAAAGCCTAGGAACGCCCATTCGATTCTCCAGGTCCCACGTTTAGCCAGACACAAAAAGTGACGCAAGGGCGCAATGCCACACTTGCCCACAAGGGGGCGCACGTGTCTGGAGTTTATCACAGCGGCTGAGAGGCCACTGGTGCATCCTTTCTCTCTCGCTCTTGCTCTCTCTGTCTCTCTCAAAAGAAAAACAAACAAAAAAAGGCAATGCTTCAAAAAGAGTGCTCCTGAACACAAGTTTAACCTTGAAGAGACAGAATTGATAACCAGCCAGGGAGCACAAGGCATAGGAATGTTTTGGAAGCTAGCCATAGGAAGATCAGAGTGGAAAAATTCACAAACAGAAAAGACACGAGGCAGAGTCTACAGGCCAAAGCGAAGGAAGCTAGAATTGTGGAACTTCCAGTTTGGTAAGGGAGTATTAGAAGCTGGTTACTGGGGACTTGGGAGTGGAAGAGAAGATGGAACCAAAGAACCAAGAAAGGGCTGGAGAGATGGCTTAGCAGTTAAGGTACTTGCCTGCAAAACTAAAGGACCCAGGTTCGATTCTCTAGGACCCATGCAAGCCAGATGCGTCTGGAATCTGTTTGCAGCGGCTACAGGCTCTGACACGTCCATTCTCTCATAAAGAAGAATAAAATATAAAAGTTCTTTTTTAAAGGAAAGAATCAAGAAAAAATAATCACAGTGAATTATGTCTTGGCTGTTTCCTTTCTCTTATGCACTCTCTGTGAATCTTGAAGGACTCTCAAGTTATCTCTGGTTATTTAATGCTTTTGAGCAGCAGTGGAGGACGCTGGTGGGGAGAAGTAACTTGTCTGAGGTCACGGCAGCTGGTCGGGGCAGTGTCTGCATGGTCTGGAAGCATGGGCTGGATGGCGCAGAAGTAGATGCTAACTGCTTCACAGACAGAGACTGGCCTCTGAATTTCAGTGCGGTGGGAGGAGTCAGGTGAGGGAAATACACATAGGAAGAGACAATAGACTCACCCCAGGGATTCCAAGTTGTCTACCAGAGTTAAAGGACAGCTTTACCAACTGGCACCACAGCAGGGCTTTACAATAGGGTGGGTGGGTGGGGAGCAATGTGGGGCTCCCATCACACACCCTTCATTTTCCACCCAGCAACTTAACAGTCACTGCACTGGGAAGGTGGTGGCTGTTGCTTCCACCTGAAACATAATATGTCACTTTTTAAAAAATATCCCTTTGGATATTTTGTAAAGAGATAGAAAGCAGGAATTTCAATTTGAAACAAACTTCAAGATCCAGTAATCCATGCTCCCTTATAAGGCAGAAATCTATTTTTATTCCTTCGATTATTTTTAAAAAAAATATGGAATGCCTACTAGGTAGTGGGCACCCTGCCCAGCTGTATGCTGTGCGCTCACAAGAGGTGTCTTGTGGAAGAGCAGTGAGTAGAAATCCTGGGGCCTCAGGGAAGGCAGCGTGGAGTGTCCTTGACAATTCCCACGCCTCTTTCCTCTCCGACTGCAGTGCTCTTCATCAGGCAGATTTCGCTATTTTAAAACAGCACTAATTATCTGACAGAAAGCCTCTCCCTCGGCTGAAGCCAGTTCCACAGACAAAAATAGTTGTCACTCGGTTGTCAACGAAAGCGCTTCAGAACATGGACGACTAAATGCAGCCTGGCTAGTCTGGAAGGCTTCACCGAGGGGTGACCTATGTGCTGGCTCTCATAAGATGAGCTGGACTTCAACGGGGAAAAAAGGAGCAAATGAGATCACAGACAAGAGGAACAGCCCACCGAGGTGCAGGCTGAGAAAGAACTTAACACATGCTTAAAAAGAAAAATAGCAGGGGCGGGAGAGATGGCGTAGTGGTTAAGGCACTTGCCTGCAAAGCCAAAGGACCCAGGTTCGAGTCCCCAGGACCCACGTTAGCCAGAAGCACAAGGGGGCGCATGCGTCTGGAATTCATTTGCAGTGGCTGGAGACCCTGGCACACCTATTCTCTCCCTCTGTGTGTGTGTGTGTGTCTGTGTGTGTGTGTGTGTGTCTGCCTCTTTCCCTCTCTCACTCTCTCAAATAAATACTCAAATAAATATATTGGAATAACAAGAACATAAAACGATGGAAAGCTAGAGAGAGAAGCTGAAGTCGGCTAATTCAAGACCAGGAAGGGGTGTGAAGCCTGGATTTGCTTGCTGTCTAAGTGCAACTAGCTTCAGAATCACCTGGAATGCTCGGAGAGACGATTGCTGGGTTGTCCCCGGAATTGAATTGAATTTCTGCTCTGGGGTGGGGCTGAGGGGTTTGCATTTCTACAAAGTTCCTTCTGGGGCAGGAGAGGGGGGCTGATCAATACTACCAATTTATTGGGCATTGAGGAGAGCGCAAGAGGTTTTCAGCCTGCTTCTGAGAAAATGATTTTGGTGGCAGCATAGTTAGTAGACGAACAGAAGACATATCGTGCGATCAGCTGCTGCCCAGCAGTGGCCTGTGGTGAGGTGGAGGGAAATGCACTTCTGAGATGCAGCAAACACCATCTGGAGACAGGCCGGATGTGGAAGGTGAAAGGACGGCATGAGAGAGGTGAACAGACCCTTTCTGGATCCGGTTCTGAACCTAATTCAAAACAGCAACACAAAGAAACCATCAATAATGTGTTCACGGTGTCTGCGGGACCGCAGGGTAACGATACGCAGCCGACAATGGACTGTTGACATGCTGGAAACGAAAGAACAGCTCTTATCAACTGGAAAAGAAGCCAGTGGGGCCAAGCTGTGCAGAAGCCCAAAGCCCCAGCTCGTCAGCAAATCGGAGTGTGGGAATGAGCACTCCCACCCCCTGGGCTCCATGGCACAGGTCCCTGCCTCAGCAGGGCCCCACACTCACCCACTGCATGAGTCTGGAAGCTGCAAAGGCTGTGGTCAGGAGGTTAACCGAGGAGAGAAAACGAACAGACTGAGGCGCTGGGTAGCTACACTCCCAGGTAAGTGTCATGACATGGGGTGGGCCTCACGCACGTGTGTCTTTGTAGTACTGGGGATTGAATGGAGGGCCTCACACATGCTAGGTGAACACTCTACCCAATAGTGTGTCACTCTGTATTTCACGCTAGCCTCAAACACATACTCCTTCCACCTCAGCCTCCCAAGGGCTAAGATCATGAGCCTGGGCCACCGTGCTTGACATTTCAGGTTATAGTTTACTTTTTTTTTAACTTAAAAAAAATTATTTATTTATTTCACAGAGAAAGAAGGAAAGAGAGAGAGAGAGAGAGAGAGAGGGAGGAAGGGAGGGAGGGAGAGAGAATGGGCATGCCAGGGCCTCCAGCCACTGCAAACAAAGTCCAGATGCGTGCGCCCCCTTGTGCATCTGGCTAACGTGGGTCCTGGGGACTCGAACCTGGGTCCTTTGGCTTTGCAGGCAAATGCCTTAACCGCTAAGCCATCGCTCCAGCCCTCAGGTTATCTTTTAAAGGAAAAAGCCAGCTATTGGGAAGCTGCTCTTCTTTGCATGAGTCTCCTAAGAGGTCGCAAGTCTAAGTCCCCCTCGTTCCTATGTTAATGGTATTTGAAAGTGGGGTTTATGAGAGGCCATGTGATGAAAGAACAAGGTCATAAGTTTGTTACCTCTGAGGTGGCTTTCTAAAAAGAAAAGCAGGCCTGACATAGCATTTTTCTCTGTCACTGCATCGTCTGATGCCATCTACCAAGTCCTGACGCTGCAAAAATCCCCTCATCACATATTGGTACCGCGTTTCTGGAGTTTTCAACCTCTGTCCAGCGTCACATGTCTTGTGATCTATCAGCAGAAACTGACCAATAGGGCAGCTGATACTTTCACATCAAACAACTTAGCGTGGCTCCGTGTGGGCCTGGGACTTTCCCTGGCAGTCAGCCAGAAGAGCGTCTCTTGGTCACCTAGGAAAATAAAAGCTGCCTTTGGGGAGGAGCTCTGGCTGGTGGCCTTCAGCCTCGAATATTCTTCCTTGGTCCTCTTTGTCTTCCATCAGATTCAAGCCTTGGGGGGGCCTCAATTTAAAAGTCCTTTTTCCGGGGCTGGAGAGATGGCTTAGTGGTTAAGGCATTTGTCTGCAAAGCCAAAGGACCCAGGTTCAACTCCCCAGGACCCACGTAAGCCAGATGCAAGGGATGCATGTGTCTGGAGTTCGTTTGCAGTGGCTGGAGGCCCTGGAGCACCCATTTTCTCTCTCTCCCTCTCTACCTATTTCTGTATCTCTCTCTCTCAAATAAATACATAAAAATAAAATATTTTTTAAAAAAAGAAGAAAAAGTCTTTTCCTCGGGGGCTTCTTCTGATGACCCCTGTTTGAGTTATGTATGGTCAAGCCTTCTCTCCTCCCATGTCATATTCTCAGAGGAGCCAGGATTTGGGGTCACGTCACACCTGAAATTATAGATGTCGGTGTTTTTCTTTGGTGTGTTTACTTCTTTACCGCATGGTCCCATTTGTCTCTCTGCCTCTAGGTCACCCTGGTGTGAATCCGAACTACTTCCAAGGCTGGCCCTGGGGCCTCGGCTATCAGAAGGCACTTCATCAATACCTCATAAGAGGGGTTTACAATAGGAAGATGGTTTTGGGAGGCCCACCCTTGGGGAGGGTGGATGACTCAGGTGGGGGGCTTGTTAGACATTTCGGAAGAGTTAGCGAAAAGAAGAGGCTCAACGATCAATATAGAGTAACAATGTCCTTTTATAGCCAGATTTTAAAGAATTTTATTATTTTTAATTAACACACAAAATGCTGTTATGACAGTTTTGTACATGTCTATCATTGTACTTTTCTCACATTCAGCCTTCATTACTCTCCCGTGTCTCCCCACCCTGTCCAAAGATTTGAGACGCCGTGACTTCATGGGCAAAATGTTGACAAGGGGACACAAATTGGAAGGAAAAAGGACAGAGCTCTAGGGGAAGTGACTGGAGTTGCATAATCAGGTCTCACGGTTAAAATGCTTGCTTCCGTGAAGTTCAGGGCATGTCATATCAGGGTGCCTGAGGGAAGCCAGGCATGTTTTCATACACAGAACAATTAGTGGCCCTAATGAAGGCGTAGGACCCTTAACCAAAACTCAGAAGCCTGACTTTGGCAATAGACTTACAAACAGGAGCAGCTATGTGAGTCACCGCTCCGTTCCTCAGCGGTGGGGAATGTTTTCTCAGAGACCTCAGCTCTGATTTGTCATAACAGGTGAAAGTCACGCACAGGGCTGTTTCTGTCCTCCCAGGGGGGCCTTTAGCTTGTCCAACCTGTTCCCAGCCAGAGGAGCATGGGGAAGCCTCTCCTGCTGCAGGGCGGGTTCCCTGGTTCCCCTCCAAAGCTTCAAGGCCCACTAGCAGGCAGTAGGCAGGAACACTCCCTCTGAATTCCTGTGCCCCCGGCTCCCTGGCAGCTCTCCAGTTAAAAGAGGTGTGGACCGTAGCCCAACCCAGGGCTAGGTTTCTGCCTTTGGCACCCTAAAGGGACTGTCTTTTCGTCTCATTTGCGCATCAAGGAAACTCCTCCTGTGATCCCCCCCCCCACCCCCGAGCTAGAATAGAGCCTCCAGACTAATGTCCTGTCTGCCTACTTGCAGGGACATTGTCAGGATGGCAAATAGACCATAGCCCTTGGAACCACACTGAGGAAGTTCTTCAGAGCGTCTGTGTCTCCTTCTGGTGCAGCCCATGCCTGAAAGGGAATCCCAGGCCCTGCACAGCATCCTTCTGCTCATAACCAACTCGGCTCTTAGGAAAGTCTCCTTTTCTTGCTGAACTCCCTCCCACTGTAGTCCGTATCAGTTCTAGAGAACGCCTTAACCGCTAAGCCACCTCTCCAGCCCTCTCCTGGCTGTTTCTCCAAATGCTGGCCTGAGCCTTGCTGATTTCCCCCTATTTCTCATACCCTCCTTGTACATCCCCCCAAGCCCCATCTCCCACCCCATGCCTCCTTTCCGGGCCATAGCCTCTATAATGTACACACAACAGCCTTCCCTCCCTCTGGCTAGACAAAGATGGCAGAATGAAAACGTGGCACATACCTACCCTCCTGACTCTTGCACTTCGGCCTTGCCCTGTGACAGATGAGGATGCTGAGCCTCGGGGAGATGGTTCACGACTCCCATGATCCCAGCTGAGAAGAAAGAGAGCTGGCACTCAGAACCACATGCCCCACTTCAGAGCCCAGGCCTCAGTCCCACCAGCAGGCGTTTCTGCCTTAGTCCCAAGGAAGGAGATGATTCCAGAGCGCATGAATCAGGGGTCCCTGGCCTGAAGCACTTCTTGTTTGCTTCTTGGATGGGAAAACCTACAGTTCACCGGACACTGAACCAATTCTTCTGTCGTGACCATCCACGGAATTTGGGCCCAGTGGAAACCTGCAAACCTAGGGACCCTTGCTCAAAGGTTTTAAAAATGGTGAAAACAAAACATGGAAGCCCAAGCACAGAGTCACTCTCCTAGGCACAGTGCCTTTGTGTGGTTGCCCGGGTCCCATTGCCCACCCTCCTCTGCCTTCACTCAACACACCTCATTTCAGGCGCAGTGTCAGCAGCGGCCAACACACCAGAGGCCCTCAGTAATGTGTGTGGAGCTAGAAAGACTGAATGTATGAAAGAGGTTGTAAACTTCAGAATGGGTTAAGAACAAAAAATTAGCAATATGCCTAAATCCTTCCTTCCTTCCTTCCTTCCTTCCTTCCTTCCTTCCTTCCTTCCTTCCTTCCTTCCTTCCTTCCTTCCTTCCTTCTTTCCTTCCTTCTTTTCTTTTTCTTTTCTTCTTTTTTGGTTTTTAAGGTAGGGTCTCACTCTAGCTCAGGATGACCTGGAATTCACTATGTCGTCTCAGGGTGGCTGTGAACTCACGGCAATCCTCCTACCTCTGCCTCCTGAGTGCTGGGATTAAAGGTGAGTGCCACCATGTCCGGTTCCCTTTCCATTTATTTATTTATTTTGGTTTTTCAATTTTTCAAGGTAGGGTCAGGCTGACCTAGAATTCACTCTGTATTCTCAGGTTGGCCTTGAACTTGAGATCCTCCTATCTCTGCCTCCTGAGTGCTGGGATTAAAGGCATGCACCACCACACCCAGCTTCTCGTTCCTTATTTCTGTTTATTTTTTATTTGTGATAGGGTCTTATTGTAGCCCTGGCTGGCCTAGAATTCCTAGCAAGCCTCCTACCTCTGCCTCCCAAGTGCTGGGATTAAAGGCGTGCGCCACCATGCCCAGCTTAAAATGGGCATAATTTTAATCCTACTTTCACAGAGTTTTTGCAGTCATGTAATCAGGACACTTTCCAAGCTTTGGAAGGTGTGAAGCCAGAATTGGAGCTCTGTTACCATCGTGTTAAGTCGGCCCTGGAAACGAAGGCAGTCATCAGATCCTTTAGTTGCAGGCACTCGGTCTCCAGCCACCCCTGTCCCCCCCACCCCCACTCTCAGACCAAGCCGCAGCCTAAAGCTCAGGACTGAGTGAAGCACTGTGTCAGAGGCCGAGGCTGTATGGAGAGAAACAAGTTCCTTACACCAGAGTGTGGTTGATCTGGGAGCGACATCTTCTCAATTCCTCAACTCCTCCAAGTCCAAAGTTTCTCTGGTCTGGGGTGTAGGGTACATTCCATTTTTTCCCAGTAGCTTAGTCTTCAAGGATCTGCTTCTGTTACTCCTTTCACATAGAGTCTGCAGGTGGGACATGGAGCTTTCGGTGCTGTGAGCTCTAGAGGTGGATGGAGGCCTTGGTTCTCAAGATGACACAACACGTGAGTGTGGGTGCCACAGCCAGACAGCAGGACTGTGACACCAAGCCCACACTGCAGAAGCAACACAACCTGGTCCACGGTAATTCCTCCATTCTTCCTGTGCTGAATTAATGGCCCAGGACAGGTAGGAGCACTAAAGGAGATGTTGCAGTTCAATACGGAGCTAGACCCTAGCACGGATGTGCCTACTCCACGGTCCTTTCTGCCTTCTTCATTCCAGGGAACCAGTGGACCCTGGCGGTGTGTAGGAAGGAACCTGTGCTTGTGTCAGAGTCTCCTGCCATCACCTTCCTTGGAGGCGTCACTAGGAGCTGCCCCCTCCACAGAAAGTTGAGTGACGTCTTGTCTGTCATCACAGAGTCCGTTACCAGGGACACCCAGGGCCCCAGCTCCTTCCTGGCTGAGCACAGCAAACAAATTGACCCAGCTAGAAGGTCAATCAGCAAACACCTGATGCTCAGACAGGCACTGGCTACAGGCCCCAGGCCATCGCTGTTGGCAAGAGACTATACAAAAGACTTGGCCCAGGGTATCCAGATGCCAACCACCAGTAGAACACGTCACACCGCCTCTTCCAAGAAGCATCCCCTGATTTCACATTCCTGCCCCGAACCCTCCCTTGCTCTGTATTTATACTGACACTACTATGCACATTTTTTTTTGCAATAAAATAGCCATAGTTTGAGTATATTTATTTTGTTTATTTTTTTTTTTTTGGAGAGAGACACAGAGAGAGACAGAGAGAGAGGGAGAGGAAGACAGATAGAGATGGGTGCGCCAGCAGCCTCTCAGCTGCTAAGAACGAAATCCAGATGCATGCGCCCCCTTGTGGTCAGGTGCGGCATTGCGCCCTTGCGTCACTTTGCCTCTGGCTAAACGTGGGACCTGGAGATTGGAACCGCTGGTGATTGGAACCAGCGTTCTTAGGCTTAGGAGGCAGGCGCCTTAACCACTAAGCCATCTCTCCAGCCCTTTTTTTTTTTGTTGTTGTTGTTTTTGGTTTTGCGAGGTAGGGTCTCACTCTAGCTCAGGCTGACCTGGAATTCGCTATGTAGTCTCAGGGTGGCCTTGAACTCACGGCGATCCTCCTACCTCTGCCTCCCGAGTGTTGGGATTAAAGGCATGCACCACCACGCCCGGCTTGGGCATATTTATTTCTGCTACAATTCAATTTCCGTTCTCTCAACAGATTCGATTGAGTACTTCCAGATAGGAGACATCCGTCTAGGTGCTTAGAACGTATCTGGCATGCAACACACAGCTTAGCAATGAAGGAGAGCAGGCAATAAGAAGTCTACAGAATAAATGAATGGGTCTGTTGATAGGCCAAGTGCTTCAGAAAGTGAGCTGTGAGAGAGGGAGGGAAGACAGAGCCAAGCGCAGACATCCCAGAATGTGGGTGAGGTAAAGGGCAGGCTGCTGTTTTAAGAGGAGGACCAGGGAGAGCCTTGCTGAAAAGCTGAGCTGTGAGCCATGACTTGGAAAGGAGATGAGGAGTGAGCTGTGTGGAAATCCAAAGAAAGAGCATTCTGGGTAGAGTGCCCCAAGGCAGGAACGTGTCTGGCAGCCACTGGAGCAGTCAATCAGCTTAATTCTGGTGTGCATCTGACTGGCTTTCTTTGGTCTTCCTTGGGCGTGCCCGATAACTCCTATCTCTGTCTCATCTATATCATGTTTATGACATCTGTGCTTTCTACCCCAGCTTTTCACTCCTTTTTATAAAGCAATTAAGACAAAAATAAAAGGAAGCATACGAAATTTCTGAACAAACTCTGCTACAAGCGGAGGAAGCTAACCATTGAGGCTGGCCCACTGCAACCCCAATGTGGAAAACGCAATTTGGACCCCCCCACACACACATGGAAGTTCCAATCCCACCACTTAGAAAGAAGTCTCTGAGGGCTGGAGGGATGGCTTAGCAGTTAAGGCATTTGCCTGCAAAGCCGAAGGACCCAGGTTCGATTCCCCAGTCCCCACATAAGCCAGATACACAAAGGGGCACATATGCACCTGGAGTTCGTTTGCAGTGGCCAGAGGCCCTGGCGTACCCATTCTCCCTCTGTCTGTCTCCTCTCTATCTATCTCTCTCTCTCTGCTTGCAAATCAAATTTTTAAAAAATCAAAACATTTTTTTAAAAATTAAAATTTTTTTAAAGTCTGTGAGCATCTTCCCTGCTCAGTGTCCTAAGTACGTGCTGTGCAAAGGGAAACTTAGGAAGTCAAGAACTTGTTGCTAAGTTACAGAAGGACCTGAGGGTGTAGGGTTGGGTGGGTAGAGTGGGTGCAATGCAGATGGAAATGTGGGCCACACCCATTGTTTCCCAGTCAGCGAGGGCTTCTGGGAGCAACGGAGCAGACAGCTCACCCAAGGCAATTGTGGAGGCTTTCTGAGAGGGTGAGCTGTCATGGGAGGTACTGGCCAGCAACTCCTACCTCCTTGGTCAAAATCCTCCTGGGCACGGTGTGCATACATACATATGTCTTTTATTTTATTTTTTTTATTTTTTTTATTTTTGAGAGAGAGAGAGAATGGGCACACCAGCAGCCTCTCAGCAGCTGTGAACAAACTCCAGATGCGTGCGCCCCCTTGTGGGCAAGTGCGGCATTGCGCCCTTGCGTCACTTTTTGCTTCTGGCTAAACGTGGGACCTGGAGAATCAAACGGGCATTCTTAGGCTTGGCAGGCAGGCACCTTAACTGCCAAGCCATCTCTCCAGCCCTATGTCTTTCTTTTCTTTTTTCTGCACTACCATGTTCAAAGAGGGGACCTTTGGAGGCATCCAGGCCTCAGTTCCCAGAGGTTTAAGCACAGGCTGTGGGACATGTGCATGTCTGGGCTGGCAAGCCTGGGAATTGGCGGGGGGGTGTCTGGGGCAAGCAAACCGGCCCACCCCAGTCATAAATGCCATACTCTTAAGGACACACAGGAGTATTTTATTCTTTCATTGAAAGTTGATCCCCTGGTGCAGCTGTTCTGTCCAGGAATTCCAGGGGCAAGGACAGGGTGGGAGGGAAAGCCAGAGGGAAGTGGGGAAAGGGCCTACTTGTCAAGTCTGTGAGATCTTGTTACTGAGGTTTGAAGAAAATTGGATGCGGTTCCAGGGTTCAAATCTTTCTAGCCCCACACACCAGGGCGCTGGCTCCACTGAGGGCCCTAGAGAAACAAGGGCATGTTTACCGCCTGACATCCATGCAAATGGTTTCGGAGCCAGCTCTTAAAGAGCTGGAAAAACACTAGAGAGTAAAACTTGCGATAGGTTAGAGGTGACATGATAGGACCTGCTACAGCCAGGCCCTGGCCCTCTTGGGTTCTGTGGGCCTAGAATGATCTCTTTCAGGTTGAAACTTAAAAGTTCATCTCCTGGGAGTTAGGGGTACCTTTCCTGCCCACCTGTGTGGAGCAGTTGGCCTGGCCGAATATTCCGTCAAGTGTCTCTGCCACAACCAGTCCTGGGTTTCTTGTATCCACTGACTGATTTCTCTGCTTGTGAGATTCCAAGCTCATGAGAGCAGGGACTGTATCTGTTCTTTTGGGGGCAAAGCCCCCCCAAATACCTAGGGGATACCCTCCTTGTAGCAAGCCATAAACAAATATATTTTATTATGTTACACGAATAAATAATGCTTTTGAGCCACCTGACTTGTGTAATTTCTTTGATAAGGGCATGGAAAAAAAATATATGGTGTAGCAGAGAGGGAGGCCAAAGAAAGACATACTGCCATGTGTTTCCCTTAAAAGATAACTTGCTTGGGCTGGAGAGATGGCTTAGTGGTTAAAGCACCTGCCTCCTAAGCCTAAAGAACGCTGGTTCCAATGTCCAGCAGTTCCAATCTCCAGGTCCCACGTTTAGCCAGATGCAAAGTGACACAAGGGCGCAATGCCGCACTTGACCACAAGGGGGCGCACACATCTGGATTTCATTCTCAGCAGCTGAGAGGCTGCTGGCGCACCCATCTCTATCTGTCTTCCTCTCCCTCTCTCTCTGTCTCTCTCTGTGTCTCTCCCCTGAAAAAATGATTTTTAAAAAAAGGTAACTTGCTCATAAACAACGGAACAACTCCAGGTAAGATTGTGGGGTGCAGCCAGAAGACACTGTTTGAGGCCCCAACATCCTTCATCTTGGCTTCGGGGTCCTTTGTAAACTACATCCTTATTCTGTCCAGTCCTGAAATCCCTTTTTCATTCTGAAAAATGTTTTCCTATAAACTGAATACATTTGGCTTTCTCCTTTCCCTTTGCAAAATTGTTTTCGTTTCATTTTACATTATTTTAAAAAATCAAAAAGAAAACTCCTCGTGTCTCTCTAAACATCTCTAGGTTTTCCTGGAGCCAATGGAGTTAGGTAGCCTTGAAAGAGTCATTTTCCCCTCTCTGGGCTTCTGTTTTCTGTAAAGGGTGGAGGTGGTATGGACTGAGGACCAGATCCACAGCCAGCTCTCGTAAGCTGTGAGCTTGCTATCCCACATCCAGCTGGTACCCACATAAGGCTTGCCCCAACCAAAGAAAGGCTGTGGTTGAGCATTCCTGAGAATCACAAGACCCTGCCTGCTTGCCCCTGTGAAGGACTGCCCCTTGGCACCTACCACTACAGAGCAATGTGAGGACATGGCGTGCCAAGAGAAGGGGAGTCAATCAGGGCCCCAGAGAAGATGGACTGACAACATGGCTGCGGTATCCCCCCCCCCACCATGCTGAATTCCCATTCTTTGTGCTGTAAATTCATATTCCTCTTTACGATCACGTGGAGGAATCTCTTTCCCATTTCTTCAATATGGACAGGCTTTGTGCCTGCTTTGGCCTAACAAAACCACTACCGTTACCCATCTGTCAGCTTTCATGCAAGGTGTTAAGAGGTTTTGTACAATCCTTCACTCTTCCTTGTATCCCCGAACCTTCCATGAAGATAGACTTAGGTTAGTTCATGGCATAGTGAGATACATGGAATAGTACCCACAGGCCAAGCTAAGGCCATGCTAGAGCAGCCAACAGTCAGATGAGCACCAGACATCTGAGTCAGCCCCAGCCAAGACCAGGCTAGACCAACCAAGCCATACCCAGGCTACACCAAACATAGCTGTCTCAAACCAAAAGAATGGTGCGGCTGACCGGCAGGTGTGTAATGGTGAGTGGTTGTTTCAGGGAGGGTTGTTATTCATCAGTAGCTAATTGGCAATACACCCTGCAGAATCTGCCTCCACTGCGTCTCAGCTCTCCCTTCGCTCTCCCTCTGCAGTCTCCTTGCACATGGTCTAACCCTGCCAACTGCACTCCATTGTTTCTTAAAGCGGTGGCTAAACTCCCTTCCTTCTGAGTTGAGAAGCACCACCATCTCAGATTCTCTCCCTTTGGAGGAAGGCATCCGGGCAACTCTGGATGGTGTGATCTTTATGTTTCAGGACCTATGAAAAATGGGGCGTTATAAAGTCTCACCAACCTGGGGCCAGCCATAGTATCAGAACTGGGCAGATGGCTTAGCGGTTAAGATGTTTGCCTGTGAAGCCAAAGGATGCCCGTTCCATTCTCCAGGACCCACGTCAGCCTGATGCACCAGGGGGCTCATGCGTCTGGAGTTCGTTTGCAGTGGCTATAGGCCCTGGTGCACCCATTCTCTCTCTCTCTCTCTGCCTCTTTCTCTCTCTCAAATAATAAATAAATAAATAAATAAATACAATATATTAAAAAGAACTTGTGGCCAAAATTGAAATTCAACAATTAGAAAGATTACTTGTGAGCTTTTCATTCTTCAAATTTTATTCAGATTGCCTGTCTCCATGGACACCCCCTTCCTACTCTTCAAGCTGAACCCCGGAGTCCAGCCTTCTCCCACCCCATCTTCCCCACGTCTAGAAACGAGACCCCCTCTGTCCTTTGGATCTGAAATGTTTCCCAAAGGGCCATGTGTTGGAGGCTTAGCCAGCAGCCTGTGGTGCTGCTGGGAGGTGGTGGAACTTGAGCAGGTAGGGCCTAGTGAAAAGAAGGTAAATCACTGGGGACATGACCTTGAAGGGGACATTAGAGCCCCAGGCCCCTTCCTGTCTCTTTCTTTGCTTTCTAAATACTCTGAGGCACATAGGTTTCCTTTCTACATACTTTCGACCACGATAAACTATGCTGCCTGAGACACAAAGCAATGGTGCCAAGCAAGCACCTACTCCAGGTTCTGAACCACAAAACAAACCTTTCCTCTTTGTACATTGATTGTCTCAGGTATTTTGTCACAGTGACAGAAAAATAACCAACACATCTCCACCCATCTAGTTTTATATTTCTTTTCTTTTCTTTCTTTTCTTTTTTCTTTTTCTCTCTCTCTTTCTTTCTTTCTTTCTTTCTTTCTTTCTTTCTTTCTTTCTTTCTTTCTTTCTTTTTTGAGGTAGGGTCTCACTCTAGCCCAGGCTGACCTGGAACTCACTATGTAGTCTCAGGGTGGCTTTGAACTCACGGCGATCCTCCTACCTCTGCCTCCCAAGTGCTGGGATGAAAGGCGTGCGCCACCGCGCCCGGCTTAGTTTTATATTTCTTATACACTGTAAATCTTATAAGTCTGCCCTTACAGTATGCATAGAATCTGACCGATTCTTGCCATCCCTACCGTCCTGTTCCAGTGCAAGCCGTGAGTACCTCTCTCAGCAGGTCTTTTGCAGAAGCCTCATAACTGAGATTTCTTGTATTCATCCAAACGTTTCTGCGGTGACCAAAATACCTGAGGAAAAGCTGAGGGGAGACAGGATCGACTTTCGTTATGTCAGATAGTAGCCAACTTGAAGGTGACTGGGTATGGCCCCTCCTTCATAAGCAGGGGCTTGTAAAGCCAGGGATCCTAGCTGTAGGACCTTGATAACCAGTCAGAAGAGGCTCTGAGGTCTACCTCTGGACCTGAGTAAAGACCCCAGTGATCCTAAGATTAACCACTTAGCCAGAAGCTTTCCAATAAGGAACAAAGACACACCATTGTCCCCTCCCTGAAGAGCTGACCCAAATGTGCCCGTCAATCACATGAAATGGGAAAACACCCCCTACGAAGCTGCTTATTCCAGAAACTTGAAGAGAGATGAAGAGCCAACGGAAACATGTAGGTCAGTACAGTGACCTCTCTGGCCATTGTCCACTCTCACCCCAGTCTTTGAGGGGGCCCCACTCTGTCCTGAAACAAGTTCTACCCGTCTTGCACAGTGTGCGCTGAGCCTCATTTGAATTCTTCGAACAGGGATGACAAGGACTAAAAAGCCAACGGGAAGCCGGAGCACCTTCCCGGGGACATCTTGCCTCATGGCTTAGAGTGTCCGTCAGGCAGGGGAAAGGAAGGCACAGGGGAGCAGATCCCATTCTTTACTGTGGCCGAGAAGCAGTGGGGGAGGCCTGGGCTGCTACGGGGGAATATTTATTTATTTCTGGTTTCCCATCTTATTCTATCCCAGCCTCTATCTAACAGGATGGTGGCTCCCACATTCGGGAATGTTAATTCTTTCTGGAAATGCTGTCAGACAATATCTGGATACTTAGAAGTGTGCTTTCTTAATCTCCTGGGCAGTTTTTTTTTTTTTTTTATGATTAATCATCATATGCCTTCCATTCTTTCTTCTCCCCTAACATCATAGTTTAACAAATGGGGTTGAAAGACCCTGTCTAACATGCACCAAAACGTGTTAATTTTCAATGCAATAACCTTCCAGTGGTTTCCAATTACAGTCACAATGAAATTCAAATTTGTCATGGCCTGCTGGGGCCCCAGATGACCCGGATCTTCCTACGTCTCAAACCTGAGCTGCTCGGGTTTTCCTTCAGGGTGCCCAGCTCCGCCTTCAGTGACCATCCCTTTGTAAGCCTTCCCTCAGAAAGCTGTGACCAAACACTTGTGCACTGACAGCAAAAAGCAATGATGGCTCCACCCAAGTTCAGCTTGGTGAGCCAGTCGGTTTATATCAGGTTTCCTCAACAGAGGCAAGGACTTTTCCCAGACCCTCAGAGGAGAGCCCCACCGTAGCATGGCTGGCAGAATCATGAAAGCTGTCCCAATGCAGCTGCACCCCCCAGTCAGCCCTCCTCCTGTGTCATAGTCTAGCCCCTCCCAAGGCCACAGGCAAGCTGGAGGGTAGGAGGACCCCGTAGCTACAATCTCAGGAGGGGGTCTAGTAACCGTCCCATCCTGCCTTCTTCAAGGGAACATTCACCATGCATTGCTATGGACATAGATCTAAAGATCACTGTATCATTTCACTGGCCTGGATTCGGCCCCAGGGTATTCCATGGGTTATCACAGGAAACTCTGCTTCTTCTTCTTCTTTTTTTTTCCTGAGGCAAAGATGAAAGCTTTTATTTGGGAAAAGCACCCGCTGCTAGGACTGATTCATGAGCGAGGAGCACAGTCAACCTGAGTTCCTCAGGTAGTGGGCTTTATAGGGTATTTTCAGTTGGGGGAAGGTGAGGCAATGAAAAAGCTGAATACGAAAGGTTCCCTTAGCGGAGAGCTAAGATAGCCAGGGTGTGACAGAACAGTGATCAGGTGATTTACAAAATAGGGGGGCAGGAAACCATGACCTGAGGGCATTGCAGGCAAGGAAAGGATAATGGCTGGGCGGTTTCTTGAGGATCGTGGGTGGATAATTCACTTCCTTATGTCTCTGGCAGCTCCATCTTGGGAGCCCATCTTGACCTTATAGTGGGTAGTCAGAAAAGATCAGACTTGGATAAGAGTTTGGACAGGTTACCAGATTTCCCTGTAGTCCCTGCTGCAGGCCCTGCCGCCTTGCTTCTGGGGGCCAGGAAGCTCCAGAGCAGTCCGGCCAGGATTGCTGGTGCCCTCATGAAGTCCGCAGGCACATCCTTCAGGACTGCTCTTTACTCAGGCGAAACTCTGCTTCTTGACGGCAGTTATCTGTTCTACCTGCAGGAAATCACCTCGTTCGTTGTGTACATGTCCGTTGTGAATTATGAGCCAAGGGTAAAAGTCTTGGCTGCCTCTTGTACTACCGTAATCCAAGCATGGGCAGCTTGTAACAGTACCTGGTTCTAAGTTTCTGCCTAATAAATGTCGTAGAAAGAGGGGCTGGTGAGGTGACTAAGCCATTAAAAGAAAAAAAAAAGCCTGCTTGCAAGCTTTCTGGCCCAAGTTCGATTCCCACGCACCCACGTAAAGTTGTTTGCAAGTGTCCCTAAGTCAATGGGGTGCAGAGCCAGGAGAATCCAGCAACCGGCTAGATTGGCACATATGCTGAGTTGTGGAGGGGGGGGGAGGCGGGCAGAAAACCAAGGAGGTCTTGACTCAAGCATGGTGAAAGGAGAGACTAAACACCCAAGGCTCCACATACATGCTATGGCGTGTGCGTGCGCACACACACACCCCATATACATCCACATGTACATGCACATGCATAGTAAAAAAAAAATGCTGCTATGGAATGAATACCTCCATGTTTGTTCATTCTCCTAGCATTTTTTTTGAAGACTGTCAGAGAGAGGAGAGAGAGAGAGAGAGAAAATGGGTGTGCCAGCAGCCTCTCAGCCACTATGAATGAACTCCAGACACATGCACCACCTTGTGGGCAAGTGTGACATTGCACCCTTGCATCACTTTTGCGTCTGGCTAAACGTGGGGCCTAGAGAATCAAACAGGCGTTCTTAGGCTTAGCACGCAGGCGCCTTCACCACTAAGCCATCTGTCCATCTCTCTCCTAACATTTTTAAATATCTCATTTTGTAAAATAAACACAAAGTGAATGGGAAAATCCACAATCTAGCTCAAAGAGGCTCACTCTAGGAAAATGAATTCACGTTGGACAATTCATTCATCTTCTCTGGACACATATATCTTTTTTTTTTTTTTGTAGAATGGATAAAACCGTCCTTTCTCCCCTCCCAACCTGAGAGGTGGGTCCCAGAGTTCCTTTCATTTAGTTTTATTTTTTTTTTCCGGTGGATAAAAAAAAAAGCTGAAGCCCGGGAAAAGTTGCTATTTCATCAAGAGGTTGGCCTCTAGTTAACGAATTTCATCCAGGAACTGTCATCAAAGAAAGTCATTCCATTGTCCTCCACAGTGGCACACTCAGGTACCGCGGTCCTCAGGAGCCTGGGACAAGAGGAGCGTGAGTTTGAGGCCGACCGACTCGGTGAGACCCTATCTCCAAACAAAACACAGCAACAGAAATGACAAGAAAGCCAGTCTGCTACTGGCTTCTGAAGCCAAATCCCTACCCTTGGGGTTTCAACTCCTACAAGGTGAGGGGAGAACTCCTGTGTTAACCCTCCCTCATTTCAGCCTCCTACACTGGTGAGGTTTGTGCCTGCCCCAGAATGCCCTCTGAGCCCGTGGGTCTCTGACTTCCTAGAAGCAATTCCAGCCTTCCCCAAGGCTGTACTCTCCAGACTCTTCTCGTTATGCCCAAACCAACAATGGTTAATGCCATCTTGGCTTCTTCTACGCTTGAGGTCACAGCACAGGCTGGGTGTTACCCAAATCTTCCAGGCTGATAGCTGCATGGAGTTATTTTCACTTGGGGGATGACTTGGAAAAGAAAAGAAGAAAATGAAGAAGCATCTAGCATCATTGAAGACTGTCCAAGGTCTGAGGACTCCCTGCTTACGAGGGGACAGGTATCAGAGTCGTCTCTAAGTGTCGGCCTGTAGAGTCCTGCAGAGGGCTCAGCTCTGCATCTAGACTGGAGAGCAACAAATGTGTAGGTGTCACCATGGCTGGCCAACTCCTGCACAGATTCGCTTTCTTTTTTTTTTTTTTTAATATTTTAATTTTTATTTATTTATTTATTTGACAGAGAAAAAGGGAGAGAGAGAGAGAGAGAGAGAGAGAGAGAGAAAGAGAGAAGGGGCATGCCAAGGCCTCCAACCACTGCAAACGAACTCCAGACGCATGCCCTCCCCCCCCTTGTGCATCTGGTTAACGTGGGTCCTGGGGAATGGAACCTGGGTCCTTTGGCTTTGCAGGCAAATGCCTTAACTGCTAAACCATCCCTCCAGCCCCACACAGATTCACTTTCTGTAGGCCCTGATTCTCACCAGGAAGACCACAGCGGAGGCAAGACCCCAAGAAGCCCTCAGAATGGATATGAGCACTGGCTGCCTCTTTACATGCTAGCAGTGTGATCTTGGGCAAACTTCTTTATGTCTCTGTATTAGGACTCCAGAAAGAAGCTGAGGCACAGTCAGGTGAGGTGAGAAGGGTACTTAGGTGTAGAAGTGCCTTTTTATCACAGAGCAATGTGCTCCAACACTCCACCCCACCCCCGTCCCTCCCCATGGGGTCCTGAAATCATGCAGATTTCAGTGCAGATTCCTACATATGACCGTGGCTCTCCCTGTAAATACGTAGCACACCAAATTTAACCTCTAAATTAGACATAATATATCTGGGCATGCTAGCACCTCTAACGCCAATACTTGGCAGGTGGAGGTAAGAAGGTTAAGGGGACATGAGAAAGAAAAGAAGCCCCCCGCCTTGGGATCTAATGTGCCTTTCCTGATAAGTGAGCATTAAGAAACTTCAGCAGGAGCTGGAGAGACGACTTAGCGATTAAGGCGCCTGCCTGCTAAGCCTAAGAACGTGGGTTCCAACCTCCAGGTCCCACATTTAGCCAGATGCAAAGTGACCCAAGGGCGCAATGCCGCACTTGACCACAAGGGGGCGCACGCATCTGGAGTTCTTTCACAGTGGCTGAGAGGCTGCTGGAGTGTCCATTCTCTATCTCCCTATCCTCCCTCTCCTTCTCTCTCCAAAAAAAAGAAAGAAAGAAAGAAAGAGAGAAAGAGAGAGAGAGAGAGAGAGAAAGAAAGAAAGAAAGGAAGGAAGAAAGAAAGAAAGAAAGAAACTTCAGCAGAGCCATTAAAGTTAAAATTGCCTACAGAGACAACTTTTAGTGTCTGTTTTCATAAAGACTTCTCAAACAAGCATGTTAAAAATAACAGCAAGCTTTGCTTACTTAGGATCACAGTGTTTGTAACTTTTTGAGTTTCTATCACATTTGCACTCCTCTCTTTATCCCTCAATCTAAACACCTCACAAAACCACCTTGCAATTTTATCTATCAAAAAGATATTCTAGAGAGATGTTCTCAACTGGTAAAGTACTCACTGCAAAAATGTGACTCTGAGTTCAGATCCCTGAATCCTCATAAACAGCCAGACGCCGTGGTGCAAGCGTCTAACCCTAGCATTCGACCTACCGATGTGCGCGTGCAGAGGGAGGGGAGATGGGACAATCACCAGGAAGCTCGAGGGACAGTTAGTCTGCTGAAGAGGGGGGTGAATGATAAGAGTCACCACCTCAAGCAGGGTGAGAAGGTGACAGCTGATATTCAAGGTTGCCCTTTTCCACTTATGCACCATGGGTTGTGTGTCCACACTACACACACACCCTAAGTAAATAAATAAATAATATTAAGCAGACTGGCTCATATATTTTTACTTCATTTTAAGCTTTGTTTAGTCTTTAAACCTTTCCGTAATTTTTTTAAAAATTTTAAATTTTTATTAATTAATTAATTAATTTATTTATTTATTTACTTTTGGACAGAGAAAAAGAGAGAGAGAGAGGAAGTTAGAGATGGGCTTGCCAGCAGTGTCTCAGCTGCTGAGAACAAAATCCAGATGTGTGCGCCCCCTTGTGGTCAAGTGCGGCATTGCGCCCTTGAGTCACTGCATCTGGCTAAACGTGGGACCTGGAGGTTGGAACCAGCGTTCTAGGCTTAGCAGGCAGGCGCCTTAACCGCTAAGCCATCTCTCCAGCCCCCTTTCTGTAATTTGCGGGTAGTTAATGGTTGATGGGAGGGGTGACTGATATTCTTCAGTAGTGCAGCCACTCGTAAGTTTCTCATTCTCCAGTGAATATCCACTAATAATAATCATGCAGAAGACCCTAATTTAACTCAGCGAACACAACAAATAAGGCATAAAAGTAGTATGGAATTAATTGAGAAGGGTTTTAGTAGTTGGGGGAGGGAAATAAAAGGAGTTGCCGGGGAGGATAAGAACAAAATATATTATACACATGCACGACAGTGTCAAAATAAAATTTAAATTTAAAAATGCATTTTTAAAATTAAACAATTTTTTTTTTGAGGTAGGGTTTCACTCTAGCCCAAGCTGACCTGGAATTAACTATGTAATCTCAGGGTGGTCTTGAACTCACAGTGATCCTCCTACCTCTGCCTCTGGTGTGCTGGGACTAAAGGCGTGTGCCACCATGCCCGGCTGTAAAATTAAACAATCTAAAATAAAGTCAGGCTTTTACCGTGTATCCATAATTGGAGTCCAAGGCAAAAGGATAAAATGCGTATATGTATTTGTGCATTTTAATGTTTACTCTCTCCCCTCCCAGGACTATTAAAGGATTTTAAAGATATTTGAAGTAACTGTAGGCTGGGGAGAAAGCTTAGGGAGAAAAGCACTTGCTGTGTAAGCAGGCGGAGGTTCTCATGAGTAGTGTGGAGCCCAAGAAACTATATGAAAATGCCGGGCATGGTGGCACAGGCCTGTGACTGCCGCAGTGGGAGGGAGGAAGCAAGGGACCCTCGGGGCTCACTGGAGAACTAGTGTCGTCTCACCTGGGAGCTTTAGGATCAAGAGACCTTGTGTCAAGGGAACAAGGTGGAGAGTGACTCAGACCCGCTGTCAACCTCTGACCTCCGTAACACATGTGCATCTTCCACTCCCCCGCCACACAAACACACATTCACCCACACACATACGAACATGCCTACACACACCACACACACAAATGTAAATAAAGTAAGTGTGTAAAACGAACAGCACTATCTCAAATGTAAACCTTCTATTTGTATGAAATCAGAACCTATTATAATTTTTAACCTTTCTAGTTTAAAATAGAAGCAAACTTATTAATACTCCTTAGGTATTAAAGTCATATTCAGTTGAAGGAATTGCTCTGTTTGGCAATTTCTCTTGACCAACAAACTACTTTAGATTAATTTTTTAAAAATTTATTTATTTATTTATTTGAGAGCAATAGACAGACATAGAGAGAAAGAGGCAGAGAGAGAGAGACAGAGAGAGAGAGAGAGAGAAAAAAAAAATGGATGTGCCAGAGCCTCCAGCCACTGCAAACAAACTCCAGATGCATGTGCTACCTTGTGCATCTGGCTTAAGTGGGTCCTGGGGAATCGAGCCTCGAACTGGGGTCCTGAGGCTTCAAAGGCAGGCGCTTTACCACTCAACCATCTCTCCAGCCCAAGAGACTATTTTAAATGGTTGTCAGTCACACTCAGTTTACCAAAATTTCTTTGGCGTGCTAACATTGTGATTTGTATTATTCATAAAAGAAATCTCAAGGACACTTCAAATTCAAAAAAAAATTCCTGAGTTTTAAACAATAAGAATCAAGCACAATACTGACATTATACTATAAAGTAAGGATATAGCATGTTAATTAAAGCTATTTCGAATAAAAATTGGATAGGGCTTAAATCATCAGATTATTTAATAATGGAAAAAACTTAGCAACTGCTTTTTAGAAGTCAGAGATATTCATGGAAATTCTCTCATTTTCTAACTTATTTATTTATTTATTTATTTTGGTTTTGCAAGGTAGGGTTTCACTCTGGTCCAGGCTGACCTGGAATTAACTATGCAGTCTCAGGCTGGCCTCAAACTCTCGGCGATCCTCCTACCTCTGCCTCCCGAGTGCTGGGATTAAAGGCGTGCACCACCACACCCGACATTAGTTTCCTAACTTTTAAAGTTAAAAAGTCAAAATAAGAACATGCTTCAGTTCGAATTGTAATGAGAGTGTTGGGGTTTGTCACAGGAAGGACGTCCCCCCTGGGGAGACGCAGACACAAGTCGTCTCCTGCAGATAGGGTATAGACAACAGACTCAAGGACAGTTACGCCCAAACCAGGTTTCCTGAACCAATGAGTCTATCGGGGTTACTTACAGGAGCGAGGGTCACTCAAGGACAGTTGCGTTACCACAAAGCCCAATCCCATCCTGGATGGTGACCCCATGGAAGCTGAATCATGGTGTCCCACCCCTAGTTAACGCTCTACCTCCTATGTAATCTAGCTTTTTCCCAACATCAGTTGCAGCGGGGAGTGGGGTGGGGTGCAGCACAGGTGGGAACAACTGCTCTAACTTTAAGTGAGGGTCTTGTGACGCTCCCTTCCTCCATCCACTAGGGAGTTGTCAATAGCCCCATTACCAATGACTCTAGACCATGTCTCCTTGGATTTTTTTCTGCTCCAAAGTTGCCATAGCAACCTGGCCAAAACGTTCTTTACCTCAAGGTGGCTTCAAATTATGTGCAGAAGAAACAGGATTCCTTACCAACACACAAATAAATTTAGGGCACCCCCGGATCCTTGTCTTATGCACTTAAAGAAGTAAAATCCATAGACCAGAGAATAAGGTTTAGAGAGCCTTTATTAGATTAAGAGAGGGAAAGAGAAAGAAGTAGAGAGAGCTCCCGCTGAGAGGGAGGTGAGAAGGGGTAAGGGCCATGTGGGAGCAGGGGTACCTCACTTCTGGGCTGAGACCAGGGCGTTTATCAGAGCAAGGACCTGGTGGTTCAGAAGAGATAAATGCCAAAAAAAGAGACCTCGCCCACCCGGTAAGCATCTGTTTCTAATCTTATTGGGGTGGGCCCTACCCTCAGGCTAAGGTGAGTCTAAGAGAGAGCTGACTGGTCTGGGCTTAGGGGAGTGCTCAGGAAGAGGTCAGCAACCTTGAGTAGGAGGTGAGAGAGAGAGAGAGAACTGAGTGGATGAGACAGGAACAGATGCTGAATTCCGGTTCTACTGAAGCAGGCAGGTGGTGTAACATCACTTTTAAAATATATATTTTTATTTATTTATTTGAGAGAGAGAGAGAAAGAAAGAGGGAGAGAGAGAGAGAAAGAGAGAAAAGAGAGAGGGAGAGAGAGAATGGGCATGCCAGGGCCTCCAGTCACTGCACACGAACTCCAGATGCATGTGTATCTGGGTACTTGTGTATGTGGATACTGGGGAATTGAACCAGGGTCCTTTGGCTTTTCAGGCTAACTCCTTAACCACTAAGCCATCTCTCCAGCCCATATTTCACTTTGGTTCCCTCTTTGTGCCCTCTCCTGGTTGGCTACCTGAAAATAAAGCAACCTTAGTGCCCTCTCAGAATGTCTGTATTTCAAATGTGAATCTAAGATATTTAAAATCTTAATTTCTGATTGACATGTACTGATCTCATTTGCACCTGCAACTTTTACCATGATTCATGGATTTCCACATGCTATAAGAAAGTACATTTAGGGCCTGGAGAAGTGGCATAGCAGTTAAGTGCTTGCCCATGAATCCTAAGTACCCCTGTATGAGGCTTCATTCCCCAAGACCCATGTAAGCCAGATGCACAAGGTGGTGCATGCATCTGGAGTTCGTTTGCAGTGGCTGGAGGCCCTGTCACGCCTATTCTCTGTCTATCCATCTGCTTCTCTCTCTCTCTCTCTCTCTCTCTCTCTCTGTCAGCTGCTCTCAAATAAATAAATAAATAAACAAAAAAAGAAAGTACATTTATATCTCTTACTAAACTTTTGCATTCATCACACATGTTTGTAAGCTATTTCTTCTCCTTTATGATAACTCATAACTCTCCCTGGAAGAAAAGCTAAGGAAAAAATGTGTTTTAACGTTGTTGTTGATAAATTTGCTTTCATTAAAATGGGGATAAAAATCATGTATTTTTCAGCTAATTTTCTGGAAAGAAAAATCACCATCACAAAGATGCACGTTGTGATAACACTTGGTTTTCATGTTGTCTGCATCTCCAACACAGTGCTGTGGAACACTGCTGCTTATAGAAACTTGTAGACGGGGAGGGGGAATAGGCAGGGTCTGATTGACAAGAGCCGGGACCTTTGCAGGGAGTGGAGGAGCTGGGGTCATGTCGACCTCCATTCTGCCCTTCTTCTATCTTCTTCTGCTACTGCTCCGTATGGACTGGACCCAGTTGCATTCCTGTGCATATTGGCACAGCCCAAGAGGTGGCCTTACAGGCCAGAGCAGGTGAAGAAGGTGGAGAATAGATCTGGAGACTCAAATGGAATCTCCACGGGACACTTGCGTCTTAGTGTATTTACAGAAAAGATGGACAACAGCCCCCTGCAATGACATGATGCACGCGTACCGCCTGAACTACTTGCGTCTTAGTGTATTTACAGAAAAGATGGACAACAGCCCCCTGCAATGACATGATGCACGTGTACCGCCTGAACTAGTTTGGCATCTCTAAAACAAGAGGCAGCATAGCAGCTGAATTGGAGGAAAGGAAAAGCAATTACTGATGGTGGGGGGTGGTGGTCCAAGGTCCTGAGGTCCCCCGGCGGCTACTTGGGCAGGATTGACTCCAAGTGGAGAGCCCGTGGGGTGAGATGGAAGGAAATATTCGAAGTCCCCTGCCCCTCGCTCTGAAGAGTCTAAGATAGAACGCTGCCTGTTAGGCAAGATTCGGAGGACAACGAGTGATAATGCATGTGAAAATATTTCGTACCCTATGGAACATGTTCATTTTGTGCTGGGGTGGGAGGGCTGGTGCCTGTTTTATCCTCAAAACAGAAAGCCACATAAAAGCTATGGAGACATATTGTCTTCTTTACGACGAAATCAGATGCAGAAAACATTTTCCTTACGTCGGGATGCCATGTGGAGAGTCCCTGTCTGACAGAATATTCACCACGCAGAAGGAATTAAGAGATTCTAATACGACTCCACCCCCTGGTCCATTGAGATAGCTCCTTTTGTCTCTCAACTGCTCTGGACTCAAAATACGGCCCGGGGTATTCAACCGAGTGCATTTGGCTTTGTCCGGAGAAGATGAAAAGAACCATGTTGGCAATTCAAGATCCTGGCAGCCAGAGTGACCTCTGCCCCAAGAGGAACATGTATTCAGTGGCAGAGTACAGAAATACAGAAGAATGCAGACACTTCTAAAAAGCTTCAGAATTGGAATGGCACATGGAATGCTTTTTCAGAGCCTGATCTCCTGCAGGCAAAATGAGTTGGAAAGATTCCATCCCTTGGAGCCCATTGGCAGAGCATGGCACTAGACCCCCTGGGTAGAATCCGAGGAAACTAGAAACTGCATGGCCACCCACAGTTTGCAGTTGAAAGATGGGACTTACAGCTGCTCCATGACCTCAGAACCCTAGCACTGGGGCCCAGAGGCACACCTGTGAGCAGAAATGACTGACACAGCATGGCAAAACAGGGATGGAGTCACAGGCAACACGGAGTGCAGGGGGGCTTTGTGATCGTCTCCCCTGAGATTGGAGCGTGTTCCCAGCAGTCACCTCGCTCCATGACCTCTGTCACTCATCGGGACAATGAGGACGCTGACTTAGAGGAGGTTTCCAAGAGCACGATCTGGATCAGAGAGATGGCACAGTGGTTAAAGGTGTTTGCTCGCAAAGCCTGCTGGCATGGGTTCAATGTCCCAGTACCCATGTAAAGCCAAATGCAAAAAAAAAAAAAAAAACTGGTGGTACAGGGCTGGAGAGATGGTTTAGAGATTAAGGCACTTGCCTGTGAAGCCTAAGGACCCATATTGGACTCTCCAGATCCCATGTAAGCCAGACGCACAAGGAGATGCAAGTGCACAAGGTCACACACACACACAAGGGGGCGCACGCTTCTGGAGTTCAATTACAGTAGCTGGAGGCCCTGGTGTGCCAATTCTCTCTCTCATTCCTCTCTCTCCCTCTCATTAAAAATACCAAAATAAAGTAGTGATACATGTGTCTGGCGTTTTCAGAAGCAACATACCCTGGTGGACCCATGCACACATAAACACACACAGGCATGGAAACAATTTTTTTTTTTTCAAAAAGCTCATAGAAGCCGGGCGTGGTGGCGCACGCCTTTAATCCCAGCACTCGGGAGGCAGAGGTAGGAGGATCACCGAGAGTTCGAGGCCACCCTGAGACTACATAGTGAATTCCAGGTCAGCCTGGACCAGAGTGAGACCCTACCTTGCAAAACCAAAAAAAAAAAAAAAAACTCATAGAATGGGCTGGAAAATGGCTTAGCAGTAAAGGCACCTGCCTGTGAAGCCTAAGAATACCCATTTGATTCTCCAGATGTAAAAGTGATGCAAGCACTCAATGCCACACTTGCCCACAAGGGGGTGCACGCATCTAGAGTTCGTTCACAGTGGCTGAGAGGCCCTGGAGCACCCATTTTCTCTCTCTCTTTCTCTGTCCCTCTCTCAAAAAAAAGTGCATAGCATGACCTGGGATTTTAAAAATATTTTATTTTTATTTATTTATTGGTGTGGGGGAGGCAGGTAAAGTGAAAGAGACAATGGGCATTGCAGGGCCTCCAGCCACTGCAAATGCTCCAGACACATGTGCCATCCTGTGCATCTGGCTTACATGGGTCCTGGAGAATCGAACCTGGGTCCTTTGGCTTTGCAGGCAAGTGCATTAATCTCTAAGCCATCTCTCCAGCCCCCTTCCCCCACACTTTTTTGAGGTAGGGTCTCACTCTAGCCCAGGCTGACCTGGAATTCACTATGTAGTCTCAGGCTGGCCTTGAATTCACAATGATTAGCAGTGACCCCTGAGCCAATGGGCCACTCCTCATGGAAAGGAGAGCCTCTGGGAACGTGTGTTTGTCTGTGGGACACCCAGTTGGAGGAAGAGCCTATGTCTGGACACAGTACTTTTTTTTGAGAGAGAGAGACAGAGACACAGAGAGAAACAGAGAGAGAGAGAGAGAGAGGATGAGGCAGAGAGAGAGAGAGAATGGGCGCACCAGGGCCATTTCAGCCACTGTGGATGAACTCCAGATGCATGCACCCCCTTGTGGGCAAGCGCGGCATTGCGCCCTTGCCTCACTTGTGTCTGGCTAAATGTGGGACCTCTGCATGAGTCTCGCATACTCTTTGTGGGTTTTCCTAACCTGTCCTCCCACAGCCTGGAGAAGTCTGGCGAATTGAGTGGGTGATGGAGCCCTGATGACAAGGGACACCTGCCTCTGGACCAGTCCATCTCACAAGCGAAAAACGGCAGAGAAAACTTTAGTGCATATGTGTATTTACACACACACACGCGCGCGTGCGCGCGTACTTTCAAGGAATTGTGAGTAGGGAAACCTGGTCTCTCAAGATCTCTCAGGAGACATTAAGTATACACAGTCATTGGAAAGCAGCACATTCCAAAGTGCCAAGTGACACGGCCCAGGCAAAACATGGAAACCCACAAGGCCCACCCAGCTCCAGCACAGAGCAGGCAGCCGCCGGGCCGCAGCATACCGAAAACTCTCCTGACTTCTAGGCTGTAGGGTATGAGAGGAAGGTGGTGTTTGGGAGACGTGCCCGCCCCTCCATCCTGTTGAGGACAAAGAGTGGGAAAGGCATGTCCAGGTAGCGGGGGGGAGGGGGTGTTCCAGGCCAGTAACACTGTGGTCCCTGAGCAAGGCGGAGTCCAGCAGCAGTAGGGACAGCCGTTGGTGAACAGCGCCTGCTGAACTGGGCACTCAGCGGTGGGCTGCAAGAGGGGAAGGCCTTCTTGAGGAAAACCCCCACTTGGAAGGACGGAGCTGCGCCAGCACCAGCCACTGTGGAATAGTCAGAGGCCCAGCCTTAGGCACCAAGCCTTGGCCAGGACAGGAACATTCTTGGGGCCTCATAGCTGAGCAAAGCCACATACCACCACACCCCCCCGCACACACAAGCATCAGTGGGTTCTGGCCACAGCAGCCAGGAAGCTGCCATAGGGTAGGTCCTTTACTTTCAGGCAGTCTCTGGAGATTTGACTGCTACTTTGAGTGATGGAGAGTGGGGTATAAATTGTAGAAGCTGTAACAGAATATGGACAACTGTGCCTGTGCTAAGCCTTACGTGGCTAAGTTCTATTCATCTGTAACCCCTAGCCTTCTCACCCACCCCTAAGATGCTGGGTATAAATCTTTGAATAGGAATGAACTTTTAAAATATGTTTTAAATGCACTGGGAGTGTGTGTATGTGCATTTAATTTACATGAACGGCGCTGTGTGGTGGGCTTTCTTTTTCTTCTTCTTTTCTTTTTTTTCAACATATCCTTATGTTTTCAACACCTGCTAATGGTGGCATGTAGACTTGTAAGTCTCAGTTTGATCCCTCTGCTTGGTGTCTCTAGGGCCATTCGCTTGGGGATGCATCCCTGCCCTGCCTCTAACTGCTTGATCCCTGGTGTCCAGGGCTTGGGTCGGCTTCAGAGCATATGCAGTTGACTCGGCATTCCAAAATCTACCTGCAGAGCCTCCGCGTGGTCTGTACGCCTGCACCCAGTGTGTGGCTTTCCTTATCTTTCCCAATCATCTTGACAAATTTTTTATTTTGAGGTAGGGTCTCACTCTGGCCCAGGCTGACCTGGAATTCACTCTTTAGTCTCAGGGTGGCCTCGAACTCTCGGCGATCCTCCTACCTCTGCCTCCCGAGTGCTGGGATTAAAGGCATGCACCACCATGCCCGGCAATATCAAACTGATTCTTGAAGGCAGTTTTGTATACTTGTAATCCAAACATTCTGGAGGCTGAGGTAGGAGGATGTTGAGTTGAAGGTCATAAAACTGTCTCAAAATGCATACAAAAAAAAAAAAAAAAACCAAAATATGCACAATATTTTTTTAAAAACGTTTTGTTTTTGTTTTTCAAGGTAGGGTCTCACTCTGGTCCAGACTGACCTGGAATTAACTATGTAGTCTCAGGGTGGCCTCGAACTCTCGGCGATCCTCCTACCTCTGCCTCCCAAGTGCTGGGATTAAAGGCGAGCGCCACCACGCCCGGCTCCATCTTGACAATTTGAAAGATGTGAAGTTTTGGTGTTTTTGGGCTATGACCAGTGCAGGTTCAAGCCCCTGTCTCTTACCAGGTATGTGACCCGATAAAAACACAAAGCTCAGTCTCTCTGGCTCAGTCTTTGCCTCTATAGCACGTCGATATGAATCCGATTCCCAATGGGGTTGCTGTGAGGACTGACTTCACAAAACAGTGTGCTCAGTGGTAAGTGCAGGGAGAATCAGAACTTGTTCCATCGGGGGGGGGGCGGGTTGCCATCTTCTTGTCGGCTTGGACAGCGTCTGGCTTTGCTCTGTCCTGGACTTCTTATCCCCTTGTCCTTACTGAGTTCTCATGTATTCTGCCTTGTAAGTATTGGCTGAACATTTTAGACACGAATCTATTGCTTATTTTGTTTTGTTTGTTTCACATGGGTGGGTAATATGGTGGGTGTATGTGTGAGTGGTATGTTGTGTGTGATATGATGGGCTTATGTATGAGTTATGTGTGTGTGTGTGCGTGTGCATGTGATGTGGTGGGTGTATGTGTGAGTGGTATGTTGTGTGTGATGTGATGGGCGTATGTATGAGTTATGTGTGTGTGTGTGCGTGTGCATGTGATGTGGTGGGTGTATGTGTGAGTGGTGTGTTGTGGCTGTTCATTGGATGTGGAGGGAGTATGTGTGAGTGGTGCATTGTGTGCATGTTATGTGGTAGGTGTATGTATAAGCAGTGTGTGTGTGATGCAGTGGGTATATGTGTGAGTGATGTGCTATGCATGTGTGTGTGTGTGTGTGATGTAGTGGGCACATATGTGAGTGATGTGTTGTGCGTGTGTGGGCATGTGTTATGTGGTAGGTGTATGTATGAGTAGTATGTGTGAGATGTGGAGGGTATGTGAGTGATGTGTTGTGCGTGTGTGGGCATGTGTTATGTGGTAGGTGTATGTATGAGTAGTATGTGTGAGATGTGGAGGGTGAATGTATGAGTGGGGTGTGTGTGTGAGTGTGATGTATATGTGTGGTGGTATATGTGTGTGCAGTGTGTGTGTGACATGTGGAGGGTGTCTGTGTGAGTGGTGTGTGTGTGTGTGTGTGTGTGATGAGGGGTATTGGTTGTGTATGTGTGTGTGTGACATGGTGGGTGTATGTGTGAGTGGTGTGTGTGTGTGTGTGATGTGAGGGGTATATGTGCAAGTGGTGAGTGGTGAGTGTGGTGTGTGTGTGTGGTGTGTGTGTGACATGTGGAGGGTGTCTGTGAGTGTGAGTTGGGGTGTGTGGGGTGGGTTGGGGTGTGTGCCCTGACATGTGCCCGTGTTGTGAGTTGGGTGTGCTGGTGGGTAAATCCCCTGTGGTGCCCCGTGTTCAGAAAGGTGGGGTGTCCTGGCTCCATCGGGGTGTCTCTCCATCGTCCCTTCTCTTGTGAACCAGACTCCCTTACTGACTCCAGAGCTACATTTTCCACAGGCTTCAGCGAACCCCAGCTCTCTGCTCCCCATAGGACCAGGGCTGCCGGTAGGTATGGTCACACCAAGCTGTTTAACATGGCTTCTGGAGATTCACACTCATATGTTTCAGGCCCCCACAGCTGTGCAGGAAGCAAGCTTAACCACTGAGCCATCTTTCCAGCCCTTCTTGCTTATTCTTTTTTTAAAATATTTTATTTATTGATTTATTTGAGAGAGAGAGAGAGAGAGGAAGAGGCAGAGAGAAAGAATGAAGGGTCATGCCAGGGCCTCCAGGCATTGCAAACAAACTCCAGATGCTTGTGCCCCCTTGTGCAGCTGGCTTACGTGGGTCCTGGGGAATCGAACCAGGGTCCTTAAGCTTCACAGGCAAACGCCTTAACTGCTAAGCCATTCCCCCAGCCCATGATACCTATTCTTTTGTTACTGTTCCTACTTGTCATAGATAGGCCCTGCATCTATCAAAAGTTACCACTTAAAGCCGGGCATGGTAGTGCACGCCTTTAATCCCAGCACTCAGAAGGCAGAGGTAGGAGGATCGCCTTGAGTTCGAGACCACCCTGAAACTACATAGTTAATTCCAGGTCAGCCTGGGCCAGAGTGAGACCCTACCTTGAAAAACAAAAACAAAACAAAACAAAACAAAAAGTTACCACTTAGTTTTAGTAAAGTTGGAATACCCTCTTTTTTTTCTCAGTATAACCCTGCTTCATAATTTAGCAGGGATTCATAAATATATTTCTTTTTTAAGATTTTTTATTTTCATTTATTTATTAGAGATAGAGAGATGGAGAGAAAGAGAGAGAGAGAGAGGGAGAGAATGGTTGTGCCAGGGACTCTAACCACTGCAAATGAACTCCAGACGCATGTGCCACCAAGTGCTTCTGGCTTACATGGGACCTGGAGAATCGAACCTGGGTCTTTAGGCTTCACAGGCAAGCACCTTAACCACAAAGCCGTCTCTCTAGCCCATAAATATATTTCTAAATATATACACCATTTCTTAGTGCTCAATTCTATTGACTGGATGCCTTTGTTCCTCACGTGGCTTCTCTTTGTGCACTGCATGTTTGCTTAGTGTTGAAATGTGTCCTGAACAAAGGTTTGTGTGGGGGACCGTTGGTCAGACTGCTGGGTGAGGGGGCAGAATCGTTAAGAAGTGGGACCTTGCAAAGGAATGCTGGTCCCCCAGAACGAGTTCTGACAAGAGCCAACTGTTGTGGAAGCTTGCTCCTGCCCCACCCAGATCTCTCTGCTTCCTGTCTCACCATGTAATCTTTCCACTACGAGGATCTAATCCAACCCAAGCGGATGCTGATAAACTTGCCTCGAATCTCCAGAAAGATGAGCCAAACAAGCCTCTTTTCCTCACAAGGAGCTCAGCTCAGGTATTTGATTATAGTGATCAAAACTTGACCAATTCCCTCCCCTAACATAGGTTTGTAGAACTTTTATATTTTCCCATTGAGCAAAATGGTCTGTCACAATTTACTTTGCTTTTACAAAATTGAGGTATTTGAGGATCTCTAATTTTTTGATGGATTTGCAAGAGCAGTCAACATTTTATTTTTAAAAAATTACTAATTTATTCAATTTTTCTTCTGCCAATCTGCTTTACCAGAAATTGATTAAAATCTCTAGTTTTCAAACATTTTTATACTAGGATAATATTTTTATTGTTTTAAAATTTGTATTATTTCTTTGGGTTTTAAAATTCATTTTATATCTTTAAATATTCATTTATATATCGTTCATATCTATCTATGTATATTCATTTATATCTCTTCATTTGCATCTTTTCTCCTTTCTTAAAATTTGGATGTTTTAGCCGGGCATGGTGGCGCATACCTTTCATCCCAGCGCTTGGGAAGCAGAGGTAGGAGGATCGCTGTGAGTTCAAGGCCACTCTGAGACGACATAGTTAATTGCAGGTCAGCCTGGGCCAGAGTGAGACCCTACCTTGAAAAACCCCGAAAAAAAAAAAAAAAGAATGTTTTATCATGGACTTATCTGGAATACAAAATCACCATTTCACAAAGGCAATTGTCATGCTTTGAAAGTGAAATGTCCCCAATAGGCTCATGGGTTTGAACACTTGGTCCCCAGCTGGTGGTACTGTTTAGAGAGGTTGTGCACCCTTTGTAAGTTAGGGCGTAGCTGGAGAATGGAGGTCACTGCCCATGGCAATGGCCCTGGGGTTCATACATTTCCTGTCCTCTTGCTCTCTCTCTGCTTACTGGTCTGCTGGACTATGAATCAACTAGTGGCTATCTCAAGTTCCCCCTGCCCCAGGCTACCAACACCAGACCTCCCTCCATGATAATGGGGGCACCCCTCAAACGATGGACCAATGAACCTTTCCTCCGATACATTGTTTTATGTCAGTGTGGTGTTTGCATCAGGTGTTCCCCATAAACTTAGGGGTTCTGAATGTTAGGTTCCCAGCTGATGGCAATTTGGAATTAACGCCTCCTAGAGGCAGTGTATTGTTGGGGGTGGGCTTATGGGTGTTATAGCCAGTTTCCCCTTGTCAGTGTTTGGTACACCCTCCTGTTGCTGTTGTCCACGTGATGTTGGCCAGGGGTGATGTCCACCCTCTGCTCATGTCATCATTTTCCCCTGCCATCATGGAGCTTCCCCTGAGTCTGTAAGCCAAAATAAACCTTTTTTCCCACAAGCTGCTCTTGGTTGGGTGATTTCTGCCAGCAATGTGAACCTGACTGCATCAGTAAGTTATTGGTCACAGCAATGAGAAAAATAACTAATATACCAGCCTTAGTTTTGTCCATTAAAAAAATTTTTTTTTTTATTTGAGAGTGTCAGACAGAAAAGAGAAAAAGGGAGAGAGAGAGTGGGTGCACCAGGGCCTCCAGCCACTGCAAATGAATTCCAGAAGCATGCGCCCCCTTGTGCATCTGGCTTACGTGGGTCCTGGGGAATCAAGCCTCAAACCGGGGTCCTTAGGCTTCACAGGCAAGCATTTAACCACTAAGCTATCTCTCCAGACCCTGTGTGGTAGTTTGAATATATGTCCCCCAATATGTTCAGTGTTTTATTAGTTATAGTTTGCATCTGCAATCACCTTGCTAGAGGCAATGTCACTGGGGGCCAGTCTTAAAGTGTGGTGATGGTTTGAGATTCCATTGTAAAGATATGCAAAGTGTGCCTAGCAGGAGTTCCTGAAGTGTGCTGTGTGACTCTTTGGCTGTAATTTTTGCTCTGTGTGCTGTGGTGGCTGGTTGGCTTTTCTCTCTGTGCTTGGCCCTGTGAGAGCAGGCTGCTTCTCCTGCCATTATGGAACTTCCCCTGGATCTGTGAGCTTCAATAAATAATATCCCTCCTCCATAACTGTGCCTGGTCTGGAAGTTCATCTCAGCGAACCTGAAGCTGTCTACTACACCCTGTCCATTTAAAAAAATTTTAGTTCTCCTCGGGCTATTTTTCACTCCCATTTCAGTCTCCTCCTTCTTTCTTAGTTCTTGCTGTTCCCTCATCTGTACTGGCCTTGGTCTGACTTCAGACATGGAAGCTTAGCTCATTTGTTTTTGCTCTTTCTCGGTGTTTGATAAATGATTTTTTTTTTCCGAGCAACAAGTCTCTCTGAAAGAAGTGGTTTAGATATGTCTCATACATGTTGACAGGGACTGCTTGCGTTGTGTTCGCTTCTAAGCATGTCGTACTTTTCCTATGATTCCCTCTTTTCCCAGAAGTTATTCATCAGTTCCTTCTAGTTTCTAGGCATAGGGGATGCTTATAAAGCTATTCTTTTGTTACGCTTTTATGGCCAGAGACTCTGCTCTATGGGGATGTTATTTTTTTGGAAAGAGTGAAGCTTGCCTTGTCACCTACCCCCAGTGTTGACTTCTGTGACTGGCCCATGCGTTTTTTTCAAAGAACATGCTTTCTATATTTATTAGGTGTGAAGTATGTGTGCTCAGGGTTATTAATTGTGTAATTCAAATCGACCATATCTTTCCTTCTGGTGTTGGTTTCATTAGTTTCATGAAAGAGTACGTTAAAGTTGCCCATTACGAAATTGGCTCATCTATTTATTCCAGTAACTGTGTTTCAGTATTTTAAACTGATACACTTCCAGCTTTTGCTATTAGGTGCATGCATACATGTAGTCATCATTGTACAGCCTTTGTCTTTGTTCATTTCACTGATCTCTCTTTGTTCCTTTTGATGAACTTTACCTTAAAATCCGTTTTGTCTGGGCTGGAGGGTATTGCTTAGTGGTTAAGGCGTCTGCCTGCAAAGCCAAAGGACCTCAGTTCGATTTTCCAGGATCCACGTTAGCCAGATGCACAAGGTGGCACATGTGTTTGGAATTTGTTTGCAGTGGCTGGAGGCCCTGGTGTGCCCATTATCTCCCTCCCTCCCTCCCTCCCTCTCTGTCTCTCTCTCTCTCTCTCTTCCTCTCTATCAAATAAATAAATAAAAATAAAATATTTTTAAAAATCCATTTTGTCTGATAAAATTGACCCCCCAATATGTTCTTAGCAGCCATTTGCTTGATATATGTTTTTCCAAACATTTGTTTATTTATTTAGCCTGTGCATATGGAGTGTGTGTGTATGTTCTATGCCAGTGTGCACGCATAGGCAGTGCCCCATGCCAGAGAATTTCAAGTGTCCCACTACATCACCTATTTGTTTGTCTCCTGGGACATGCAGTCTCTTCCCGAACTGTGCCTGCTCTGGAAGTTCATCTCAGCAAACCTGAAGCTCTCTGCTATCCCATCCCTGGCACTGAGAATTTTCTAATAACAACCTATGGCTTCTGAGTGTTCCATCAGCCAGAAAAGCAGGTTTCTATATGACTTATTTATATCTTCTTAGATTTTTTATTAGCCCTCCCTCCACCGTTCCTTTACTGAATCTCTTCCCCTGACCTCACTTAGGCCTTGTCAGACTACAATTGCTTAGATACGCAATCCCTAAAAGTAGTTACAACCTCAACATAGCATAAGTATTAGAGTAACATTCTATGTATTTGGCTCTGTCTTTCTCAAGTTGCCTCTGTGCAGGTTTCATTTGGGGCAATTTTGTCAAAGCTGTCTTCTGCATCAATAGGCCTTGCGTTAGCTCTTTCACTCACTGTTTGATCCTTCCTTGAATCTTAATTTTCATTAATATACTTTTCAGTTCATGGAAATTCTACTTGGTTCACTTATAAGGTTTAGTTGATTTCTTCTATAATTGTTTTAAGCCCCATTTGTAGTTTTTTTTTTTTTTTTTTTTCAGACATGGAAACTTTTTCTTGCAACATCATTTGTATGATAATTCTAATATCTAGGCCGCCCTGCCCCCTCCCTGTGCAGGATGACTATACACGTGACTCAGCAACAACAGCAACAACAACAACAAAATCATAAACTTGGTGGTATGAGCAGGCCTGGGCTCACAGTTCCACTGCTCCTGGTTTCCTGCCACCGATAAGGAGCAGCTGGGACCCTGCACGTGTACAGCGTGAGTAGGCCTGGGCTCCCGGTTCCATTTGTCTGCAGCTTATGAAAGGTGGTAGCTGTGTGGTGAGAATAAGCTCCGGTTTCCTGTTTCCCAGTGGAAAAGGCAATCCAGATCCTCACCCAAGACCTATCTGTGGCAGGTTTACAAGCAGGGATCCACCTACAATCATCTCCACTCCAAACTGGTGACCCACGCAGGCCCCATAAACACCGTGATTGGGATTCAAACCCCCTAAGTAGGCTTCCTGCTGTCCCTTCATCCTGCCTCCCACCAGCTGCCCACTGCCAAGGAGCAGAGAGCAAGTACCAGAGTCCACAGGACTCTCCCTGGTCATTGAGTTGGCCAGGCACTCCAGCGCCCCACCCAGAATTCCCAGGACAGTGAATACACAAGAAAGACCTGCTCAGGCTCAAGAGCACCCAGTCAAAACCTGTGACCAGCCGGGCATGGTGGTGCGCGCCTTTAATCCCAGCACTCGGGAGGCAGAGGTAGGAGGATCGCCGTGAGTTCGAGGCCACCCTGAGAATACAGAGTGAATTCCAGGTCAGCCTGGACCAGAGTGAGACCCTACCTCGAAAAACAAACAAAAACAAAAAAAACAAAAAACCAAACCTGTGACCACAGCACCTTCTCACTCCTACCTTGACCAGACCTGAAAAAGGCAATCAATACGCTTTCTACCAGAGACACTGATTGTCACGTAATGGACTGAACATGAGCAAGCCCAAACACAAAGCAGAGAACTCAAGACATCAAGCCAAAATATCCCCACCCAGGTCACCCAGCCCCATCATGGACGCCATCACTGCAAACATAGAGGAAATGCCGCCTGAGAACCAAAGTGCAACTAAGGCAAGTATATTCAACAATTTTAATGAGGCCATGAATAAAAGGATGGGAGAATTGTCGAGTACCAAAAAAAAAAAAAAAAACCTCACAAAAGATTATATATATATATATGTTGGTTTTTCGAGGTAGAGTCTCACTCTGGTCCAGGCTGACCTGGAATTCACTCTGTAGTCTCAGGGTGGCCTCGAACTCATGGTGATCCTCCTACCTCTGCCTCTAGAGTGCTGGGATTAAAGGCGTGTGCCACCATGCCCGGCTTTTTAAAATATTTTTTAAAGATGTATTTTTTTTATTAGAGACTGAGAAAGGGTGAGAGAGACAGAAAGAGAGAGAGGGAGGGAGGGAGAATGGGCGCACCAGGGCCTCTAACCACTGCACACAAACACTAGATACATGTGCCACCATGTGCATCTGGCTTATGTGGGACCTGGAGAATCGAAGCTGCGTCCTTGGGTTTGACAGGCAAGTGCCTTAACTGCTAAGCCATCTCTCCAGCCCCAAAAGATTTGAAAGCATGAATTCAAGAATGAACTCAAAGCAGGCTGAAGGAAACAGAAGCAAATCAGGATAGAGAACTCAGAACATATCTCAAAAAAAAAAAATTAAGACAATCAAAAAGAACTTGATAGAAGAATAAAGGAAATTGAGGAGAAATAAAAAAAATTATCTCAATAGGCAGCGGATAAACTCAATGAAAATATAATCAAATGCAGGAATGAACTCAAACAACACAAAAACCTAGCAAATCTCATCAAGAAATTAAATTGGAATTCCACAAAGAAATGGAGATGCTGAAAACCATCATCAACAACAACAACAATGAAACAACTCTTTTTAGAGGCTCCCAAGAAAGCTCACCAACAGAGCATACCATATGGAGGGCAGATTCTCAGAATTTGAGAACAAGACAGAGGAAATAGTCTAAACACAATAATTCCAAAAAAAAAAAAAAAAAAAAAAACATGTGCACAGAATATGAGGGAATTTTGGGACTGTCAAGGGGACACTGGTTATAACACCCATAAGCCCGTCCCCCAACAATATACTGCCTCCAGGAGGCATTAATTACCAAATCTCCATCCGCTGGGAACCTAGCATTCAGAACACTTAAGTTTACGGGGACACCTGAATCGAACCACCACAGTGTGCATGGTGAGAAAGCGGGCCGTGAAGAAGAGTGTCACACGCAGAGAAACCAGAGCTCCTCAGGGGTGCTTGTCACCTGACGGAAAGGCTGATGGGGTCAGAGCAGAGTACGCCCACAGAAAATGATAAGGACGCGGCCATGACTGCCAGCACGTGCCTACTTGGCAGCTCTGATGTCAAAACGGGTGGGAGACTTGCGCTCTGGCTGGTGGATAGCCACACTGCCCAGAGATCTCAACCACTTATACCATCAGCACGATACCAGCTCTTTGCTCCGCCTGGGCACTCCATATCCAGCAAGCGCAGATGGAGCACCTGGCCAGTGCTCAGGACCCTCCTCCAGCCTTGCAGGTGGATGCCGAGTTGGTCTGCACCAACACTGCACCAGCTTGGCACCGTCTAACATCTGGGTGGTCATCCTACGCGGCTGATGAAGCCAGAGAGGGAACTGGGCTCCCGCTGACCTTTGCTTTGAACAGGCATGGTGGGGGGCTTTCGCACGCAGAGACACGGTGGTTGCTAGGTGGAGAACGCTAAGAATGAACTGGAAGGTTGGTACAGAGAGACCAGTGGGTGGCTCTGCTAACCCTTCAGAGAAGGCACGTGTTCAGCAGTGGTTGAAGTAGAAAGGGGCCAGACTCGGAATACATTTTGAAAGGAGTACTGATGGTATTGGCTCATGCTACAAACATGGGGCCGAAAAGAAAGAGGAAGGAAGAATGAGGCCAAAGCTTTTGATCCGAGCAGCTGGACGAATGGGATTCCCATCAGCAGAGATAAAAACCTGGGTGGGTGGCCTTCCAGTTTGTGCCTGGTTTATGGATAAAAGAAATTCCCCCCTTGGTACTAAGGCACTAGAAGGTTGAGACAATAATAGGGTTTGGACCTAAATCATTGCTGTTTACTGTTGTGGTGGTTCCATTATAAATGTATGTCCCCCATAACCTGAGCTATTTTTGATTAAGATTAAGCTTCCAGGCTGGAGAGATGGTTTAGCGGTTAAGGCACTTGCCTTCAAAGCCAAAGGACCCAGGTTTGACTCCCCAGGACCCACATGAGTCAGATATGGAAGGGGGCGCACACATGTGGAGTGCATTTGCAGTGGTTGGAGGTCCTGGTGCACCTCTTCTCTCTCTCTCAAGAAAATAAATTAAAATTAAAATAAATAAATAAATAAAAAGATTAAGCTTCCAATTTACTCTTCATCAGGCAGAGCCCTGCTACAGCAGGTACATCCCTAAGGGCAGATCTCTTTTTAAAAAATATTTTTATTTTTATTTATTTACTTGACAGAGAAAGGGTGGGGGAAAGAGAGAGAATGGGCATGCCAGGACCTCCAGCCACTGCAAACAAACTCGAGATGCATGCACCCTCTTGTGCATCTGGCTAACGTGGGTCCCGAGGAATCGAACCTGGGTCCTTTGGCTTTGCAGGCAAACAAACGCCTTAACCGCTAAGCCATCCCTCCAGCCTGTGAGGGCAGATCTTGAATCCAGCCCTACGTAATGAGAGGAGCTTTGAGTTCTGGCTGTTCATGCTTGCTGGTAATTGCTTTTGTCTCTCTGCTATGGATGTATGGAAGTGAACTAGCTTCTTCTACCTTAAATGAAGCTTCCTCTGAAATTTGTCAGCCTGGAAAAGAAAAAAAAAAAAAAAAAGAAAGAAACCTTTCTTCCCATAGCTGCTTTTGGTTGAATTATTTTTTATTTTTTTGTTTATTATTTATTTATTATTTGAGAGCGACAGAGACAGAGAGAGAGAGAAAGAGGCAGATAGATAGAGAATGGGCACACCAGGGCCTCCAGCCACTGCAAACAAACTCCATATGCATGCGCCCCCTTGTGCATCTGGCTTACATGGGTCCTGAGGAATCAAGCCTTAAACAGGGATCCTTTGGCTTCACAGGCAAGCACTTAACCGCTAAGCCATCTCTCCAGGCCCCTTTTGGTTGAATTTTCGTCCTGGCAACGAGAAGGTAACCACAACTATGAAGGAGACCCTGAAGGCGATACCCAGTTCAGGATCTACTAAACGAGATCAAGTTAGATAAACATCAAATGTTCAGATAGACATGAAAAGCTAGGGCTGTGTTTAAAGCCTTGAAAGTGGGAGAGAACCAATGGAGGGAAGCCTGGGGTAGGAAAAAAACATCCAACTGGTCAGCTTTGGAGAAGAGGCAGGAAGAGCTAGGATGGTCGATATAGAGCAAGGGGGATGATGAGTGAGGAAAATGTCAAGAGGGAGGGTGGCCCTGCCAGTCCGATGGAGAAAATGTATCAGAAAAAGTATGCAATGGTCACAAATGCTTCTGGCTATGGACCTAGGCAGAGACAGAGGGCTGACTGTTGGAAGGAGCAGCACAGAGGTTTTTATTTTTATTTGTTTTTAATTTGAGTGAGACAGAGAGAGAGGAAGAGGCAGAGATAGAATGGGCATCCCAGGGCCTCTCAGCCACTGTGAACAAACTCCAGATGCATGCGCCCCCTTGTGTGCATGTGTGACATTGCGTGCCTGCAGCACTTTTTTTTTTTTTGGTTCTTTGAGGTAGGGGCTCACTCTAGTCCAGGCTGACCTGGAATTCACTCTCTAATCTCAGGGTGGCTTCAAACTCACGGCGATCCTCCTACCTTTGCCTCCCAAGTGCGAGGATTAAAGGTGTGTGCCACCACACCTGGCCAGGACCTGGAGATTTTGAACAAGTGTTCTTAGGCTTCACAGGCAGGTGCCTTTACCGCTAAGCCATCTCTCCAGCCCAACACACAGAAGTTTTTGATAATCCAAAGCTATCCTGGTGACACAGTGGGGACAAGTCCAATAGATGAGAATGCAGGAGAACATTTTTTTTCCCAGGGCAGGCCATAAAGATTTAAAACTGCATAGGGGAATTTGCTGTAAAAAGGAACAGATAAATAGGACAACATTTAAAGGAACAATGTTTCTGTAAAGTATGTGAATAGGAGGTAGTATTTCAGCCTGTTTGGATGCTGGTGAAAATGATTCAAGAAAGAGGAAAAACTGGTGGGACCAGGAGAAGTCAGGCCACTGCCAGCCTGAAGAAAAGCAACAGCCTAGGATGTGACATTGAGGAATGGCCCCTCTAGTGCTGGCCCGTAACTCCCTGTGCCAGGACGTGGTCTACACCCACAACGAGCTGTTGATCATCTTCTAGATCTCCCAAAATAAATTAGACAGACTTCTGTCGGAGCACGTGATGACCCACCAGAGGTTAACGGTAAGACCCTACTGCTGAAGACACCATATGTTGTCAGCACGGACCATGGCGAGACCTGGATGGAATCTGGAAGAGAGCCAGTCCCCAGATGGTTGGCCCATCTAAAACTGGAAGGCACTACATGAGCTACCAAGGGAAAGTGGCCAACATCTGTCTGAGCAACTCAAAGTGTAAGCAACTCAAAAACAAACAACCTGACATGATGCTCCCACAAGTGCAATAGTGGCACACAGCCATGGTGGGTAACCAACTGCTGTTGGATTGGCTAACAGATCTGCTCAATAGAAAGGAAACCGTATCTGGAACTGGAAACAAGTCAGAATCATATCCAGATAACGATTTTGTTTTTTGATTTCAAGCTCCCACTAATCTTGGGCTATAAGAGGATTTATACCCTTTAAATTCTCCCTACATTAATCAAAGTTATCCCATTTGACTGGTGCTGACTTCACTCTCCTTCAGAGAATCTGCTTCTCTTTTTTAGATGGGAGTGGGACCTGAGGAGATGAATCACCTAGCACACTCCACCAGCTGAAACCACAGAGGAATTGGGGAAGTGAGCAAAAGAGCTGCTTTCTTGGTGAAGCTGATATCAGCACAAGGGTGAAGGAGACAGACACTGAGGACACTCAACACCTACCAAAGCAGAGATCCAGAGGCTCCTAAGAGCCCATCACTGAAGTAGACTTAAAATGCTCCCGGCGTGGCTCAGCGCATATTGCAGAAGAAGGGACAGAAAGATTATTAGAGCCACAAGTTGGGAAATTTTGCACAAAGACATTGTCTCTCCCCCATAACTGACTGCTGACCCCATAATGCATGACCCACAATCCCCATGGGGTTGACCTGCATCCCCAACATGGAAGGCCTCTTCAGAAAAGGGGCAGGGAGGAGGGAAAGGATGGTACCAACATGTGTTGTTTACATACTAAATATGTCCATATCTAATAAAAATAAATTTAAAAAAACAATATAAAAAAAGAGTGACCCATGTAGGACCACGCAGGCTCAAGAGCAGATTGATAGAGGATGTGGGAGCAAGCGAGGGGAGAGATTGTCCTCCATGGCTCTTACTTCTCAGTGGAGGAGGGAGGGAAGAGGGAAGACGTTCTGGTGGATGGAGCAGTAGGAGAGTCAACAAAATATTTATCCAGGTTGCGCAGAGCATAAATGGTCTCTGGAAAAGCATTAGGCAAACAGCACAGTCACCTGCATAGAATTGAAAGAACCAAGATGGTCATGTCTGTAGGAAACAGAAGTTCTCTTTCTCCATCTTTGGAGTTTATTCCCAGGCAAGAGGAGCACAGAGGAATGTGGAGAGCCCCCACATGAATGTGAGCTGGGGAGCCAGTCCTTTCCTGACGTCACATAGGGAGATATCCCTAATTCTCTGGCTCTTTGAAGTCCACCTCCATCTGGGAAGGAGGCTATCGCTTCCTCCTGGGTTTTCAAGTTCGAAGGCTCCTTTGCCCTTCAGCTTGCAGACGGGAGGTTATGGCACCTCTCAATTTGCTCGTAATAGACCTCATTCTGCACCTCTGAAGGATCTATGGTGTTCAATTCTCTGGACAACCATGACTTTCAGAAAGGTTCCCATAACACGTTGGCTCATACTTCATTCAGGGGAGGAGGCTGGATCTTCTTGTCTTTCCCGCATTGGCTTCCCAGAGTCCCTAATGCTCTTCCTGGAAGACCCTGGGATCTGACTGTGTGAAGGGGGAGAGACTTCCATCCCTGCCTGCTGGACTCTGTGGAAGGAGCCACCAGGCCTACTCTAAAGCACATGGGCAGAAAAAAGGGTGCTGAGGAAAGGAAGGGAAAGGGAAGGGATGGATAAAGCAAAGGAGGGCTAGAGAAATGGCTTAGCCATTAAAGCTCTTGCCTGAGAAGCCTAAGGACCCATGTTCAATCTCCAGATCCCACATAAGCCAGATTCACAAAGGTGAGGCAAATGCAAGGTCGCACATGCCCACTAGGTGGCGTAAATGTCTGGAGTTTGACTGCAATGGCTGAGGCCCTGGCGTGCCAACTCTCTCTTTCTCTCTCTAAAAAAAAGAAAGAAAGAGGGATGGAGAGATGGCTTAGGGGTTAAGGCGCCTGCCTCCTAAGCCTAAGAATGCTGATTCCAATCTCCAGCGGTTCCAAGTTCCAGGTCCCACGTTTAGCCAGATGCAAAGTGATGCAAGGGTGCAATGCTGCACTTGACCACAAGGGGGCGCACACATCTGGATTTCATTTGCAGCAGCTGAGAGGCTGCTGGCACGCCCATCTCTATCTGTCTTCCTCTCCCTTTCTCTCTGTCTCTCTCTGTGTCTCTCTCCGGAAAGAAGGAAAGAAGGAAGGAAGGAAGGAAGGAAGGAAGGAAAGAAAGAAAGAAAGAAAGAAAGAAAGAAAGAAAGAAAGAAAGAAAGAAAGAAAGAAAGATCTAGGAGATGGCCTGGGGAGATCCTTGCATCACACAGGTGACCAAGGCTGCTGCCTCCTAGATGAAATTGTAGGCCATAGTCATTGCCCTGGCACTAGACAGACTTGAATTCTCCTTCTGTACGATGGAAATGGTAACACGTATTACATAAAATCACCTGCATAAAACCCATGACAGAGTGAGCCACATTACAGGAAACCAGCTTGGAACACCTCTGCCATGGCCAGTGTGGCGTTTGAGGCTGGATGTGGCCTCCTGCTTGCGTGCGTACCTCTCTCTCCACTGCATCTTTTCACCTTCAACTTTAAGGTTGGCCTTTTGCTCCCTGTTTAAAGGCCTGGAGGAGACGTGTTGAGTGTAGCCAGTACAGAATACTTATTACTTCTGTAAATATGTCTTCCTCTTCCCTTACCAACAGACCCTGGATTTGCTGGGGGATGAAAGAATGAACCCAGCATGGAAAGCTACTTTTTCTGGGCTCCCTATTCAACAGGGGTGGCCATGTTCCCGAGTTCTAGGTGATAATATGTGTCTTATAGTTTAAATCTGAAATTTCCCCCTCCCCCAAAACTCATGTATTGAAGATTAGATACCTTACGTAGAAATGTTCAGAGGTGGGGCTTTGGGAAAATGATGAGGCCATGAGGCCTTTGACCTCATTTGTGATTAATCGATCTTTTAAGGTTTGATGGGTAATAAGGGGGCCATGGCAAATTAAGTAGGACCTCACTACAGAAAGGGCACAGCAGCCTCTCTCAGCCCCCTTGTGGGCAAGTGCGGCATTGCACCCTTGCGTCACTGCATCTGGCTAAACGTGGGACCTGGAGATTGGGACCCGGTTCTTAGGCTTAGCAGGCAGGCGCATTAACCGCTAAGCCATCTCTCCAGCCCTTTAATTTATTTTTTATAATTTATTATTTTGTTTATATTATTCTAATGTTATATTCATATTGATGACTCCATTATCCTCCTCCCTGTCCTCCCTCCTCCAAAGGGACCCTCGTCAATGGGAAATGTGGGTCATGCATTGTGGGGGTAGTCAAGAGCTATGGGGGGTAGGCCAAGTCTCTGTGCATAATGCCCCAACTTGTGGCTCTTTCTGCCCCCTCTTCAGCGCATTTCCCTGAGCCACGTTGGGATCATTATAGTTCTACCTCAGTGGTGAGGTTTTGGGAGCCTCTGTGTCTCTGGATCTCTGGCTTAGTAGGAGTTGGATGTTCTCTTTTCCCTGGAGGAAGAGGTATTATGAGAAGCCCACCTGTGCTCAAGAACTGTGACAGGCATTTGGTGAGAAAAAGGGAGAGAACTAGGAATGCGAGGAGGGAGGATGATGCTGTACAGAGTCAAGAAAGGAGCTGGCTATGCGGTGTGGGGCTGAGAAGGGAAAAGTGTGGACTGGGAACCAAAAGTCACGATAAAGCCAGGCTAGGCCCTGGCAGCAGACCAGAAATATTCATGCCTGACACGGGGAGCATGGAGGATGACAACAGATGGGTCTGTCCATAGGAAAGGGTTTTCTAAAATTAAATGATTCAAAGCCAGGCATGGCGGTGCACGCCTTTAATTCCAGTACTCGGGAGGCAGAGGTAGGAGGATCGCTGTGAGTTCGAGGCTACCCTGAGACTACATCGTGGGTTCCTGGTCAGCCTGAGCTGGAGTGAGACCCTACCTCGAAAAAAAACAAATAAAATAAATGATTCAAAATAATCCATGGAAGAAAACTGATGGTGACCATCACTCAAGAAACAGGTGTCCATCTGGTCCTCCAAGAGTTGTCTGACCTGGTGTGGTAGTTTGAATATATGTCCCCCAATATATTCAGTATTTTATTAGTTTATAGTTTGCATCTGCAGTCACCTTGCTAGAGGCATGGTCACTGGGGGCTGGTCTTAAGGTGTGGTGATGGTTTGAGATTCCATTGTAAAGATATGCAAATGTGCCTAGCAGGAGTTCCTGAAGTGTGCTGTGTGACCTTTTGGCTGTAGTTTTACTCTGTGTGCTGTGGTGGCTGGTTGGCTTTCTCTCTCTCTGCTTGGTCCTGTGGAGAGCAGGCCGCTTCTCTTGCCATTATGGAACTTCCCCTGGATCTGTAAGCTTCAATAAATAATATCCCTTCCTCCATAACTGTGCCTGGTCTGGAAGTTCATCTCAGGGAACCTGAAGCTGTCTGCTACAGTAAAGTGGTACCAAGGAGTGTGGGGTGAGATGAACCTGACCGTGTGGATATTCGTCTTTTGGAACCTTTGTTTTGGAGGAATGGGCATGGACTTGGTGCTTGCAACTGAAGATGCCTTCTGGAGTGGTAAGCCAAGTTTTATGGACTATTCTGATGAGAGTTTGAGAATGCTAAGTGCAGATAGTATTGAACTTCGAGGCTTGGCTTATGAGCTTTCTAAGGGGAAGGAAAGAAGGCAGAGGACTTTGTTGGAACTGGGCTACTGGCATAAGGGATGGCTACGTTCCGCTATCCAGGCCCAGAGTGTTTGATCAAACTTAAATTTGTAATGGACTGATGTACTTGGCTAAAGATATCGGACTGAAATTTTAAGATTTTTGAGTTGGAAAACCTGAAGCAAGCTAAAAGTAGAGGCACTGAGACTGGTTAAGCTGCTATTGTCTACACATTAGCAATCTTAAGGAAGGTGGAAGGAAGGTGGCCTGACTTGATTTACATTAAAACAATGGAGAGGATGCCTGAGGAAAGACTGTTAGAAATGCAAACTTTTGGAAAGAGTGTTTACTGGAGAAGGAACCTGCTTTTCAAGGCTATGGTTTATTTTGTCCCTGGATTAAGAATATGGCTGTGTCCTGCACACCTGGTATTAGTTTTGGAAGCATGAAAAATGCATGGAGTGGTTATGAATTGCACACGGTTCCAGGAGCTGCTGCTGAAATGTGGCATGAAGCAGGGCATGAAGACCCTCAGGAATAGGCTGGAAGAGCCTTTGGAAGATGGACTGTGGGTTGCATGGAGACCTGAAGATGTTTTGGATATACCAGGACTGTGCAAAAGGACTACCATGGAGTGCAGTGTTGAACTGGGATGAAAGTTTTCCCTGGCGACTCTGCCCAGCTGGAGGGGCGGAATTGGTAAACATGGAGACTGTCAGTCTCTGGTTATATTGAACTTGAACTGCAGAAGTTTGATGACTGTTGATGGTGGTTGAGTTTGCATTGTTTTAGTTTCTCCTTGCTATTTCTTATACAGTTAAAATGTTTACTCTGTGCCTTTACATGTTGAAAGTATTTAACTTGTTTGATTGTACAGGACTCACTATCTTAAGTTGATCAAGACTGTGAGAACCTTTGAAATTGGACTGAGTACAATTTACAATGTGTGATAGTTATAAATCTATTGGGGACCAGGAGCTAAATATATTGGGGGCCAGGGGCGGAATGTGGTAGTTTGAATATATGTCCCCCAATATATTCAGTATTTTATTAGTTTATAGTTTGCATCTGCAGTCACCTTGCTAGAGGCATGGTCACTGGGGGCTGGTCTTAAGGTGTGGTGATGGTTTGAGATTCCATTGTAAAGATATGCAAATGTGCCTAGCAGGAGTTCCTGAAGTGTGCTGTGTGACCTTTTGGCTGTAGTTTTACTCTGTGTGCTGTGGTGGCTGGCTGGTTGGTTTCTCTCTCTCTCTGCTTGGCCCTGTGGAGAGCAGGCCGCTTCTTCTGCCATTATGGAACTTCCCCTGGATCTGTAAGCTTCAATAAATAATATCCCTTCCTCCATAACTGTGCCTGGTCTGGAAGTTCATCTCAGGGAACCTGAAGCTGTCTGCTACACCTGGTGATGTGGGTTGGAGTCCTGGGAGGGATTTCATGACCATCAAGATGCAGGAGCCTCCAAGTCCCATGAACTCCAACTTCAGGTCCTTATCCAAGTTATCAGAGAGTTGAAAATGTAGACTTAGAGAGGGGTAAGTTTTAAAAATTGTGAGATGTAGTTTAGGGGAGAGAGTTGGGTTAAGAGAAAAGACTAGAGCAGGCAAATCCGAGCCAAAAGAAATCTTCCTGCCTCCTAGCCTGGCTGGGGAGTGGGAGGGGAGATGGAGAAGGTCCCCCTCATATAGAGAAAGGTTTCTTTCAGAATAGAAGCCACGGGGGAAGGGCTCACACCCATGGGAAGCAAAGCAGGAGAGCCCAAGTGAGGCTGGGAAGGGGAAAGGGACACTGTGAATATCCTGCACAATATAGAGAGCTAAGAGGGAGGTAAGTAAGGGTGAGGGCTTCCACACACGTCTCAGACCTGTTCATATGAATCAGACATTCAATCAGAAGGATCCTGATCACCAGGCTCACGTATGTAAAGGAGGGACCTGAATGGCTGGTGGGTTCAAAAGACTTTTTAAAAAATTTTTATTTATTTATTTATTTATTTATTTATTTATTTATTTATTTATTAGAGACAGAGCGAGGGAAAGAGAAAGAGGGAGATGAGAATGGGCACAGCAGGGCCTCCAGCCACTGCGAACGAACTCCAGATGCATGCACCCCCTTGTGCATCTTGCTTACATGGGACCTGGAGAATTGAACCTGGGTCCTTAGGCTTGGCTGGCATGCGCCTTAGCCACTAAGCCATCTCTCCAGCCCTCAAAAGACTTTTTGACTCAGGAAGGGCCAGCCCACAGGTGTTAAGCACAGGGGGAATTTGGGGGAGAAGTAGGACGCGGATGCTGGAGCATGCTTCTGTGGGCCAGTCACTCTGCATGTAGCTAATTCTGTACCAAAAAAAAAAAAAAAAAAAAAAAAAAAGGCAATCTTGCCCCTAATCCGGATCACCATGGTGAACTCGAAAATGTCTTAGAGCTAATTTTTCACTTATAAAGCAGGTTGCTATAAGGTTAGAGACAGCGACAACCATATGTGTGGAGCACAAAACAGGGTCCGAGAAATGACTCTTCCCTACGTAAAGTTCCATCTCCTCCTCTCTGTCCACACCCCCTCCAAACCCAAGCTCATAGTTCTGATGGATAGTCATTCATGTAAAGGCCACGCTCAGGCTCAAGGGACAAGACTGACACTTAAACGTGTAGAAGGAGCCATGGGCATGTGCAAGGAAGGAGAGTCGCCTCCGGCTCAGGGGGATGGTGCCGTGAAGAGGGAGCGGAGCCAGGGCCAGGCAGTACCTGCAAATGGTGGAAGAGTGGAGGGTTCCGCAGCAATAAGCCACTGCAGGGCTGCCGTGGCGTTCCGCCTGTGCAGACAGCAGGGACCTCGGGCTCAAAGGGTCCTCGGTTGCATAATCATAGACCAACGTAGTCTCTGTTGTTACTGAACTTGGGACGTTGATAGCCTGTTGACAGTCACCACACACATGCTCTACACATAGCCTGGTCCTTGTTCTCTCCATAGCCTGTCTTGATTGTTACATTAGAAACTTCAAATCTCTTTTAAGAGTGGATGATATAAAAAGAAACTTCTCTGGCCAGGAGAGATGGCTTAGCGGTTAAGGCATTTGCCTGCAAAGCCAGAGGAACCCGTTGCCATTCCGCAGGACTCACGTAAGCCAGATGCCCAAGGTGGCACACACGTCTGGAGTTCGTTTGCAGTGGCTGGAGGCCTGGTGTGCCCATTCTCTCTCTCTCTCTTCTCTCTCTCTCCCTGTCTTTCTCTCTCTCAAATAAATAAATAATAATTTTTTATAAAAAAAAAAAAGAAACCTGCTTTTAAAACACATCCTCTTCTCTTAACTTTGCGTTCCAAACCGCATACCACCCCTTTCACCTCTCATCAACAAGGGGCAGAGAAATGTCTCCATATCTGTCCAAATGCACACAGGCATTGGTGTTCTTTAGTCAAAGCCCGACCCTTCGTCTGATCGTCAGTGAAGACGGAATCGAGACCTCAGAACTTCGTGGAAGTGGAAAATACTTTGTCCAAAAGCCAAGACCCTTCATCTCTGTGGACAGTGTCTAACAGCCCTTCAGCGTTTTTCTGATTCACGAACTTAGATTATAATTGCATCCATGCATCCATGCGGCTATCTTAGCGAGTGGCATGCCTGGAGTCACCACCATGGGTTCTGCTGCTTGAAGAAATCACAGAAGCTGAAGAGAAGAGCGGTTTTCTTCAAAGGGGAGTGGTCATCTTGTTGCTGTGCAGGAGGCCCTCCTCAACACACACACACACACACACACACACACACACACACACACACACAATTTGCTTGTGTTGATACTTTCTCTAGGAAACCACTAAATTAGTTTAGATTAATGCATTTTTTTGAAAACTGTAGTCTTGCAACTGAAACTTACACTTGGCCATCATTTGATATGTTTTAAACAGAGTCAGTGCAAAGCAGTAAAAAAATAAATTAACCGCAGCATACATCCTCGATGTCAAAGCAAGACATTTAAAAAGCCAACATGTACTAACAGACGTGGGGGAGCAACAACGATTTATGAGTCCTGGGCTCAGCTCTGCATTTGAGGTCTTTCTGGATCACTCACTCACCTGCAAACTCAGTGTGGTAGTTTGACTCGATGGCCCCCAATACAGTCAGTGTTTTATTAGTTTGTAGTTTGCATCTGCAGTCACCTGCCTGGAGGCGGTGGCACTGGGCGGATCTTAAGGTTCGATGGTGGGTTTGAGATTTCAATCTAAAGATATGCAAAGTGTGCCTGGCTGGAGTTCCTGAGGTGTGCTGTGCTGTGTGACAGCCTTTGGCTTTTGGCTTTTTGGCTCTCTAAGGTAGTGATGTCAAGAATACTAACCAGACCGTGCCTACCCTCTGCAGAGGTCATTCCGGAAGGCAAATTCTCTGTTTCCTAGCAGCTGTGCCATCCTCTTGGAACAGTGCCATCTGTGCTTCAAGCTTATTGTTAACAATAATCATATCTACTCGTGACTCCTACGTGAGACATAAACTTCTAGTCTCTCATGATAATGTCCATCCTCTTAGCCACTTATGTGTGCCCATTACAATACCAGTCCTGATATTGGGCCCTGGTCCCCTTGGCTTTCCTGGGGCTTTCTGGCTAGATAGTCTAACTGAACCAACGAACTTGGGGTGCCGTGGAAGACCCTGTGTCAAGAAGTAAGATAAAGAGCAAGTGATACAGGAAGACACTTAACATCGACCTCCAGCTTTCACACACAAGTGTGTGTGTATGTGTGTGTGTGTGTGTGTGTGTGTGGTGTGCGTGCATGTGTATGCATTTTTTGGGGGGTGGGTTTCAAGGTAGGGTCTCACTCTAGCCCAGGCTGACCTGGAATTCACTATGTCGTCTCAGGGTGGCCTCAAACTCATGGCGATCCTCCTACCTCTGCCTCCCGAGTGCTGGGATTAAAGGCGTGCGCCACCACGCCCGGCTTGTGTATGCATTTTTCAAATGTGTGTGGGTGCACAGGTGTGAGAGCGGGCAAGCGTGTCCCCACCTCTCTAGCTCTGGGACCATAGGTATGTGCAACCACACTTGGCATTTTATATGGGCTCTTGGAAGACTCAAATTCAAGCCTTTCTGCTTGCCAGCAGCAAGCCCTTTCCTACTGAGCCGCCTCACCAGCTCCAGATGCCAAACTGGTCTTTATCAAAGTGAACGATCCTCAGAGGAGGCTTCATAGCTTGGAAGGAGAGTCCAGTGGGGAGTCCTGAGAGTCCTCAGGGAGGAGAGAGGTTGGTTCAGGAGGTTGAGAGCCTTCCGAGGTCTGAGGCAACCAGGCAATGGTTACCACAACCTCATGATCAAATCTGTTCAGTAAGGGCATGGTTGTAGAATGTGCGATGTCACACCCCCCCCCCATGCTCGGGACAGGTTCACCGGAGGACTGAGTCCTCTTCCATGCTCCCTGGAGCCTGTCTTCAGAAACCTCCTGTGATGGTAGCTGATATTGACTGTCACCTTGACAGGACCTAGAATCACCTTGGAGGTGTTATGTAGATTAGGTTCACCTCTAGGCAAGTCTTCCTTAGGTTAATTGAGGTGGGAAGACTCCCCTCAAGCTGAAATAAACCCTTCCCCGCCTGAACCGCAAGCTGAAATAAACCCTTCCCCACCTGAACTGTAAGCTGAAATAAACCCTTCCCCACCTGAACTGTAAGCTGAAATAAACCCTTCCCCGCCTGAACTGCAAGCTGAAATAAACCCTTCCCCGCCTGAACTGTAAGCTGAAATAAACCCTTCCCCGCCTGAACCGCAAGCTGAAATAAACCCTTCCCGCCTGAAATGTAACTGAAATAAACCCTTCCCCGCCTGAACTGTAAGCTGAAATAAACCCTTCCCCGCCTGAACCTGTAAGCTGAAATAAACCCTTCCCCGCCTGAACTGTAAGCTGAAATAAACCCTTCCCCGCCTGAACTGTAAGCTGAAATAAACCCTTCCCCGCCTGAACCGTAAACCCTTCCCGCCTGAACTGTAAGCTGAAATAAACCCTTCCCCACCTGAACTGTAAGCTGAAATAAACCCTTCCCCGCCTGAACCGTAAGCTGAAATAAACCCTTCCCCACCTGAACTGTAAGCTGAAATAAACCCTTCCCCGCCTGAACCGCAAGCTGAAATAAACCCTTCCCCGCCTGAACTGTAAGCTGAAATAAACCCTTCCCCGCCTGAACCGTAAGCTGAAATAAACCCTTCCCGCCTGAACCTGAAATAAACTTCCCGCCTGAACTGTAAGCTGAAATAAACCCTTCCCGCCTGAACCGTAAGCTGAAATAAACCCTTCCCGCCTGAACCGTAAGCTTTCCCGCCTGAACTTTTTTTTTTTTTTGAAATAAACCCTTTTTATTCCAGCAAATAAACCCTTCCCGAAGAACCTGAAATAAACCTTCCCGAACTGTAAGCTGAAATAAACCCTTCCCGTGGATCCGGCAGATCTGAAATAAACCCTTCCCCACCTGAACTGTACTCAAATAAACCCTTCCCCGGAGCTATGAAATAAACCCTTCCCCACCTGAACTTGAAATAAACCCTTCCCAAACCCTTTGTGAACTGTAAGCTGAAATAAACCCTTCCCCGCCTGAACCGCAAGCTGAAATAAACCCTTCCTCCCTTCAACTTTTTTTTTTTTTTTTTTTTTTTTGGTCAGATTATTTTATTCCAGCAATGAGAAGGAAACTGATGTGCCTTTTAGATGAAGATGGGGAGAAATAAAACCCAGGAGGGAGCTACAGGCCTCTGGAGAGCTCCTTGCAAACCATTTGAGTGAGCAGGCCAAACAATCTGACCTTCCAAGTTCCTGTGAATCGGACTGGAAAATGTAAGATGGGGAAAGTAAAACCCTTTGTCCCAAACAATCACGTGTCTGAGTCCCAGTGTCCCCCTGGGTGCTCCTGTGATTGTCATGGCTTTTCATTCCTCGTCTCGTCTCGGGAGTTTTCCTCTGGGCCTCCAGCCCAGCAGGAAGGTCCTTGAACATCAAGGCTAAGGAGGGCAGCTTCATCTCGATCATAAGGTTGGAGCCCAAAGGGATGTCTTTGTAGCTGCATGAAGTGATAAGTTACGAAGCCTCTCCAGGCTTCAATTCTGTAACTTTTTTTTTGTTTTGTTTTGTTTTTTCGAGGTAGGGTCTCACTCTAGCCCAGGCTGACCTGGAATTCACTATGACCTCGAACTCACAGTGATTACCCCCCACCCGTGCCTCCCAAGTTCTGGGAATAAAGATGTGTACCACCACACCCGGCTTCTTATTTTCTTTTTAATTTCGCAGGTGCATACATGCGTATGCAGGTGTACATGTGTTGGGCATTGCTAAAAATGGAGGAAGCTGGCCTGGGCTGTTGCACATGGCTGGGGACCTTGGGCTGTGGGGGTTGTAGCTGGCCTTATCGTCGGGAGCCCACTCTGGCGATGGTGACTGGCCCTCCCTGCCCTCAGGCAAGGTTGTACTGTGCCCTGTCATCACCCAGAATGGGCAGAACTGGCGAGATTCTCCCCCCCCCAATCCCAAAGCACCTGACCATTCCATAAATCAGGCTTTGCCCTTCCCCCACAGCTCCTGACCTGGTGGCTAGCTGCCCAAGAGACCCTCGTGTGGCTGAAGTCACGTAGCTTTTCCCGCCACTTCTGTGATCTCCCTTGCAGCTCCTCCCTCGCAACTCTGAAGTCACGTAGCTTTTCCCACTACTATCTCCCTTGCACTTCTGCCTTTCAACCAATTAGATAGCAACCCATAAACTATGTATCCAATAGCCATATAGTCTGTGTGTACCTTCCCAACCTTTCTCAAGTGTGTATAAACCCACTCCCCTGTTGAATAAGTGAGAGCGCGCTATCCATCAGACTGCCTCCCGGGTGTTCATTGCTCCAACACTCTGCTTCCCCCCAACTCCTCCTGTGCCTGGGTTGTCAGTGGCCAATGACCCTCGGGGACAGCGAGGACCCACATACATGCATGTGTCTATGCATAATGTGGAGGGTTAGATGTTAGCATTGGATATCATCATCCTTATTTTGTCCCCCTTAAAGTATTTTATTTATTTATTTATTTATTATTTGCGATACACAGAGACAGACAGAGAGAGAGAGAGAGAACACATGGGCATACCAGGGCCTCCTGACACTACAAACAAACTCCAGATGCATGTGCCACTTTGTGCATATGGCTCTAAGTGGGTACCGGGGAATTGAACCGGGGCTATCAGGCTTTGCAAGCAAGCGCCTTTAACCGCTGAGCCATCTCCCCAGGCCTCTACCTTAGTTTTTTGAGACAGGGTCTTTCGCTGAATCTAGAGCGTACTTATGGGGCTAGGCCAGCTAGCCAGAGAGTCTCATCGATTCCTTATCTGTGCCTTCTCAGCACCGGGGTTACAGGCACACCCCTCACCCTGCTCCTAGGTGGGTACTGTCTGGTCCCTGCCCTGTGTTCTTAGACCATGTGGGAGTATGTGGTGGAGGACCGATACTCACATTCTCAGTGGGCAAGAAGGACACCAGGAAGGGGTCAGAGATCATACACCCCAGGGACCCGCTTCTTCCAGTGAAGTCCCACCTCCCAGTGTTTCCAGAACCCTCAATAGAGCACCACCAACTGGCGGCCTGCCATTCAAGACAGGAGCCTTTTCAGAGGGCACTTTCTCCCCTTACGCTGCCCATGGATACAGACAGGCACGTGGGAAACTTGTCCAGAAGGAAAGGGGAGCCACTGAGAAGATCAGATGCAAGGCGAAAGCCCTGCCTTGTCGAAGACATTGAGGCAGGTGGGAAAAATGACACAAAAGAGACAGACGGGTGGGTATAGTGAAGCCTGGGGCTAGCAGCTGAGAAAACCAAGTGTGTTTTGTTTTTTCAAGGTAGGGTCTCAGTCTAGCCTAAGCTGACCTAGAATTCACTATGTCGTCTCAGGGTGGCCTTGAACTCACAGCGATCCTCCTACCTCTACCTCCCGAATGCTGGGATTAAAGTCGTGCGCCACCACGCCCGGCTATAAAACCGTGTTTGATGTTGGTATGGCAGGGAGGGAAAGAGGGGAGTTTCTGAATGTAGCAGGAGTGAGGCCCACGGGAAAGGCACAGAAGGGTCTGTTTGAGGGGCTTCGTCCTCATCTGTTTAACAATTAGCAGCCTCGCTCCCACCAAGCAGATGTGACTTCTGATAGAAGCTGGCATGCGCTCGCTGCGGAATTCAGTGCAAGCCAGCCTGGGTCCGTGGTGCTACGGGCGAAGTGGGAGCAGGTTATTATTGTGTGGGAGCCCTGTCAAGAGAATGCCTCTTTCCTTTCGGGTCCAGGGCTCCGTTCCCCTCACTGAGAAAGACATCCAGCTTGGGAAGCCGCTGTCCACTGCTCCTCTCTGCCAGGCTTACAGGAAGGGAGAGAAGGTGGAGGTCATCAAGCAGAAAGCTCCTGAACTTACAGGGAAGCCGATCTTCTTAAACTTCCTTTTTGGAGATACGCTTGCCCTAGTGAGGAGTAAGTGGGCTCCACCGCGTCTTCTAGCCTGGTTCTGCAGCAATGTGTCCCTGGGGGCACTGCCATTCCCTGTGGCTGCGTCGAACAAGAACTGCAAAGAAGGGCTGGGGACATGGCTTAGCGGTTAAGTCGTCTGCCTGCAAAGCCAAAGGACCCAGGTTCGATTCCCCAGGACCCATGTAAGCCAGATGCACAAGAGGCACGTGCATCTGGAGTTCGTTTGCAGTGGTTGGAGGCCCTGGCACGCCCTTTCTCTCTGTCTGTCTCTTCTCTCTCTCTCTCTCTCTCTCTCTGCTTGTAAATAAATAAATAAAATTTTTAAAAAAGAACTGGAAAGAAGAGGAGAGGGGATAAGACTAGCCAGACATGCAGATAGAGGCGCCTACAGAGGAAACAGCTGCCCTCTGCAGTGCGTGGGCTGTGCACGAAGGGTGGGGTCTGCTCTCGGGTGGCCATCTACTGTAGCCCAGCATTTCAGATACTGCCATGTGAGGGTACAAGCGTGAGCACTGCCCGCAATAGCCCTGTGAGATCCAGATGCCCAAGGTCTGTGTGGCTAACATTGAGTTCGGTGGGAACACGGAACATAAGACTTTTCATGTGTACATGTCATGCAGTGGGGAACCTAGATCATGTATGTCAGAACAGGCATGGACGTCAGCGTTTACCCAGTCCAACCCCTTGATTGGACGAGATGGGTCACATGTCTTGGAAGACAGACACATCAAGTCAAGCACATCATGAGCACAAGGAGTGCAGCAGAGCAGGGCCGCAGGTGGTCTGGGGACGTCAGCACTCTTCCGGTCACCCATGATGACCTCTCATAAGGAAGAGCTCCATGTGGCTTGAATAACACTGGCGAATGAAATGGACAGGGTAAGGAAAGGCAGACAGAGAAAGAGTAGTGTGGCCTTCCCGGAAGAACATGCTCCTGAAGTGGAGGGAAGAGGCCAATAGCCTGAAATGTTGAGGAAGAAGGTGGTGGACCTGCAGATTGAACCCGAATGAGAGTTTAAAGGGGGTCAACCTAGAACTTCAGTGTCATCCCGAAGCAACCAAAACAACCAGGCTGGATATTCCTGGAGCCCTTTCCCATCCCGGAAGAACACATTCCGGAGAGGAAAAAGGAAATGAGTAAGAGGACTGAATGGGATCTTCATCTTACAGGCCCATGAAATAAAGGGAACTCGCATCTCAGAGACACGTCCTAGTGAGATTTTGGAATCACAAGAATCAATGTTAAAATCCTACAAGCATCAACGCAGTAGGGAAGGAAAAAAAGAATGAAAGAGCGTGCAAAGGAATATGCATCAAGCCGACTCCAGAGTCTCTTCCTGTGACCCCCTGGAAGAAGGTGGATAATTACCACAGCCATAGTGTTTGGAAAGAAAGAAGAGCAAACCCGGCCAAGCCATCATTCCAACATGAAAGCGGTTTGCAGAAATGCATCTGCTCGGGGAATACAGCACTCACATACCCCGCGTCTTAGGTCAGGTTCTCTGAAAAGCTGCCTCTCCCCGCCAATGGAGGGCCCGTACGCCTGCCTTGCAGGAGGGTTCCGGGACACCATACTCTGGAACAACCCGCTGGGAGAGGCAGAAGTGCAGGATGGGCAGGCAGGAGAAACCGAGCTGCGATAAGCAGCATGGGGTACTGCGGGGATCAGGGAGCCCTTTGGGGTGAGCCTGACAGAGGCAGGGTGAGCCCTCCCCCGAAATGCTGAGTCTCTGGATGTAGGCTAGCCCAAGGCAAAGCTATGTCCTTTCTCCAAGAAATTCCCTTCCACACGCCGCAATTCAGAGAGTCTCAACAGTGATCGTACCCACCTTGAAGCAATGAGTACTTAACTACTGAAGGGACTTGGATGACATCTTTAGCTCCACCTCAATTTATTGTTTTGCTTTACAATTTTATTTTATCACACTCTTACTTGAGAGTGTACTCTGGCAAACTAAAGGATGAAGATGACAATTTTAAAATAGTAGAGAGTATTCTTTTTTTTTATTTATTTATTTATTTATTTGAGAGAGAGACAGGCAGAGAGAGAAAGAGGCAGAGAGAGAGAAAGAGAGAGAGAATGGGCATGCCAGGGCCTCCAGCCGCTGCAAATGAACTCCAGATGCATGCGCCACCTTGTGCATCTGGCTTAGGTGGGCCCTGGAGAATTGAGCCTGGGGTCCTTAGGCTTCACAGGCAAGAGCTTAACCACTAAGCAATCTCTCCAGCCCGAGAGTATACTTAATTCTTAATCCCAAACCCTGCTTGATAACATCTTTCAAAGAAGCCAGGAGCAAAACTGGTCCTTTGGAACGCAGGATTTTTGGGGTTGCTGTCTAGCCCAATGCGTGAGCGCTGGGTTCAACAAGAGAACCGCTCTCAAAAAAATCATGTGGAGGGGCTGGAGAGATGGCTTAGCTTAAGGTTAAGACACATGCCTGTGAAGCCTAAGGACCCCAGTTCGATTCTCCAGGTCCCACGTAAGCCAGATGCACAAGGGGATGCATGTGTCTGGAGTTCGTTTGCAGTGGCTGGAGGACCTGGTGGCCCATTCTCTCTCTTTCACTCTCTCTGTCTCAAATAAATAAATATAAAAATCTTCAAAAAAATAATGTGGAGAGCAACACAAGGAGACACCCAATGTCACCTCTGGCCTTTGCATGCATGCACGCACACACATGCACACATGTACAAATAAACACAAGGAAAGAAAGGGGCTGCATTCCTCTCACTGAAAAGTAAAATTAGACACAACAAAATCATGGTGTTGTTTTTTGTTTTGGAGAGAGACACAGAGAGAGATAGAGGGAGAGGAAGACAGATAGAGAATGGGTGCACCAGCAGCCTCTCAGCCCCTGTGAATGAACTCCAGACGCATGCGCCCCCTTGTGGGCAAGTGTGGCATTGCGCCCTTGTGTCACTGTGTCTGGCTAAACACGGGACCTGGAGAATCAAACGGGCATTCATAGGCTTGGCAGGCAGGTGCCTTACCCACTAAGCCATCTCTCCAGCCCCCCCTTTTTTTGAGCAGGAATTTGGTGATGGTTTTCTGGACCCTTAAAAGTGAGGCTCTTCCATTTTCACAGTGGGGTTATCAGAAGCAGTGCTATGTCTGGAAGGATCATGAAGAGAGAGAACACGAGATCCTCCCTTCATTTTTGTTTTGTGTGACAGAGAGTACATAAAGAAAACACCCTTCCATACTATGTATCCCATCAACTTATTTCTGTGCCTAATAACGCAAGCCTGGTGACCAGTCGGGGACACCTGCTTCTCACCAAGCCTTTCCTCTTCACGGTCCTGTGCAGGGCTGGCAGCTGCATCTATAAGGCAAGGCGCTGAGTCACATCCACCTCAGAGGAAATTAGAAAAGACTGATTGTAAATTATCTCTTAGAGCTAAACACTTGGGGTGACATAAACTTTTACTGTTTATGTTTTTTATTTATTTATTTTGCAATTTTTAAAAAAAAATCTTCCGAAATGTGAATCATTTCTCAAATGAAACAAAAACACATACCGTTTCAAACCAATGTATGGCTCTGCCTATAAACTGTAGGAACGCAACTGAGGTCAAGCAACAGACTGACTGGCATCATAGCTGGCAAAGGAGAGTCAGGTGAGGGACTCCTTTTCCTTCCCTGCTTCAGATTTTCACCCACAGTGCTGTTCACATGCGTCAAGAGAATAAAAGTTTTAACTTCCTTAAAAAGACTCAGGGAAGGGGTTTTTTAATTTGCTGCCAGTGAAGGGGCTGCAGCCACTATCTCCCCACCGAGGTTAACGAGAGTTTTGGAAAGTTCTAGCACGTAGGAAACTTAAGCCATCATTGCCTCTGGGACCAAGCACGTACATCTGGTGGCCTGGCTGATAACATGCCCACTCCAGAGATTATCTGAGCCCAGGGATGGGGTGACGTTCCTAACTAAGATGAAATCCCTAATGGTCTGGTGGTAGGACAGGGGAAAAGTTGATTCTGATGACCAGTCCACTCCCAGATGCCTTCCACCTTCCACTGAGTTCACTGGCTCGTGAGGATGGATCCCAGCGCTCCTCTGGAGCAGAACCTTCCTTGCCGCTTCTATATTCAGGTCCTGCATTTAGTCAGACCGACTTGCATCTATGCAGCTCGTCTCTGGAGAGATAGGTGGTTAGCAATGATGAGTGACCCTTGTCTTTTATATCTAACCCTTCATGAAAATCTCCCCCACGGAGCCCCGCAAAGCTGCTCTCAACGAACGGCAGCAGGATTTCAAGCTGTACCTCTCTGCCAGGGAGGACTCGTTTATGAACGCACACATCAAATGGTAGAGACCCTCCCCCCGTACGCCCACACTTCTTCTCTACTTTGCACTGCCTCAGACCTCCATTGTGTTGTTGCTATCTAAAATGCCACATACGTGTACTGGCTCAGTGTCTGCCTTCAGACCGCAAGCTTCCCGGTTTATTGTCGGCTCTATGAAAACAATGCTTGACACATACATATCGGAAAAGAGGAGAGGAAAGGCGTAGGGGAGGAGGGAATAGAAAGAAGGGAAGGCGAGACACACCAAGGACAAGAAATACACTTTTGCATTTTTCCAAAGAATGCCTCCCATTTATTTTATTTAAATCAGAACTTGCATAACATGGTGGCTACTTGCACTGGATTCCGAGCATCCTCGTGACACGGTAACTGCAGAGCAGCCCGGATTAGACCTTTGCTCTTTGCCGTTGGGTCCAGCGGCCACAGTTATCAGCCTGTAACTTAATTTGCATCTGCCCAAGCCCTGTGAAGGTCGCAATCACAAGTGGCTCTGAGAGATTTGCTAGGGGTGGCAGCAGGGAAGGGGTGATGATCACTTAAGAGTGGGAGCTAAGAGTGACCGTACCCTGACTACACTTTGTTCATGGCCTGTGCTCATAAGAGATGATGGGGACATACAAGGGGAGCTGCAGGGGACTTTGGGCTGGGTGAAACCCTGTGGGTCCCAAGCCCCTGAAAGGTTACCACTCCAATGAGGACCTAAAAGAATTTTAACCTTCAAGTTTCTGGGGAGCAGCATTATTCCTCCACCTTCCTGAGCTCCCTTTCTCACTCTCTGCGTTTCCCTTTCCCTCCCTTCTCATGACTCCTGCAAGCCAGCTTCCAGCTGGTGGAGAGCAGCGGATGTTCTCAGAGAAGTGCCACTGCCAGGCCATCGCGCGAGGCAGGCTGTGGGCTCACACGTTGGTGTGTTGGGAAGCTATGCTGCCCGGCTGACTCCCGCGTGAGGGCGCTGCCGAGCTGGCGGCGCGGCTCCTCCTGCTTCGATCCCCACCACCCTGGCTCTTCTGGGCTGGCTCCTCAGCAAGCTTGACCTTCTCATGTTCTTCCTTCAGGAAGAAGTCTACCAGCAAGCTCTTCTCTTTCTTGATCTGGTCACTGATGTCTGTGGGGATATCCGGGATCATCCAGTCCACAAGGACACTCAGGAACATCACGAGGTTCTACCCGAGAAAGGAAAAGGTGTGAGTGAAGAGGCCTGGCATAGAGGCTGGTACAAGGTGGGCACTAACCCATCAGTGTCCATCCTTAGACCTCACACCGGTGCTGTGGGTCTGGTTAGGAAGGAGGAACCTAAACAGAATGCCAGGTGACTCACTGGGCCGGGTGAACTCCACCCATAAACCTAAGTGTCTCAGTGGGAACTCACTAATAAAAGTGTCCTGATGGTATAATGAGTCAAACTCAGCCGGGCGTGGTGGCGCACGCCTTTAAACCCAGCACTCGGGAGGCAGAGGCAGGAGGATCACCGTGAGTTCGAGGCCACCCTGAGACTACAGAGTGGATTCCAGGTCACCCTGGGCTAGAGTGAGACTCTACCTCGAAAAAGCCAAAAAAAAAAAAAAAAAAAAAAAAAAAGAGTCAAACTCCATCGACCCCAGGAGCAGTTGTAAGGACTCATGACGTCATACATGCCAAACATCTATGAAGGTGCCTGGTAAGTGGCAGGACACAGGAAGTGGCAGCTATTACTTCTTGGTGTGCCATGACCTCATCCACAGAGTGTCCTCACACACCCTAATCTTTATCCTTGCTCCCCCAAACCTCCAGGCCTGTCTTCCTTGCTCTGAGCATCTTGGGAAATGGCCACAGAGCCCAATGGTCTTTCTAGGGCTGTGACAGTGGCTCTCTTTTCTCCCTCCAGCTTTCTCCCTCCCTCTCTCTTTCTCTCTGTCCTTGGTACGAGAGGGTTTACATTGACTTCTGGCCTCAGCCAAGCCTATCCACTCACTACTCGTGGTTCCCCTATTCCGCCACCACTGGGGACACCCTACATCCATTCTCTTCAGTCAATCCCAGGCATTTGCAGAGGGCTCCCCTGGCTGCCCAGCGCACCTCGGGGGTACCCAGAGAGACAAGGGCAAATGTGGGAGCATTTTCTGTTTGAGTGAATGACTGCAGTGCCTACCGTGGCCCAATAAAGGCTGGCTAGTCCTGTGAACTGATTCTGTGCTCTTAACACACCCGCTCTGCCTTTGCACGTATTCACTCACCCAGCAGACTAGTTCACTTGGCTGTGTGTCTGTCCGTTACAGACTTGTGTATCTTCTCCCCTCTGAGACCCCCGAGCAGTAACAAAGCCCTTGAATGGCGCATGTTCCTAAGGGCTCAAAGGAAGATTTGGGGGACAACGAAGGCTTTCAGAGGCTCCCGGGTACTCGGGTGCTACAAGCTGCCTCGTCTCCTCTACTCAACAATGTGAGTGACCTGTGACCTGTGACATACGGGAAAGCGAGGAGACACCTGGAGGCGGGGTGGCAGGGGGATGTCTGGGAGACCTTTCAGGTATATCGCCCCATCTCTGCAGAGGAAGAATGAAATCTTCTTTAGGTGAAAGACTAGCTGATGGGCTTTTCTGGGGTCTAGGGAGCAGGATACTTTAGAACCCCCCAGAGACCTGCCTTCAGGGGATACAAAAGCCTGAGGGAGCTGAAGAGAAAAGGATCTGGTTTGTGCTCCATCCCCCCCCACTCAGAGATCGTCAGGGCCCCCGAGTGGGAACTGGGGGTGGGGGTGCACCTCTGAGCTCACAGAATCTCAGCCACAGCAATTGGAGCTGTGGCTATTGTCAAAGATAGGAATCACCGAGCTCAAGTTTGCTATTCATTCCAGGGGTGGCTAGATGGCTCGGGGTGGCCCTTCCCACCAGATGTCTCAGTGGTGAACACCACGAACAAAGGAAGGTCCTGAGAGCAAAGAGCGCAGGAAGAAAGATTTGCAAGGAACTTGAGCCCTTTCTCGGGCTGCTCAGGGAATCGGCTGTCTGTCTGCCCCAGAGACTCTGGTTTCCGTGACCCTTCCCACTGGCCTTTCTTCATCTTAGCTTTAAAGGGGGAAACTTTCTCCCTTCTGGAACTTACTCCACATCTGTCGGGTAACTTTACCCTGGGTTTTGTTCTCTTTTTGCCAAGTCCACCCATTCAAGAAGCTCACTTAGGAGGTGTCCTGCTTCACCCAGGGAAGGGAAACTTCACCGCTGCCTGCCACGTGGGAAGACCCCTGCATCACAAACACAGTCAGACCTCCATATCCACGGGGCGGGCACTGTATCTTCAGATTCAACCAACCATGGATGTAAAATGTTGGGAAACAACATTGCATCATCACTGGCATGTGCACGATTTGTACGTGTCATTGGCTATTAGGCAATGAGAGATATGCATTTTATTTAGGCATCACGAATCATCTAGAGATGACTGAAAATACACGTGAGGATGTGTGCACAGTTTATGAAAATGTTCAATGTGAAGGACATATGCACCCTTAGATTTTTGGGGTCCAGGGGAGGTCTGGAAGATCTTGGTATCCTATGGATACCAAGAGATGACTGTACTGTGAGGATCTGACTATAAGAACAACAGGGATCTTTGACCATCTTCACCCGTGAAGGTTGCCTCCTGCATGGCCGGTCTTCATGTGAACCACCCACCTGGAAGATGATGACAAAGGCCAGGCGGGCAGACAGAACAGACCAGTACTGCTTAGAAAACTCATATGGGTTTGGTGCCCAAGGAGGCTCTCGGTAATCCTTGAACCTGCTCAAAGAGAGAAACGGAGTTAAAACTGGGTGGCTGCTGAGACATGGGTGGTACTTCTCTGGGGAAGGCCTTGCAGTTCGAATTATAGATGAGCTCTTGGCTCTCTGAATGGGGAAATAGGAGACGGAAGAGGAAATCCTTAGCTCTATCAGCAGATGTCCATGGGCCAAAAGGATGCAAGCCCACAAAGTCAGCCTAAAAATACCTTTTTTTCCCCCCTATTTTCTCTTCCCAAATCTCCTGAAGCTTCCTCTGGTCTCAGGATACAATTCTCAAAGAAGCCCAAGGAAGACAGGACTCATCCAGGCCCACAGAGTCATTCTGGATGCATGGAACCCTGTGGACCCTGATGAGGTGTGGGACACTCCTTGATGCCTCCCATAGTGCTTTGGGCTCTATTAAAATATGGGTTCTGGGCTGCTCCCTAATCAGCTGCCTTAGGACTGTAGCCAGCAAAAGAGCCAGTCTTGTTTCCCAGCCGCATTGTTCAGTCCAAGGAAGACTGATGCAGACCAAGTGGAAACATGGGGTAGAAGATCAGTAAGAACCACAGTTGGTCAATCATTTTTTTTTTCATTAACTATGTTTGTGATGGATTTTTTAAAATATTATTTTTATTTTTATTTTATTATAGAGAGAGAGAAAGAGGGGGAGAGAGAATTGGCACGCCAGGGCCTCAGCCACTGCAATCGAACTCCAGATGCTTGCGCCACCTAGTGGGCACGTGCGACCTTGCGCTTGCCTCACCTTTGTGTGTCTGGCTTACGTGGGATCTGGAGAGTCGAACATGGGTCCTTGGGCTTTGTAGGCAAAGCGCCTTAACTGCTAAGCCATCTCCCCATCCCTTTGGTGATGCATTTTGGTTATAAAACAAAACACCAATGCCTAATGTGAGCTTGCAACTCTTTCTCAGACCTGCAGAGAAGTTTCAGGGTTTCTACCCCTCTGCCTGTTCACTCCTCATTCGGCAGTGACTCATGTTACGGTGGGCACATTTTTTTTTTTTAATAAGCCTGGGAAATTGACAAGGGCTGGTGCCAGAACTATGACCCCCATGGGACCATTTTCTCTATGTAATTGAACAAGTCTTTAGTGCTCAATAAAAGTCAGACAAGCCCAAGCTGGAGGACAAGCTGGGATGGTATCAGGCCACATATAGCAGTATGTGTGACCGCTGAGGATGGTAGGGACTAGGGAGGAAATCTACCCCATGGTGGGCACACAGTGCATATCCATCTGTAAGCAAATGACTTTTCTGGATGTTTGTCATGTAACTAGTTCTTACATCATCCTATCCAGGCATTATTATCCTTACATAGCATGAGAGGAGCTTGGACTCAGAGCTTAAGTACTTGGCCAGGGTTTAACAGTCAGGAGGAGGTGGAGACAAGATAAGGATGCAGGGGCCGGAAAGATGGCTTAGCGGTTAAGGGGCTTGACTGTGAAGCCCAAGGACCCAGGTTCAATACCCTAGTACCCATGTAAATCCAGATGCACATAGTGGCACAGGAAAGGTGGCTTAGCGGTTAAGGCACTTGACTGTGAAGCCTAAGGACCCAGGTTCAATTCCCTAGTACCCATGTAAATCCAGATGCACATAGTGGCACAGGAAAGGTGGCTTAGCGGTTAAGGCACTTGACTGTGAAGCCCAAAGACCCAGGTTCAATTCCTTAATACCTATGTAAATCCAGGTGCACATAGCGGCACATGTGTCTAGAGTTCTTTTGCTATGTCTAGAGGTCCTAGCATGCCCATTCTCTCTCTCTCTCTCTCATGTATGTATGTATGTATGTATGTATGTATGTATGTATGTATGTATATATATATATATTAAAGGTGTGACTCTGGCAAGACCCAAGCTTTTCCCCTTTATCACGGAGCACCTCACCAACAGCTGCACTTTGGGGGTGGGGCTTACAATGGAGTCTCTATCTCTCTCTGGTCCCTTCCCTGCCCTCAGTAAACTGGTTGCTGTAAAACGTCCATGTAAAAGCACAATGCCTCTTGGTTTCTAAGGAGAGCTGACAGAAGGGAATATGGGTATACCAGGGAGAGGAAAGGAGGGATGTGCACACAGACCAGCCAGGGCAGACCAATGGCGTCGGCAAGACAGAGACAAACTGCATGACCAACGGGGTTTGGCAAGAGGCCAGGCACCTCCACCTCCCTGCCCAGCTCCCCGGTGTCCAACAGCTGATCACAGCTGTCACAGAGCTCACTGCTGCCCAGCAGAGACCAAGGGATCGACCCGTGGGTGAGACACACAAACGTCTAATTTCCACTTGCTGACACAGAGAAGGGAGAGGGTGGACGACTGAAACCCAGACCCACCTCTCTCCTTCTGCCGCCCCCAGAATGGTTCTACTCTCCAAGCTCCAGAGGAGAGGTTCCACGCCTCCCCACGCTGCTTGCTGGGGAGACATCCCTCCCCCAGTTTAGCCCAGTCTCCCCCTGGCGACAATGAAAGGCCATTTCCCCTCTTTGTTGGGTCCATCTATGGAGAACAGCTGCTCACTCCGCTGCGTGTGAGAGCCACTGTTCACTCCTCTTTCCAGTCTGAAAAGAATCCATAAATAATCAAATTCTGGTTCATCTCTGCTACTAACTCACCACAGCTTTTGGAACCTTCACTTTGCCCTCCCTGAGTGTCCAAAACATGTTCAGAGTCTAACCAAGGACCTGGAGATCTTTCCAGAAGGCTCTACTTAAAAATATTTGTATGCAGATAAGCAAAGAATGTCTCTGCTAGGTATCCAAAGGTAGCCATGCCACAGAACACAGTGAGCCACAAAATGAGTCTGTGACGTGTTCACATTCCTCTCCCCAAAGCTAGCTTAAAAAAAAAAAAAAACCTATGGCCTACAGTCAGGATAATATTTTACATGGATGTACATATGTGTGCTTTTGTGTCAGTGTGATAAAAAAACGGAACAATCTTAACCTGGCTGTGTGTAATGAACTAATATTACCTTCTCTCTGCTGTCCTTTCTATTCTAGTCTGCGGGTCTCATGCCATTCTTACCTCATTCTATTCGTTAAAGTGCTCTTCGTGACCCAATGAAGCGATTTCACAATCCACTAATGAGCCATGATTCATCATTTGACAAACATAAATCCCGGTAAGCTTACACCACTGGGCACATAATTGGTTGTTTACATGCCAATGTAAGTTAAAGTTTCATACTATTTTTTTTTTTTTTTGAAATTTCATCCTCAGAAGTCGGGCTTATCAAATGTTTTCAAAGAAGGAACAAGAAAGCCCTAACTGAACAAAAAGATAATTAGCTTCAAGGAGAGAAATAGTCACAAAAGACAGGTGGCTTGTGGGTTTAGTTGTTTCCACTGCTGTGATAATGAGGCACGGTGTTGGTTTACTTTCAAAACCAGTAGGGAAAGCAGTAGGGAAAGTTTGTGCTTTTGAGTCACTAGGTGAGGATACGGAAGGCCCCTTCTGAAGTGGGGGTGGCTAGGGCTAAGGAGATGGCTCAGTGAGTCAAGTGCTTGCCTTCCAAGCAGGAGGACCTGAGTTTGAATCCCCAGCACACACATAAAAATGCCAAGCGGGGCTGGAGAGATGGCTTAGCGGTTAAGGCGCCTGCCTCCTAAGCCTAAGAACGCCGGTTCCAATCTCCAGGTCCCACGTTTAGCCAGATGCAAAGTGACGCAAGGGCGCAATGCCGCACTTGCCCACAAGGGGGCACATGCATCTGGATTTTGTTCGCAGCAGCTGAGAGGCTGCTGGCACACCCATCTCTATCTGTCTTCCTCTCCCTCTCTCTCTCTCTGTATCTCTCTCCAAAAAAAAAAAAAAAAAAAAAAAATGCCAAGCGTGGTGGTCTGGGCCTATAATTCCAATGCTGGGGAAGTGGAGTCAGAGAGTTCCTGGAATAACTAGTGTAGCCTGATCTTTGGTCTCTAGGGTCAGCAAAAGACCCCACCTCAAAAAAAATAAGGTGGACAGCAAGAGCAGAAGACACCCAGTGTTGACCTCTGGCCACTACACACGTGCACACACAGGTACATATATACCACTGCACACATATGTATTCACACACATAAAACATGCATATCCATATACACACCATACACACATACACATATAATTTTTTGTTTATTTATTTATTTATTTATTTATTTATTTATTTATTTATTTATCTGAGAGCGACTGACAGAGAAAGAGGCAGATAGAGAGAGAGAATGGGCACTCCAGAGCCTCCAGCCACTGCAAACAAACTCCAGATGCATGTGTCACTTTGTGCATCTGGCTTACGTGGGTCCTGGGAAACTGAGCCTTGAACCAGGGTCCTTAGACTTCACAGGCAAGTGCTTAACCACTAAGCCATCTCTCCAGCCCCCACATACAATTTTTTAAGAAGTGGGGCTCAGTAGGAGGATTTTATGCCATGGGGGGGTATGCCCTTGAACGCGATTATGAGACCTCTGTAAGGTTCTCCCCTTCCCTCGTACTTCCTGGCCATAAATTAAGAAGTTTTGCTCTGTCACTCACTCCTGCCATGGGCACAAAGTGACAGAGCCCATTAAGAATCATGCTCTGACATAAAAACTAGGAGCCAATGTAAACCTTTCCTCTTTCTAAGGTGTGCTCATCTCGGGTATTTGTTTTAGTTACGGAAAGCTGACTAACACAGTCTTCTTGTGAGTCACGCCATGTTCCCCACACCCAGTGTTCTTATTGACAACATGATCACATGGGCCTGAGCTTTCTATTTCACAGTTGTTGTAGAAATCAAGTGTCAATGAAAGACTCCAGCACTGTCTGGAACATCAACAGAACAAGCCAGTGCACACTGCGGATCCCTCTTTTGACATGCTTGGTGCCAAAAGCATTAGACATTTCAGAATTTCTCAAGATATTGGAATATTTGTGTGTACACATGACATTTTGGGGATGGGACCAAAATGAAAGCTTGAAAATCATTTATGTTTCAAACACATCTTATACACATAGCCTGAAGGTGATTTTCTTCTTAAAAAATATTTCGTTATTTATTTATTTAGAAAGAGAAGGGGGGGTAGAGGAGAGAGCATACCATTGCCACTTTCCACTGCAAATGAATACCAGACACACGTGCCGTGTTGTGCATCTGCTTTACATGGGTATTGGGGAAATTAAACCTGGGTCTGCAGGCTTTGCAAGCAAGCGCCTTTCACTGCTGAGCCATCTCCCCAGACCGTGAAGGTAATTTTCAATGTTTAATACTTGGGTCTGCATAGCAAGATTTTCCATGTGTGACCCGGTGGGAACACGAAAGTAGCTTCAGATTTTGGAGAATTTCAGATTTACACTTGTGGATTATGGATGCAAGCCTTTTCATAGCTATTCTTTTTTTTTTTTTTTTTTAACTGAAGGTGATCACACACAGACTGCTCCTCCCAGTCCTTATGGTTTTCCAGAGACGATTTCCGAGCGCTTGAATTCCACATACTGCAAGCTTCTCATGACGCTAATGACAATCACAGAGGACTCACCCACAGAGGGCTTCTCTCGGGACTTGTGTTCAGGTAAGTGTCAGAAGCCAGGCAAGCCTCAGGCAGATGAGGGGAAGCCCAGAGACCTGTGGAAGAGCCGCCTCTTTCTGTTCTATTAACGTCAGCTCACATGACCTTCACCAAGGGACCAGTCTCCCTCATCTGGTGAGCCTGAGTCTCCCAAAGTCCCCATTAAGTGTCCATAATGCAAGGTGGACGCCCCCCCCCCACATTTGCTCAGCTTCCTATATCTGCTGGATGTGAACCCTAACCAGCAAGGGAAGTAAGAGTTTAGCTCCAGGGATATAATTTTGGAGAAATTTACGTTTAGCTCTCCTGTATTTTTCTTAAACTTTAACATGAATTTTGAGAATTTCCTCTGTGTCTTTTAAGAAAGACAGACATGGGCTGGAGAGATGGCTTAGCGGTTAAGGGGTTTGCCTGCAAAGCCAAAGGACCTCGGTTTGATTCCCCACGACCCACGTAAGCCAGATGCACAAGGTGGCGCATGCATCTAGAGTTCATTTGCAGTGGCTGGAGGCCCTGGTGCGCCTATTCTCTCTCTCTCTCTCTCTGTGTGTGTCTGCCTCTCTCTCTCTCCAATAAAATAAATAAATAAATAAATAAACATTTTAATTTTTTTTTTTTTAAAAAAGAAAGACAGGCTTTCAGTAATGAGACCACTAAGTCATCTAACAGCCAGACGTCAGGCTGTAACACCTGTACCTTTTCCTAATGGGAAGACCTAAATAAGTTGTTCCCATCTCTGAAGCTCAGTATTCAGAGGAACAACACAGGGTGTATCACACAAGGTGTGAACCTAGTTTCCTGCAGCCCAGACACAAATCAATGAATGTGTGTACCTACTTGGATCACAGTGTCGGTACACAGAAGGTGTGAGCCTGGTCTCCTGCAGGCCATGCACAGATTAATAAATGAATGTACATGTATACATGCACACTCAATGTTAAATGAAGACAGTGAGACTTTAATACAATACGGTGGGTGAATGTAGTGATACAATGGTCTGTCCTAGGAGATAACAACAGGCGGGGACAGGGCCAGGCGTGGTGGCACACGCCTTTAATCCCAGCACTTGGGAGGCAGAGGTAGGAGGATCGCCGTGAGTTCGAGGCCACCCTCAGACTACATAGTGGATTCCAGGTCAGCCTGGGCAAGAGTGAAACCCTACCTCGAAAAAAAAAAAAAAAGACAGATTCAGACTAAGAAGGGAGGCTATAGCAGACAGCTTCCCAATGCCGGGACAAACATCCAAACATCCAGCCAAAGTTGTATGGGAGAAAGGGATGGATTTCAAACTTACAGATTGAGGAAAAGTTTCATCAATGGTATAAGAAGCTGGCATACATTCATAAATCCAAGCAGAGAGAGGAAAACCACAACAAACCAGTAAACACCAAAAAAGCAGGAAGCAGGTACCCTGCCAGAGTTCAAACTTTTCTGCCTACCTTTGGGTTGGAATTCAGATCTGCCCCTAGTGACCCATCCCCCTGTAGCAGGAGTCTTTCTGCTACAGGCTAAAGCTGAAAATGCAATTTCAACGGAACACACAAGTCCATGGGGCCATAATTCAAGTGACTACATTCTACCCCTGGCTCCATTGACTCAGAATAATCTCACATTGCAACTTAACTTCAGACCAACTCTCAAGGAACCCATAGTCTATACTAACTTTAAGACTGTTCCAAAGTCCTAAGTCTCTTCTGAGATTTAAGATGATCTCTTGACTGTACATACTGGAAAATCAAAATGTACTTCCACCGTATAATGGCACAGAGTAAACATTTCCATTGCTATAAGGCATAACAAGGAGAGACTGGACCCATGCAAACTCACCAACCATCAGGTAAGCATCAAACATCTGCAGTTCAAGTCCAGTATCTATAACCAGCGACCACAGCCTGTGGATTTTCAATTTCCGTCTCTTCAGCTGGGCTGAGTATCCGGGGGAAACTTCCATCCTGAGCCAACTGCACTCCATGGTTGCCTTTGTGCAGTTCTGGTATATCCAAAACATCTCAGCGTCTCCACTGCAAACCACGGCCCATCTTACAATGGCATTATTGGCCTCCAATATAAGCACACAGCTCCATGTTCCCCATACCACCTTTCAGCAGTGGCTCCTGGAACAGCACCAGGACCTCCTAAATCAATATCAGGCATGCAGAGTCACGGCCATCTTGCTAATCCAGGGAGGAAATAAATTGTGACTTTGAAAAGCAGGTTTCTTTCTTTTAGCATAGCCATTCAAAAGAGTTTGCATCTCTACCATCAGTCTTTTCTGGGTGAAATTTACTTCAGTCATCTTTTCCATTGTTTCACTGTAAAATAGTTGGGCCACCTTTAATGATGGCATTATGCTTGACAAGAGAAGCTTCAGTAACCTAACACCTGTCTCTGTACCAGTAACTTTGAACTTGTATGAATTTTCCCTGTGATAAACCATACGTCTTTCAGTTCTATATCTTCTTCCAAGCACACCGGTCCTTACTTCTATATTCAACCTTGCTTAAGCTCTCTGGGCACGGGCAGCAGAATACAGCCAGTGTTTATGCCAGGAGCCCAGTTCCATCAAGGTAATTTACTGTCCTTTCCTTCCCCCTTTGAAAGTTCATAAGTCAACACAATTATCCCTGCATCCAGCATTTTAAAACTTTCACAAGAATAGCCCATAAAATTGGGCTTACCACTCTGTAAGACTTCTGCTGTCCCAGATACCAAGTCCTGCCCCATTCCTTGAGCATACAAGTTCCCAAAGGCCAAAATCCACATGATCAGATTCATGGCAGCAAGATCTCACTCTTCTGGTACTAAATTTCTGTAGCAGACAGCTTCACAATGCTGGGACAAACATCCAACCAAACACCGTTTTGTGAGAGGAAGGGATTTATTTCAAGCTTACAGATCCAGGGGAAGTTCCATCAATGGTGTAATTAGCTGCTTCCCATTCATAAGTCCAAGCATAGAGAGAAGTCAACAGAAGCCAGCAAACTCCAAAAAAAGAACAAACATCGGGAACCCAGGCAGAACTCCAACCACTGTGCATACCTTTGGGCTGGAATTCAGATCTGCCCCCAATGACACACCCTCGGTAGCAGGAGTCTGCCTGCCAGGGGACTGAACCTGCAAACTCAATTTTTTGGGTTTTTTTTTTTTTTTATTTTTCGGTTTTTCAAGGTAAGGTCTCACTCTAGCCCAGGCTGACCTAGAATTCACTATGTAATCTCAGGGTGGCCTCAAACTCATGGTGATCCTCCTACCTTTGCCTCCCAAATGCTGGGATTAAAGGCATGCGCCACCACGCCCGGCCAAACTCAATTTTAATAAAACACATGATTCTATGGGACCAGACATTCAAACTACCACAGAGGCTTTTCTTTTCATATACATAAATATTTCTACAGAATTACTTTTATGATAAAGAAGTTCACTTTTTGGAATGCTATAGATGGGACCTAAGCTGGACTAGTGCTCTCCCATTGAATTCTATCCCCAGTCCTAGAGGCTCACAATTTTAGAAGGATGTAATTACTGAAAATAACCAAATGCATTTTATATTGAGATGTCAAGAGCAAGCTAATAGTGTTAAACTGGAACAAATTAAATAATATGAAATAGTAAATGAAACTGATAAAAAGTCAATATTCGGGCTGGAGAGATGGCTTAGCTGTTAAGGCGCCTGCCTGCTAAGCCTAAGAATGCCGGTTCCAATTTCCAGGTCGCACGTTTAGCCAGATGTAAAGAGACACCAGGGCGCAATGCTGCACTTGACCACAAGGGGGCACACACATCTGGATTTCGTTTGCAGCAGCTGAGAGGCTGCTGGCGAGCCCATCTCTATCTGTCTCCCTCTCCCTCTCTGTCTCTCTCTGTGTCTCTCCAAAAAGAAGAAAAAAAAGGAATAGACTATGTGGAAGACAGAATATCACAGGGCAAGGACAAGGTACAGGAAAAAGATCAAGTGGCCAAAATCAATGATAAGTTAAAAAAACATGAGCAGAACATGAATGACAAGTGAAAAACACACCACAAAGACTAAATCTATGAAGACTGTGCACAGAAGAGGAAGAGCTTCAGGCCAAAGATCAAATATTGAAAATACGTTCAATAAAATTATAGGGGAAAAGGAGATATGTACAAAAGGCATGCAGAACATCAAATAGACAAAACCAGAAAAGAAACCCCCATATTATATTATAGTCAAATTCTTAAGGACACTGAAAGCCACAAGATAGAAATAGTAGGTCACACAGTGAGGCAGACCCACAGGCATAATGTTTAATTGCACAGAGGAAACTTTAACAACACTAAGGGCTGGGAGTGATGTGTTCCAAGTAGTACGAAAAGTACTCAGGAAAATTATCTGTCAATAGATGGGAAATTTAAAAAAATTACGACAAAAGCAATCTAAAGACATTTCTGACCACTAAGCCAGTTCTACAGAGGATACGGGGATTTCTATAGTCTCAGAGTACTCTGAGACTTTGTAAGAATCAGTTTACTGTTTTTCTTTATTTGAGAGAGAAAGAGGACAGACAGACAGATAGACAGACAGACAGATAGGTGATAGAACGATAGATAGAGATAATGGGCACACCAGGGCCTCTAGCCACTGCAAATGAACTCTAGATGCATGCACGTCTTTATGCATCGGCCTTATGTAGGTACTGAGGAATCGAACCTGGGTCCTTTGGCTTTGCTGACAAGCATCGTAACTGCTAAGCCATCTCTCCATCACTTTTTTTTTTCTTTATTTTTGGTAGAGTGAGAAGTTGGATAAGGTGATTCCCATGATTACTTCCAGTTATTAGAATATTTTTGTAATTCTTATTTTTCAACTCCTGTCATTTAGAGTGAATCTGTTGATTTATTGCATGAGATTCAGACCTTATGGGAACAGATCTACCGCACTGGCATAGACCCTTTGCCCTGGAGAACTGTTCCTTTGGATCTGCAGACCAAAGTCTAACACCATGGACAGTCAGCCTGGCATATAAGTCAGACACCATGGCTGCTGGGCAGTGCCCAGTCCAGGAGCAAACCTACCTGCAAGAGGCCTTCAGTCCAAGAGTTGGATGTGCTTGTTGCCTTAGAGTGAACCCCCTGAAAAATCTATACTAATCTGAATTGATGAACTGATTCCTCTGCTTGAAGGTCTGGTTCCTGTTTTTTGTTTCATACTTTCTTGGTTTCCTACAGCTAAACCCTGAAGTTCTGCTCTTGAGTTGAAGATATCATTCTGCTTGAATCACTGGGTGGTAAGCTTAACTCAGCTAGCTATCTGTCTTGTTCATGGCTTCAGAATGTTAACCTGGGCCTAATCAATTGTCTTAAAAATGGCTGACCTTGGGGAGCAAGGAGGAAAAATGCTAGTGAGTGCACACACACATATACAGAAGAAACACTATGCTGACTACACTGAGATAAGATTCCACACTCATCCTAATCAGAATTGCTACAATGATATATATATATATGAATATAAATTAGTGCAGTCACTATGAAAACCACTATAAAGGTTCTCAAAAAACTAAAAAATAGAACTGCCATATGACCCAGATATGCCACTGCTGGGTATGCGCCTAAGTAATCCATACCAGCCGAGTGGAGATACCTGCACATCCACGTTGACTACACTACTGTTCACGTGGCCAACCTGTGGAACCAGCCTAGATGTCCATCAGCAGATGAATAAATAAATAAATAAATATATATATATATAATTTAGTATATTATATTATAATAAGTATATCATATATAATATTATAATTATTATAGTATATACAATATTATATATCATATTATAATAATTATATTATATATAATATATAGCATAAATTAATATATAGTATATATTAATATAATATATTATATATGCTGCAAAGAAGAATGAAATTATGCCATTTGTAGGAAATGGTTGGAACTGATATAGTGGAAATTAGTCATTCTCAGAAAGCTAAGTTACATGTATTTCTTTTCAGACGTAGGGCTGAGGTTTTTTTTATAAAAATGGTATGGAAATATGTATTGGGGAAAAATAAAAGGAACCAGTGGGAGGGAGAGGGCAATAGAGGACTAGTATGATCAAAGTACACGTGTGTGTGAGAGAGACAGAGAGAGAGAGAGAGAGAGAGAGAGCCCACTGTTTTGTTCAATTCCCAAATGCTAATAAGAAACAGAAAACAGTGCTTTGAAGGGAGCATCGGCAGCTTTGACACAATACACTGCTGGGGCCAGGCTGAGAAAGCTCTAGATGAGCCCTCGGTATCTTTTGCAGGGTTGAGCTTATTCACATACTTGGTTTTTGTAATGTGTGAGGTGTGGCCTTAGATCGTGGCTTACTAGGCACAATCATTTAACAGGGTAAAATAAGTTTAGATGAGTTCTTCCCCTCTGCTCCTCCTCCTCTCTGAGTTGGTCCTTCTGGGGTAAGAATTGGGGGAATTTTCAGTTCCTTGGCTTCAGATGACTTTCCACCACCTGTCCTGAATCCCAGCTTAGTGTGTCTGGGAGGTAGGTGAACCCTCAGATTTCCTAGCGTCATTGTAAATGCATCAGATCACTATATACACCATGAGATCAGAGCCTCTTAGCTCTTCCCTGACCCGTCAATCCAGCCACCGTTGTCCAGTCATCTGACTTCAGCCCAGACTTTGAAGATGTCCTGAACTCAACCTCCCTCCTTGTCTACTGCCGACAACTTGGCAACACATTGTGTGAACCAGCTCATTTTCTTTCTCCTGATTCCTTCTGTGACCCTGGTCTGTGCCCACCATGGTTCGTGTCTCAAAGGTGCAGCACTTCAAAAGCTCACCCCATGCCTGCCCAACCCTAGTCCATCTTCGCCTCTGTAACCATGTCAACTTCCTACACCTACCTGTTGGGAATAATTTTCTGACGCCAAAGGGGGTCATTTCTTCTACTGCATCCTACTGAGGTTTCAGTCGGATTTTAAGGCTTCCCACACATCCTTCATTGTGGTCAACCTTAACACGTTGGCTTACATGATCTTAGGAGTTTCTGCATACATTATATTGTTTGCCACTGTTATCTCCCAAGCATCTGCCTTGATTAAACTCCATTACCTAGCCCCTTCCTATCCTTAGCTCCTTTTTTTTTATTTATATATTTTTTATTTGAGAGAAAGAAAGAGCTAGAGAAATAGGCAGGTAGAGAGAGAAAGAGAGAGAATGGGCATACCAGGGCCTCCAGCCACTGCAAATGAACTCCAGATGTGTGCACCCTTTTGTGCATCGGGCTCACATGGGTCCTGGGGACCCGAACCTAAGTCCTTTGGCTTTTTAGGCAAGCGCCTTAACCACTAAGCTGCCTCTCCAGCCCTTTAGCTCCTTTTCTATTCAAATTCACAGTCACCCCCCTGTCCCTAAGGTTCTACAGTGCTCAAGGTCCATGCTCCGTGTGTGGCTGGGTAGGGTGATTGACTCATCTGTTATTTCCTGTTCTGAATAGTGAGGTCCACGTTATATGATGCTCCACCTGCTTTGAGGTGTCGAGCATAAGGCACTCAATACACATTTGTTGCTTCATTTCAATGAGTTTCTAACAACTGGTGATGACGAGGAGACGGAGGGAAAGGACAACAAGGTCATTCCTCATTCCTGTAGGCAGTCACTCGTGATCTATAGCTTCCTGTCCTCCTGTGGCCCTCCTCCTTCCCGTTAGGTTACCTGCAAAACTGAACCTCATAGTCGAACTGCGAGTTTTCCGGCTGCGTTCCCTCCTTCAGCTGGCTGACGTTGAAAAAGGAGAGGGTATGGTTCACGAAGCCATGCAGAGTCCCGTTGTGGCTGTAAGAGTACTGGTACACCAGGCGGGGGATGAAGTCCGAGGTGACAGCGATGACAAAAGCCTAAGGGACAGAACAGGAAGTAAGCAGGAAGAAGCAGTCAGGATAAAGGCCATGTACCTGGGCGACTCGTCACTCGTGGCCTATCAAGTGGCTGTGTTTGACACACATGCATATGCAACATGCTCGGGTCCTCATCCCTGGGCTCATGTAGCTTACCCAAGGGCTTTTTTTTTTTTTTCCATCTGTGATACTTATAAGAAAATCTACCAGGTGGTGGCTGATGACTGAGGGAAAGGAGGCTGAGCTAGTCTGAGCCTTTGGGTGCTGGAAGACTTAGTCTACCTCTAAGATATTTAGATTGGCATTGCGATTGGCTGAGCCAAAAAAAAAAAAAATGGAGTGTAAGATATCCTGAGAAAATGACTTATAATGATGAAAGAGGCATGAAGAAGAATGGGCAAGGAAGTTGGTCATGCACAGCTGTGCCAAGGAACAGCACAGAGCCAGGAATACGATTCCATGGTGCCCTCAGTGGGATCGGCTCTTGACAACAATAGCACACCATCAAATAGAAACCATTCCTTCATCTATCTGACTAAGGAAAAGGGAGCGAGGCAGAGGAAAGGCTGCTAGGTGGTCATACATACCCCGCATAGCATTTGGCGTGCCTAAGTGCTCTGTAAACATCCACTGGAGAGAGCCACGCACGATGAATAATGGTATGTTGGAACGTGGAAGTACTTTATGCAAAGAAAACCTTAAATCTTTCTGGCAGCTGTTTAGATTATATTCTGCTCCGGTAATTAACGTTCCTTAAAGCGGAGTTTATGTTTTTGCTAAGTGCATATATGCGTGTGGCTGGCCGTGCCCATATTTGAGGATGGAGAACACACTTATAATTACCACAATTGTTTCTGTCCTGCCACTGCTCCCTTCATGTCTAGAGTGACTCTATAGGGTAGGGTGCTCTTATTCTCATGTCTCCTTCTATTGACGATTAAGAAAGTTCTCAGAGGCCAGGGGAGCAAAGTTCAATGTCACTCTGTACAGAGACAGAAAGAGGTTGACCCTGAAGGTCTCTTTTCCAATTGACCTAGCTCATAGCAACGACTGGCTTCTTTCCTAAGCTGCGCCGTATTCTGAAGGCTCGAGATGTGGGCTTCGTCAAGGAAAGCACTCAACATGCGGTGAGCTGAGTCTCTCTGTCTCCCTCCACACCTCTCCAATCATTTTTTTTTTTTTTTTTGGCAGGTGTTTATAGCAAGAACTCAGGTCTCAGCCAGAATCCATGTTTGTGCTCCCAAGGAAACACAGGCTATGGCATTTTGGATGTGTAGCTAACTGGCTGGTATTGCTTTGGGTGGTAGAACAAGAGGCCCTGGCTGGCCACCATACACCTAGAAGGCAAAAGCAAAGGTTTTTTTTCCCCCACTCCCTCTACAGTGTAGACGTGTCTAGCCAGGCAGTTAAAAGCGTCACAACAGGCAGGACCCCTGCTCCTTCTGCATTTTGTTTGAACCTGCACCGTGCTATACTTTGTGGATTGATGAAAACTCTGCACTGACAATTTGGCGGAACTGTAATTAGGAACTGTGACCTGGGCAATGCTCCAAGTATTGTCTCACAGAGTAGAAAAAGAATGGTAAGAGATGGAGAGATACGAAGCATTCTTTCCTCATTATTCTTGGCACCGAGGAAAGATCCGATTTGGACTCTTAAGGCCAGGGGTGTGCATTCGGCTCCGTAATTACCCTTCTTGCTCTTAATAAAATTTAAAAAAATTAAATTGTGCCATTCTGACAACAGAATGATGAGTTTATGAGGCATGCACATGCCATTAACCACGAGACTGTCTGGAATAAACCTCCAAATGGGAAAGGCTGGGTGGTAACGGGGCTAGCCTCCTGCTTTGAGGATCTTAACTCTCTTGACATGCCTCCCGCACAGCTGAGGCCTCCCGAATTCAAGCACTTACATTAATGATAACAGAAAATTTGCCGATTCCAGACAGAATGTCAAACCAAATACCTGTAAGACAGAAGAAAGGGTGTCGCTGGCTTACTCCCCCTCGGACCCAGGGACAGGAAGGCTGCAGAACAGAGCAATATTCCGCAGGTATGTGACTGGGAAAGGTTTGCTACCCACCCCCACCCGCCACCCCCCACCGCCACTGTGTGCTTGTCTGGAAAGGCTCAGGTGCCCTCTATCTGGAAGCTTGAGAGACAAGTGGGTGCGGGGGGCAGATCATGTGGCCTTCACAGGCCTCCCCACCTCTTAGAAGGTGAGCAGGAACAGGTCGAAGGGATGCAGAGATAGGATTTTGCCAGCTTCCTGATGCCCATCAGTGCGGAAGGTGGGAGGAGCCACAGCACAGGGAGGGGGCAAGCGAACCCGGGTGAACTTCCACCGGGGACCTACCGATGTCTTTGGTCCGCACGGCATCTGGTCGTCTCAGCTCTGTGACAAACTTTTTGGCATCCAGCCGTACTTCAATGACGTTGTTGAGGAGGGCAAAGACAGGCGCGAGGGGAAAGGAGGCCACGAAGAGTGTGACAAAACCAAACTGGATGACTAGGAGAGAGCGCAGCAGGACACGTTTTACCGGGGAGCGGGGGGAGTCGAGGTCAGCCTTGCTTTGTGGGCCCCCCCCCTCCTCCCTCAATGGAGTCGCCTTGCTTTTTGCAACCTCAGGTTGCCTTCTCATGCCTGCAGCCAGGGCCCTGTCTCAAGGAACACGTTGAGAGCCATAGAAGAGGTTATCTGAGGTGAACCTCTTGCCTCCACATACATGTGCACACATGTGCGTCCACACACACATGAATACACACACACTCCACACACTTGCAAACAAAGACCTCTAAATTTTTACTCTGTGGTTTCTTTTTGTTGTTGTTGTTTTCTTTCGAGACAGTGTTTCACTAGATAGCCCAGGCTGGCCTTAAACACTTCTTTTTTTTAAGTTTTTTTCTGTTGTTGTTTTATTTTTTATTAGAGACGGTGGGGGGGGGGAGAGAAAGGGAGAGACAAGAATCTGGAAACCCCAGTGGGTGCCCACTGCACTCTGACGCCTGCTCATAACAATTCTGGGATATTCCAAAGAGGAAAGGCAAGCCAGGCCCCAAACGCGAGGGCGTGTGTGTATCAACACGCACAGAACAGAGTAAGTCAGTGGAATTGTGTGCTCCACAGAGAACAAACACGGGCCTTCACCCAGCCAGGCTGCCTCTGCTTTGGCAGTTTGCTAGGCCTCCAGGTGTGACCACTGTTCTTGCCCCTACAGCACGGTCCCCCACCACTCTCCTAGACACCTGTGTGTTCCCAGCAGGTTCTAGAAAACCAGCAGGTGTCATTCCGTGGCAAGACCCTGGCACCAGATGGCTCAGCTGGCCCTTGGAATGACTGCTTGGCTAATTTGTTGGCCAGTGGGGTCCAGAGGGTATAGATAAATCTTCACACACATGTTCCAGCAGCCAGTTAAGAATGCAGCATCTGGGCTGGAGAGATGGCTTAGCCGTTAAGGCGCCTGCCTGCTAAGCCTAAGAACCCGGTTCCAATCTCCAGGTCCCACGTTTAGCCAGATGCAAAGTGACACCAGGGCGCAATGCCGCACGTGACCACAAGGGGGCGCACACATCTGGATTTTGTTCACAGCAGTTGAGAGACTGCTGGCGTGCCCATCTCTGTCTGTCTCCCTTTCCCTCTCTGTCTGTCTCTCTCTGTGTCTCTCTCCAAAAATAAATAAAATAATAAAAAAATAAAAAGAATGCAGCATCTGTCACATCTTTTTAAAAAATTTTTATTTATTTGCAAGCAGAGAGAGAGAGAGAGAGAGAGAGAGGTAGAAGAGAGGCAGACAGAGAGAGAGAGAATGGGCATGCCAGGGCCGCTAACCATTGCAAACGAACTCCAGGTGCATGTGCCCTTTGTGCATCTGGCTTATGTGGGTCCTGGAGAATCGAACCGGGATCCTTTGGCTTTGCAGGCAAACGCCTTCACCACTAAGCCATTTCTCCAGCCCCTGTCACATCTTTTAAAAAGAAGGCTATGCTAAAAAAAAAAAAAAAAAAAAAAAAAAAGTTGTTTTTTTTTTTTTTTTTTTCATTTTGGAATCAGGGGTAGGAATAAAGGCAGAGGAGACAAGGGGGATGGAATTACCAGGGAAGCAAAACAGATGCTGGGCTAGTTTTCCAAGACCTGTAAACTGCGTGTCTACTTAAGTATACAGGGACGTGTCTGTAGCCGTGGTGTAAGTGCTTGGTCTTCTTGATTCGAATGAGCTCAGGGCAAACCTTCTTATCACAGGGACTTCCTGTAGCAGAACTGTGTGTGTAACCTCTCCAGTACCTCACAAGGGCCTGGCAAGGACTCGGGTGTGGAGGGTAAGGGAAGTTTACTTCTTAGTGACGGCACATGCTCGTGCATGCTCTCCTTACACACCTACAGATGGCACTCAAAACCCAACATCCTTCCTTCCGGGGCGGGGGGGACTTTCCACATGCTCCTGGCTCTTTCACGTGAACTCCAGGGGCAGTGATGAACTGCTGGCCCCCAGGGGTGACCCGAATGTTTGCTCTTTCACCCTCACAAACTCTCCAGATCTGATTCTTTGCTCAACACGCTCATCTTCCACATGTGCTCCGAGATTCCCATCAATCATTGCAGTCTTTCCCCCTCCGCCTCCTGCCCAGTACGTCTGCGGGCAGCACTGAGCAACCTCAGGAGAATGCTCTTCACAAAGGCCAGTGACTGAGGATGGCCTTGCCTCCTTCTCTCTGGTTACTCCAGGGTGTGCACAAGCAAAGGAAATGCCTCTGTACAGGTCCCCTTGCCTCAGGTGACACTTCTGGGTACCCTGAGCATTTCCAGTTTGCCATCCAGAGAGGCAGAAATAAACAGCCAGGTTTGTTTTAATCTTGGGGAGAAAGAAAAAATTTAAAAAAAAAAAAATATATATATATATATATATAATCTTAATCCTTTCACGGGAAGATGCCAAATTGTCAAGACTTGATCTTTTCAAGAGAGGGCCTGGTCCGGAAGGCCATATCACATAGAGCTCTCTTAGGCTCACTGGAAGGACACAGGAACACTGGCCTTCACCAACATGGGATTTGTTTCTAAAAACAGCAAGCCTCCTTGAGGCTAAGAGCAACACCGGAAACCCTCGGTGAGCTGCACAATACAAGCCAGCTTGGCTGGGTCCAGTAACAGATTAAACCTGGCCAAGCCAATTAAGGAAGAGTCCCTCAGTTGATCTGCAACTAAGTCTCGACAAAGCCTGCTGCAAAGTGCTCCAGAAATGCTAGTTGGAAGCACAAAACCTAAGAGAACTTCTGGGCACAAACGCCATTGGTTTTCTCTTCTCACTTTCCTATAGCCAACAGCCTTCGAAAATAACTGCCTGCTGCTGGAGACCATTAAAATCAGGGGTGATCACCTGAGCTTAGGTTAAAATAACAAGGAGAAGGGGGTTCAGCTAAATAAAGACCGCCTCCAGCATCCAGCAAGGACATTCCGGGACAACTGGCTTGGAGAAGAAAGACAGTCTAGCGGACAGAACAGAGCACACTGGCCAGGGTGGGTGGAAAAGATTGGGGTGGAACAAAACTCTGCTTTTTCCCTCACTTAGTTGAATTTCTTTGGTGAAAACAGCCGCCCTTTTGTTGCATGTATACATACACAAATACATACACACAATAAAGTCCAGACGTTTGGACTGGCATTCAAAGTCCCTGGTGATCTGACCCTAACTTTTCTCTAGACTCATCTCCTCCCACCTGTATTCTGTGCTCAAGAGCTAACTCGTGAGTTTGGCCTGCTTTCCAACCGCCCCAAACCTCCTGCAAGTTTCTGAGCCCCTGTGCACCCCACTACTCTCTAATTCTCCCTCTGCTCTCCTCAGGGAAGGACTAGGCATCTTCCAATGAGTCTCTCCTCATAGGCATCTTTCCTATGAGTCTCTCTTCCAACCCCGACTCCCCAGCTCACCCAGAGAGACAGCGTTGCTATGGGAATCTCTCTTCTCTTCCTTCCCACAATGCCTTGTGCAGGCACTCTGTTGACTTGACCCGCTCAGATGACAAGCACCTTGAGACAAGGACCACAAGGGACTCTTTTTCTGAGCGCCCCCTGTGTTCTGTGGCCCATCACAAAAGCAGGCACTTAAGCCGGGCGTGGTGGCGCACGCCTTTAATCCCAGCACTCGGGAGGCAGAGGTAGGAGGATCGCCGAGAGTTCAAGGCCACCCTGAGACTACATAGAGAATTCCAGGTCAGCCTGAGCCAGAGTGAGACCCTACCTCGAAAAACCAAAAATAAAGGCAGGCACTTAAATGTTATCTGTTTCACAAATGAGAACTTGTCATCAGCTGTCACACACACACACAAACACACACACACACACACACACACACACACACACGGTGAGAGAGAGAAAGAACTAAAAAATGGAACTGAACGCATGGTTCTTAATCAAGGCAAGGAGAGATGAAGAATTAGCAACTCCACACAGCTAATCTTGTTGCTCTACTATGTATGGAAGACTTTAATGAAAGATAGAAGAAGGGCTGGAGAGATGGCTTAGCGGTTAAAGGCACTCACTTGCCAAGTCTGACAAGCTGGGTTCGATTGCCCAGTACCCACATAAAGCCAAATGCACTAAGTGGCACACGTATCTGGAGTTTGTCTGCAGCGGCAAGAAGCCCTGGCATGCCCATGCTCTCTGACAGATCAATAAAAATGAAAACTAAAACTTAAAAAAAAAAAAAAAGATGGGGGAAAACATTACAATTCTAGACTTGATTTTTCCTCCTATAGTTTAGTACACGCCATGCAACCTGCTCAGAAGGATTGAAAACTGGGGCCTACAGAGCCCTTCCCTTTTTGTGAGCCACTGATGCACATGGTAAGGGAATGACTGAGGGGCACAGAACTTGCTGAGAACTTGCCTTCCCACGGGGAGACAGTTTTGGCAAAGGTTCTGCTACCCCAGCAATAGAAATCTCCCTAGAAAAGCCCAGTGTGGGCTCCAGCTCTGTCTATTCCACAAGTCCATATTTCATAGTGGTGCCTATCTATCCCCTTCGAAGGGAAGGAAGCTAACTGATGAAGAAAAAAAAATTAAAAAGAGTGACAAGAGTTAAATGGAAAGAGATAATGAGAAGGGAAGATACACACTGCGTCCTTGGCCAGGGTCTGTGCTGCTTGGGTAAAATGTAGGTTTGGGGCTGGAGAGATGGCTTAGCGGTTAAGGCGCCTGCCTACTAAGCCTAAGAACGCTGGTTCCAATCTCCAGGTCCCACGTTTAGCCAGATGCAAAGTGACGCAAGGGTGCAATGCTGCACTTGACCACAAGGGGGCGCACACATCTGGATTTCGTTCACAGCAGCTGAGAGGCTGCTGGTGCGCCCATCTCTATCTGTCTTCCTCTCTCTCTCTTTCTCTGTCTCTCTGCAAAAAAAAAAAAAAAAAAAAAAAAAAAAGAAAAGAAAAGAAAAAAGGAAAAAAATGTAGGTTTGACAGAAACATAAGATTTGCCAATGCCCACTGGTCACTACCAACTCCCTTCTCGTCTCTCCTTTATTAACGCACTCAAGCATGTATGGGGCAGTCTACTGACTGGGCTCTTGGCTCATTGTGAGGAAACAAAGACGACTTGTGCTGTGGTTTCAATGTGACCCCAAATTCATTTGCTAAAACCCAGGATCCAGTGTAACAGTGTTGAGAGGCAGAACTTTTTAAGAGGTGGCTTGACCGTGAGGACTCTGACCCATAAGTAGATTAATGTCATCATTATGGTTCTAGGTCGGCTCCCTCTTGGTCTAGATCCTTTTATGCTTTTTTTTCCCCTTCTGTCTTCCACAGAGGTTCTCACCAGGTGCCATAGCCATGGGCTTAGATTTCCTAGCCTCCAGAACCATAAGCCAAGTAAACCTTTATTGTTTATAAATTCTCCAGCCTCTGGCATTCCATTATAGTGACACAAGGCAGATTAAGACAAACAGGTTGCTATGTTATCATTCCAGGAGCTCAGAGAAAGAGAGAGAGAGGTGGAGGAGGGAACATGTAAACATGCCCGACAGCATCAGTTTGGACAACCATTTCGGCATTCACTGGTCTCAGTGGGCAGCATGACCTGCTCCCTCCAGCTGGTGAGTGGAAGCGTCATGGAATTCATGATCACAGCTGGAGCCGAAGATCAAGTTTAAAGAGGTATGGGAGGGCTGGCTGCATGGTTGAGACTTAATAAATATTTGCCCAAAACTACTTAGGAAGAAAAGACAAGGAGCAGATTTGCCTTCCGTGCCACGTGGGGTGATAACCATGGATAAGGTCACATTCAGAAATCTCAAGCAGCCTCTCAGGAAGAGGCAGGCTTGCCGGATCCATTTAAATATTGAGAGGTGGGCTTGAGAGATGGCTTAGCCTAAGGACCCACGTTCGACTTTCCAGATCCCACGTAAGCCAGACGCACAAAGGTGAGGCAAGTGCAAGGTTGCATATGCCCACTAGGTGGTGCAAGTGTCTGGAGTTCGATGGCAGTAGCTGGAGGTCCTGGTGTGCCAATTCTCTCCCGCTCTAGTTTTCTCTCTCTCTCTAAAAAATAAAAAATAAGGGCTGGGGAGACAGCTTAGTGGTTAAGGTGTTTGCCTACAAAGCCAAAGGATCCCGGTTCAATTCTCCAGGACCCACGTAAGCCAGATGCACAAGGGGGAGAATGCATCTGGAGTTCGTTTGCAGTGGTTGGAGGCTCTGGCATGCCCATTCTCTTTCTTTATTTCCCTCTCTGTCTCTCTCTCTCCCTCCCTTTCTCTCAAATAAAATATTTAAAAAATATATATTAGAAAAAATAAAATAATAATAATAATAATAATAATAATAATAAATATATAGCTGAGTGTGGTGGTACATATGTTTAATCCCAGCACTCGGGAGGCAGAGGTAGGAGAATTGCCATGAGTTCGAGGCTACCCTGAGACTACAGAGTGAATTCCAGGTCAGTCTGGACCAGAGTGACACCCTACCTTGTAAAACCAAATAATAAATAAATAAATAAACATGTAAATAAATATCAAGAGGTTACTGCACAGAAATTAGGCATCGCTGAGGAAAACCTCTAATATACATTTGACTGGCTTTTCTTCATTTCTTTGTCCCTCAAGAAGACTCAGCCCACTTTTCCCACAGTCCTACAATAGCCAGGGAGAAAGGATTTGCTAAGATCTACACTTCCTCAGAACCACCTGGTGGATTTCCAGTGGCTGGTCACTGACTGGCCCCCTCTTGTTTCCGTCATCCTCCTCTAGGCAGGGAGTAGGGGGCAGCTGTATATTCGTCCTTCCCTCCATCAACCCACATCACTATGGCAATGTACCAGGGCCAGCCAGAGGCCATGAAACCAGTCATGATTGGAAAGGGGTCTCGAAGGGGCAAATTATTATAAAGACCTTTGCTTCGTTCTTTTTCTCTGAAAGGTTGTGAAAAAAGTTCACAAAGTGAAAATAAAATTAGATTTGAAAAATACAATGATGTTTATGACAATTCTGTTAAAAAGGACATAAAGAGGGCTGGAGAGATGGCTTAGCGGCTAAGGCGCCTGCCTGCTAAGCCTAAGAACCCAGTTCCAATCTCTAGCGGTTCTAATCTCCAGGTCCCACGTTTAGCCGCACTTGACCACAAGGGGGCGCACGCATCTGGATTTCATTCGCAGCAGCTGAGAGGCTGCTGGCGCGCCCATCTCTATCTGTCTTCCTCTCCCTCTCTGTCTTCTCTCTCTGTCTCTCTCTCCAAAAATAAATAAAAAATAATAAAAAATTTTAATAAAAGGACATAAAGAACCCAGAAAGCAGAGCAAAAAAAAAAAAAAAAGTGCAGCCTCTCAGGACGCACAATGTGGAATGACAAAGCTCTTTCTGAGTTTCCTGATTATAAGAAGAAAAATGGAACGCAGTAGAGTACTCCATAAATTTTAAGCTTTGAGTGTCTCCCATCCATTCATTTCTCCCTTCACTCATTTCTCCAGCACTGACTGGGCACCTTCAACCAGGAGCTCTCTATAGTAAACAGAGGGCACAGGAGGGTAGTTCCCAGGTAGACTGATGCTGTTTCTCTTAATTACGCATGGGAGGAGAGATCCCCAAGTCCAGACCATGCCAAGCGGTGCATGCCTGGTTTAGGATCTGAAATACACCCCCGGCTTTGCCCCAGGTTTTCAGTGTGTGGTGCCCAGCTGATGGGGCTATTTGAGAGGCCATGGGTCTTTGTGGAGGTGGGGGCTAGCTGGTGGAGGGAAGTCACTAGAACTCACTTTGGAACGACCTGGTGCCCAACCTGCAGTTAAATGCTACACGGAGAAGCGGGCAGAGGCTTCATTATCCCGCGGAATGAGTCAGTTCCCATTCTCAGGATGGCTTAGGGAAAGGAATTTCCTGGTGTTTCAAGCCCTTGGCTTGTAGCACACACACATGGGGTCCTCTGAGACACACGAGTGCGTGGGCTTCAGCTCTGGTGCTTTCTTGGCTCACCTCCCTCCAGCCTCTGCCGGAGACTGGAAATGACGCAGCGGTGTGGTCTCAACCATCACGTCTAAGGGACAGCGCCGTGGACAAGAATCTGAGGTGTTACTTGTCAGTCTTCTGTCAGAAGCATTGGCCTGTTCTGCTCCATCTTTACTAAATGGCCATGTTCCCCAGACCTTATCTGGGAGGGAGCTCCCAAAAGCCCTGAGCCAGCTCCTCCCACTCTTGCTGTTCTTCCTCTGTGTGTCACGGACACGTTGGCATATGTTATGGTTTAAGGTGAAGTGTCCCTCGCAGGCTTCTGTATTGTTGGTATTGTTTTAGAAGGTTGCAGAACCTTTGGGATTGAGGGCTGGCTAGCCAGGGTAAGTCACTGGGAATGGGTCTTGAAGGTGATCCACTTCCGGTTCCAGCACAAGCTCTGTGCTTCCTGTCCCACCAGGATGTGAGACTTGTTGCCTCCTGTGATTCCCAGCACTACACACAGAGCCATGCCCACTGCCATGCCCTCCCCACATGTGAACAATAAAGAAAAGCAAAATCCTTTCTCCTCTAAATTGCTTTTTTAAAAAAAAATTATTTATTTATTTGCAAGCAGAGATAGAGAGAGAGTCATAGAGGAGAGACAGACACAGAGAGAATGGGCATGCCAGGGCCTCTAGCCACTGCAAATAAACTCCAGATGCACGTGCCCCTTGTGCATCTGGCTTACATGGGTCCTGAGGAATCGAACCTCGCTCCTTTGGCTTCGCAGGCAAATGCCTTAACTGCTAAGCTATTTCTCCAGCCCTAACTTGCTTTTATTATGCATTTTGTCACAATGATGAGCAAGGTAACGAACAGGGGTATTTAGGATAAAGCAAACTTGGTTGACTTATGCATGGAACATTTAGCCTGAACTATCTATACAATTTTATAGGCTCCTCTGTTGATATTGTTGTATGAGTGTCTTCTGCAGTGCACCACTAAGTGTTTGCAGGGGGTTCTAGAGGATTGATGTGTGGACAGCAATGGAGAGAATATGCACAGAGCCTTCCAATAATGTGTAAGCCTATGTGGGCTTGACTGCACACCTAGAACTAATTTTCTGGATCACCTGCTTTTGTATTGCTGGGGATACAACACCTGGCAGAAAAAGGTCAGGAAGGAAAGACCTGTTTGGCTCATGGTTTCAGAGGGTTTCAGACCGTCATAGTAGAGGGGCTCAGGACATCAGCAGCATGTGTCACTGGCTGGGCTCCTCGCATCTAGGAAACCAGGAAGCAAAACCAGCTGGAGCAGAGAGCCCAGGGGGACCTTCAAAAGCGAGTTCTAGTGACTTCCCTCCACCAGCTAGCCCCCACCTCTTCAAAGTCCCATGGCATCCCAAAATAGCACCATCAGCTAGGCATGATGCACTGCATTTCAGATCCTAACCACGAGTCTCACCTAAACTTTGATTAGGGATGCTGGTGTTCCCTAATCACAAGTACATCAAGGGTTTCCGTGCCTTGATTGGGTGAGGCGGACTGTCCCAGCTAACTCAGGACAGCAAGGACCTGATCCTCAAGGTCATGCATGGTGTTTTGACCTTCTTCATCAAGCACTCATGGAGTTACCTCATGCTCCTGGCTCTCCCATCCTGAGAAACTCCCCTCACAACCCTGTGAAGATCATAGCACAGGCCACTGGTCTTCAAAAAACAAACAAAAACAAAACGGATACTTGCTATTAGGTCTGGACAGGTTCCCAAGATGGTGTCCCCATGGTCAGCAGAATGGTGACAGAAGCATGGGGAAGTGGACCACTTCAAGAGACCACCTGCTCATTGTCCCCTTCTTGTCTAACAATGTCCCAGGTCATGGTTTCCTGCCTCCTTATGTCATAAGTCATCTGGTCACTGTTCGGATGTCACGCCCTAGCTATTTTTCTAAAATAAATTCATTTATTTATTTGCAAGCAGATAGATAGAGAGAGAGAGAGAGAGAGACAGACAGAGAGGGAATGGGCACACCATGACCTCTAGCCACTGCAAACGAACTCCAGACGCATGCGCTCCTTGTGCATCTGGTCCTGGGAAATTCAGCCTGGGTCCTTTGCCTTCGCAGCCAAATGCCTTAACCACTAAGCCATCTCTCCAGCCCATGCCTTAGCTATTTTAAATGGCTAACATAAAGTTCTCCCCTAAAGGAACTTTTCTATTCAACTTAACAAACGAGTTCTTTTCCCTTCCTCTCTGTCCCCCAACTGAACAAGCCCTATATAGCCCACTCCCTGAAAACTCAGGTGGGCTGTGCTCCGCTCTTGAGAGTCAACCCTGGTAGCGTGTGCTTTGCCTGGAATAAAAGCTTTCATCTTGGCCCTCAGAATGGTTTGCGTGGTCTTGATCACTCCCGAACCTTACTTACTCTTGGATCGTTTATCTGGATAAAATGACAATGTAACTTTATCAAGACAGTCATCTGCACCTTGTCACGCCACTCCTTTTCCAGGAGTAAACGTGGGGTTACATTTTTTTTTTTTCTGCTCCATAGGAAAGTCGAGGTGAGTGGTCAGAGAACTTAGCTGGGGGCTCTCAAAGCAGTGGAAGAATTTCTTCCCATCAGACCCCGAGGGAAACCCCCGTAACTGGGCTGTGAGAGGTCTGCTGCGAAGAAGCTTTGAAGCCCCAGTCTGGGGTCAGCAACGTGATGATTAATGCCTGGGCCTGCTCCTGGGCCAGCTTTTCTTTCCCCTCCGAGATGGGGGAAGGGAGGTCAGGGCTTGAAGTCATCCCCAGTAAGCACTTCAGGAAAAGGGTTTGATTCCCTCGAAAGCTCCACTGCTCCCCTCTGCAGGTTTTTTCAGTAATCCCTCACTCTCAGGTTTCTCTTTGTCTGGAGCCAGCGCATCCCCACAGCCAGTGGAAGCTCTCAGACCTGGCCCCCTGGTCAGGCCCACTTCCAGCCTCTCCACTCCTGCTTCCCCTTTACCGCGGCCCCTGTCCCGGGCCTACTCTCAGTTCAGTTTAGAAAAATGTCAATATAATGCATCTCTCCCTGCTGCCCCTCGGTCTGATGAGGCCTGCCCTGCCATTACGACTGACAGGCTGCAGTGGGCTCAGCGCGCTTCCTGCGTGCATGGGTGGTCCTGGGGGGGATCACGGGAAGGAAGCTGACAGCTGAGAGAGGAAGGCCAGGATCACGTGGCAGGCACAGCAGAGGGAGCGGGCAGCTTGGGTTTCACTGCTGTCGTCTGTGTTCAAAGTGTAAGACAAGTGCCTTTCTGAAATCAGGGAGGTCTAGCCCCTTGGGAAGGAAAGGAGGAAACCTTGCTGCCCTCTGCCCTTCCAACTGAGCCCAACGGCCTAATGAGTTTCTCCTGTGGAATGGTCTGGAAAGGGGATCTAGAATGGGTTCCACTAACGAGTCCCCGGGGACCCTTGGCAGCTTACATCAGCCTTGGGCATTCTTCAGCAGGTATTTTATAAACTAGGACAGTGGAATCAATGGGGATCCTGGGGGGTCATCCACCTAGCGGTTTGAAACTCTATCCCGCTAAAGACACTTGAAGAAAAAAAAAAAAACACAACAAAAAAACAAGAGCATCCAGCTGCGACTTCCCTTGCTCGCCCACTAAAAACCACACAGGAACTCCAAAAAAGCATGGCAATTCTGACATGGCTTTTCTTACGTTTCCAAAATCTTAGCTGTTGGCCATCGCTTGTGACACATTGCACAACCAGCTTCGACCACAGAGCGGTGGGTTGTATCACACGAGGGAAAAAAACGAAAAACATCCTCCACTTTACTTCTGTGTAATATGGAGGGAAACTGAGGCACAGAGAGATGCCAGGCCAAGGCCGCAGTGCAAGCTCGGAGAAAAGCTGAACATAATGGTATAAGGACCCATGGGTGGAGGGGTCGCTCCCTCTGCCTTACAGTGCTCATGGCAAGATGTAAGAGGTGGAGAAATCACAGGTGGCAGAGTGGTGATTGTCCCAGGTCTCATGAGAATGGCAGGGACCATTACTTCGCAGGAGGCTGTGATGTCTGCTGCGAGTTTCGGCGCTCTTGTCTCTCTCTCTCTGAACTGTTTCCCAGGGCTGCCATCTACCAGCACAGGCACGGGCTCACATCACACCTTCTCTGATTTCCCTGGCTTTCCCTGGGAAGGAGCATAATCGGCTGGGGGGAGGGGAAAGGCAGAATGAAAAGGGGGCATGGAAGGAGGAAAAGGAGGCAGGAGAAAGAGAAAATAAGGATAATCCACTCTTGATAATCCACTCACTGGATTATCAGCCTATAAATAAATACCTGAGGGCTGACCGAAGCACTAGACCACAGTTGAGATGCTTCAACCTAGACAAGAGGAGGTGATGACAGACAAGCTGGTGGCTTCATTCACATAAAACTCCTTCCTGTGCAGGGCTGTCCAGAAAGTTCTTAGGACAGGCATGCCCAAACTCACCATGAGGGGTGTGTGTGTGTGTGTGTGTGTGTGTGTGTGTAAGATGGGGGATTGCTAGGCAAAGAATCTGCCCTGGAAATTCTTTACCAACAGGCACCTTTAATTTCAGAATCAGCTTGCCTGAAACTCGGTGGAACAAGAGGCTAAAATAGTATGGGAAAGGATACTTTTTAGAACTGGCTGTGGGTGGGTAAACACGAGGCATGAAGAATTTTCGAGCAAAAGGAACATGCAAGGTTGGGCAGGGAAGCAGTGAGAAGCTGAGGATGCTTTTGTGCAACAGAGTGATGGGACACAAGGAACGCCCCAGAAGAATGAAGAGATGGTGATGCTAAGCTGGGTTGAGGATGTAGGAGAAAACGCACCAGCTCCAGGAGGCCAAGGAGATGCACAGACCAGACGTGGTAGCCTCGAAGGGTACTCCCAAGGGAAGATATGGATGCTACAACCTACTGGATGGTGGGGGGAGCAGGTGTGAACAAGCAGTAAGCAGACATTTCTCAGCTAAAGTTGAGAAGACAAAGTAGAGCCATCTGGGGTTGGAGGACTCAGAAGAGTCTCTTGAGACCTGTATCCCCACAACGTCCTCTGAGTGCCTTTTCTGAGATGGATTCTCTTTTTAGCTCTTCTCAAGACACATCTGGGGTCGGTCGGAGATAAGCCCCCCTATATCTGGGTCCAGTAAGCTGCGTCTACAATGCAAGGATGGTTGGTGACTGGGCAAGGGGAGAAGGTGTAATTGTCTTGGCAGGGGAGATGTTATTCTAAAGAGAAATACCATGCCTCTTCCTTTGCCTGCTGGACTCCTCAAACAATGATCAAAAGTTGCTCCAGGAAACATTCCGAGAATAAGGACAAGCTGCAGTCCTGGTGCGTGGCCAGAGATGGAACATGACTCCCAGGAAGTGATTTTACAGCGCTCTGTCAACTTACTGAACCACCTTGTAGGACAGAACTGAGCTGAGACGATGATGAGTCAGCATTGAGTGGTAGCGCCCCTTCACCAGGACGCCTGGTGAGGGGATGACAAGAACTTCTTGCCTTCTTTGTAAGTTTAAGCCTCATGAAAGTATTCCAAAGACAAGTGTGGGTGTTTCCGGTCCTGGTCCCCTTTTTCTCCCTCTTCCTAATGTGGTCACGTTGAATTAATTATTCTCTGCTTTTCAATATTATTGCTTGATTTTCCAATTAGTTTTTTTTTAACTTTTTTTATTCTTTATCATTTTTTTTGAAGAGAGACACACAGAGAGAGAGAGAGAGAGAGAGAGAGAGAGATGGGATGGGCGCCAGCAGCCTTTCAGCCGCTGTGAATGAACTCCAGATGCATGCGCCCCCTTGTGGTCAAGTGCGGCATTGCACCCTTGCGTCACTTTGCATCTGGCTAAACGTGGGACCTGGAGATTGGAACCGCTTGAGATTGGAACCAGTGTTCTTAGGCTTAGGAGGCAGGCGCCTTAACCCCTAAGCCATCTCTCCAGCCCCCCATTAGTTTTTAGGGATGCTTCACCCAGCCTAGCTTGCTGGGAGTGTCAGAGCCCAGGCTTTAACCCTGACAACTCTGCTAGTGAAAGGGTGATGCTCTGCCACACATCTCTGTGGTTGCATGGAAGCTGCAAAGCCCTAGTCTCTCTGGGGCACCAGAGGCAGGGGAGTTTTCGCTTGTGACAGTGAATGCTTTCCAGCTCACTGTCCACCTTCCTGTCTCTCTTCATCACCTGATTCTGAAGCCCCCGGGGCACATGGTCACATCTGTTGGGGTTCTTAGTGCCTAGCACTGGTTCTGACACCACAGTACCGCCCCAGGGTTGGCCAGGAAAGGAGCTACACTGGCATGTAGTTGGAGTTGAAGATGAGGGTAAATCTTCAAGGTCAAGTCCCTGGTTAAAGCTGTGAGCCTTACATGCTACCATGTCCCTTTCCAAGAAGGACTGGAATCTCAAAAGGCCAGAGGGAAATGAAAACTAGAAGCGACTTTCCTTTGTAGGAAACCCTGGTGAGAACCGCAATTTCCATTGTTCTTGGGAGATGAAAAATGACGCATACAAAGAAATATCGAATTATGTCTAGGGGTAGGGGAGGCCCATGGGTCCTGGGAGGAAGAGAAGCGAGGCTTCTATTTTTCTGCCACTACAGGGAGAGGAGTCACAGAGCTATGTTCAAGAAAGACTGTGTCGGGCTGGAGAGATGGCTTAGCGGTTAAGGCGCCTGCCTCCTAAGCCTAAGAATGCTGGTTCCAATCTCCAGTGGTTCCAATCTCCAGGTCCCACGTTTAGCCAGATGCAAAGTGACGCAAGGGCGCAATGCCACATTTGACCACAAGGGGGCGCACGCATCTGGATTTTGTTTGCAGCAGCTGAGAGACAGCTGGCGCGCCCATCTCTATCTGTCTTCCTCTCCCTCTCTCTCTGTCTCCCTCCAAAAAAAGAAAGAAAGAAAGAAAGAAAGAAAGAAAGAAAGAAAGAAAGAAGAGAGACTGCGTCCCACTTCCCTCCAAGAAAGACAGAAAGAAAGAAAGAAAGAAAGAAAGAAAGGGAGAGAGACTGTGTCCCACTTCCCTCCAAGAAAGACAGAAAGAAAGAAAGAAAGAAAGAAAGAAAGAAAGAAAGAAAGAAAGGAAGGAAGGAAGGAAGGAAGGAAGGAAGAAAGACTGTGTCCCACTCTTTCTGTGTTCTGGCGACTGCTGCGGGTAGTAAGCTTGCGCCCACCACGTGTTCACATTGTCTGCAGAGCATAAGCAGAGAGGATGAACAGAGGAGAGGAAGGAAGATGAAGAACCAGAAAGTGCTTCCGGGAGCAGACGTGTTGAAAAAATAATAATAATAAAACAAAGGCTGAACAAGTTTGTACGAGCTTGTAGGCAGGTAGACAGGGGTGTACAAGCAAATGCAGACATGGTACTGTGAGCTAAGCCATCATGTACGCATGTCCTGAGGAAGGGACAGACAAAAAGCCAGCTCACAGAAGGCCCCGCATGCTATCGACTGTCTTAAGAGAAGTCTGTAGCACACACAGACAGAGGAGAAAGGACATGACCTATGTGTAGCTAGAAAAGCCATTCTAGCCGGGGCGTGATGGCGCACGCCTTTAAATCCCAACACTCGCGAGGCAGAGGTAGGAGGATCGCTGTGAGTTCAAGGCCACCCTGAGACTACATGGTGAATTCCAGGTCAGCCTGGACCAGAGTGAGACCCTACCTCGAAAAAACAAAACCAAACAAAAAAACAAAAATGGTCCATCAGCAAGTGCTTTTCTAAGAAGCACTGTCACCTCGCTGAGGCCCACACAGTCACAAAAAGCCTCCATGTTGAGTCTGTCTCCTTTACTTTGGCTCAAGGCAAAGAGGCAAGTTATCACCCTTAGCTTTTCCTCTCAAGTCATCTTGAATCCCTGGCAAGACAGACCATTCCCCATTTCCCCACATGAAGATGATTATACACGACAACAAGCCTGCTCCCTCGGAGGTGAACGGATGAACAGTTGAATGACTTATTGAACTGTCTCGCAGGACCAGGGTGGACACGGGGACGAGCCGGTCACATCTCCACGAGAACTATTTGCTATGCACACCGGTTGCCCTCTGCTTAAACCTAAAGCTTGTGTCAGTACCCCTGTATCATGTTCCCCAGTGTGGCCACATGTTCACCATTGCCCACCTCTTCCATTGGCTTAGTGGGGACAGGTGGCTGAGCCTAGTTTTGGGGCTGCCAGAGCCTGCGCTTTTGCCTTAACATTGGGGAGCGGGGGAGGGATGAAGAATATGGATGGAGCTTTGTCAGCCTAGGACCATCCCTCTGGAGCTCAGAAATTCAAGCTTAATGATGCCCTGAGATGACTCAGATGTGGCTGCAGGGCTCAGAGGCCCTGGTGGCTAAAGAATCCCCACGTGGCCCCTCAGCTGGGTGATTCATTCCTGCAGGCTTTGGTAGGCATTTCCACAGAGCGGGAGAGATGGAGGAACCCCAACCTTTCAAACTAACAACTGACTTTCACGCCAAACAAAGAGCAGGCAAAATCAGCTCCTGGAGCCCTTCCCTATCCACTAGTGTTTAACAAGACCTAAACTCACGCACGACTGAGACAAATGAGATTTCCCTGATGACAGAGGAAGTTCATCCTGAGACCCACAGCAGTGGCCTAAGGGCCTCTGCATTTGAGTCTCACTTAAGAAGCTCTGGAGCGGCTCCTGAGCTTTTGAGGGAGGAAGATGATAGCAATTACAGTTTTGGATGAGGAGAGGAACAAAAGCTGTAAGTTGTAGATAAACAAATGACAAAAAGAAGCCACTGGAGACTTCAGCCTTGTCAAGTACAGCCCTGAGGGCCAGAGAGCAAACAGCTGAGTGTTTAAAACTCAGGCTGATATCAGAAGGCAATTCTCAGATTTGTCTTGGACGCTGCTCCCAACATCCTTTAAACTTTTCTGTGCACATCTAATGCTGCCGGGAGGACAACCTCCAGAGCTCCCCGCTGCTGTCAGGGGCTGCAGGCAGTTTGTAGTTGAAAAACCTTCTAGATGCTAGAGAAATTGGATTCCTGACAGTAACAACACTGAGGGCCTGTGTCAACAAGCATCATTTTTTTGTTTAAAATATATTTTTAAAAATAATTTCATTTATTTATTTATTTAAAACTTATTTATTTATTTATTTGAGAGAAACAGACAGAGAGAGAGAGAAAAGAGTCAGGTAGAGAGAAAATGGATGTACCAGGGCCTCTAGCCACTGCAAACTAACTGCAGATGCATATGCCCCCTTGTGCATCTGGCTTACGTGGGTCCTGGGGAATCAAACCTTAAACCAGGTTCTTAGGCTTCATAGGCAAGCGCTTAACCACTAAGCCATCTCTCCAGGCCCTTATTTAGTTACTTGAGAGAGAGAGAGAGAAAGAGAGAGAGAGAGAAAGAATGGAGAGAGAAGGAGAGAATGGGCCCACCAAGGCCTCCAGCTGCTACAAAAGAACTCCAGATGCATGCGCCACCTTGTGTAACTGGCTTACGTGGGTCCTGGGGAATTAAACCTGGGTCCTCTGGCTTTTGCTAAACCATCTCTCCAGCCCAACAAGGATCTTTTTTAACAACTTTGTATTTCTCACTTATTTCTCTGAAGAATCCCTATGGGACAGAAGAGTAAAGAAGAAGAGTGAGGTCCAGAATCCCTTACACAATGACTGCCAAACGAGCATACAAGAAAAACCTGCTGTCAAAAGAAGGCTGATGGGACTGGAGGGATGGCTTAGCGGTTAAGGCATTTGCCTGCAAAGCCAAAGGACCCAGGTTCAATTCCCCAGGACCCACGTTAGCCAGATGCACAAGGGGGTGCATGCTTCTGGAGTTTGTTTACAGTGGCTGGAGGCCCTGGCATGCCCATTCTCTCTATCTCTCTTTCTCTTTCTCCCCCCTCTCTCTGTCAAGCAAATAAATAAATAATAAAGATTTTTTTTTTTTTAAAGAAGGCTGGTGTATCTCTGCCAGCTAGATTTCATAATGCTGGAAAGTGCTACGGAGTTTCTGGGGGACAATGGTCACCCACAGTGCAAGCAAAGCAGTGGATCCAGTAAGCTAAAAAAAAAAACCAACCAGCCTGGCAAAATGAATACACCGGTGCAATCGTGGCACACAGGCTACTGGGTTAATCAAGTGCTTTCTGATTAGAGATGAGGCTTGCTCAGTGGGAGGGAATTCATGCCCAGTACTGAGAACCAAGCCAGAAGCCTATGGTTTGAAAGGTCCCAGATCCTAGAGAGAAGCTTCCACAATTCTTTGGAGAAACGGAGAGGTCTTCTAAGTGCCTGTGTTCATCTCCTTTGCTCAACACTGCTCTCATTCTCGGCTAGAGAATCTGCTTTTGAATAGATAGCAGTGAATACCAGGTAGACGCTGGACCCAGCAGAGTGACACCCACACTCAAAATGAACAAAAGCCCATGCCTAGTCTGCAGCATGTCACCACAATCAGATCTGCTGGGGCCGAGGGCCCAGGACAGAGGACATGGAAGAGTAGATGTGCGTGTCGCTCTCACTGCTAGCCTGAGAACTCATCCAAGGAGATGGTGGCAGGAAGAGTCTACGCAAAAACTCATCAAAAGTCTATGGCAGGGGAGGTCATGAGCCTTAGGGGTATAAAGCCTGCTCTTGTCTGGCTAAATGTATCTTATTCCCACCAAGCTGCCCTGAAAGCACTACACTTAATGTTCATATTCACATATTAATGCTACTCTCACTTCTGGTTAGAGAAGCTTCTCTTTTCAGATGGTGATGACCACTGGGATGACCCAAAAGGCAACATAGTGCTGAGAAGAAGGGATGGAGGAATGTCCAGCACTGAAACAGCTTTATCAACCCTCCAAGGCTCAGGGCCCATTGCGGAAGAGGTGGTGGATAGAATGGAAGAGTCAAAGAAAGGGTATGAGTCCTTATAAAGCAACTGTCCAGACAGAAATTGGCCTCAATATCCATGACCTCGCAGTGCCTAGCAATATCTTCACAAGACCCTCATAATAGGAGAAAAAGATGATGACATCAAATTAAAAAAGAGACTCATGGAGAGAGGGAGGGGATATGATGGAGAGTGGAGTTCTGAAGGGGAATGGGGGGAGGGGAGGGAAACATCATGGTTTATTGTCTGTAAGTATAGAAGTTGTCAATAAAAAAATAAAATATTTACAAAAAGAAAAGCTCATCAAAGCAGAAAACCAGAGACTGCTGAGAGTGCAACCCTAAAAGATTTATAACACGCCTTCGAAGGCTCGGGGAGCGTCGTGAAAGGGAACATTGCGGAAGAGGAGGTGGAAAGAGAGTCAGAGCAACAGGCGGATAAGGTGTTCTCTGTGGCATTGTCCCCAGCACAGAAACAGACTGGTGCGTCCATGACTCGACTAGGGAAGGGCCTCAATGGGAGGGGAGAAGGGGAGAAGCTATGAGAAGACAATCAAGAGGAAACATGACCGTCAAGTAGTGTGTCCATAAAATAAAGTTCTCAATTAAAAAAAAAACAACAACCCGGGCTAGAGAGATGGCTTAGCGGTAAGAACGCTGGTTCCAATCTGCAGGTCCCACGTTTAGCCAGATGCAAAGTGACGCAAGGGTGCAATGCCCCACTTGACCACAAGGGGGCGCACGCGTCTGGAGTTTGTTCACAGCAGCTGAGACTGCTGGCAAGCCCATCTCTGTCTTCCTCTCCCTCTCTGCCTGTCTCTCTCTGTGTCTCTCTCCAAAAAAAAAACCCAACTTTTGGTCAAAAAAAAAAAAGGATGGCTGGAACTCCCTCCACACCCGCAGACCCACGAGAAGTGGCTGGAGCCACAGGCAAGAGTGCAGAGCTCCAAGGCGTCAATGTGACCTCACTCTAATACTCAAACACACATGCCTAGGTGGAGATTCAAGATGCTAAGGAGGGCTGGAGAGATGGCTTAGTGGTTAAGCGCTTGCTTGTGGAGCCTAAGGACCCTGGTTCAAGGCTCAGTTCCCCAGTACCCACGTAAGCCAGATGCACAAGGTGGCGCATGCACCTGGAGTTCGTTGGCAGTGGCTAGAGGCCCTGGCATGCCCATTCTCTCTCTCTCTCTCTGTCCCTATGCCTTTTTCTCTCTCTCTCTGTCTGTGGCTCTCAAATAAATAAATTAATAAAAATAAACAACAACAACAATGAAAAAAAGATGCTAAGAAGATATATGATACATTAAGCTATTTATAGAATTACATGCAACAGAGAATGTTCTAGAAAGCCCATGCTATGCCAAGCCCTGTCCTTCATATCCCAGCTTTGTTTGCATCATGAAACTCTTTTCTCTGATCTGATGGTGACTCTCTTGAAAGTCTACCTTTTCTTTTTTGTAAAATTCTATTTATTTATTTATTTATTTATTTATTTAAGAAGGAGAAAAAGACACATGGGGGGGGGGGAGAGGGAATGGGAGAATGAACTGCCAGGACCTCTAGCCACTGCAAACCAACTCCAGATGCATGTGCATGTGGCTTTATGTGGGACTCAAACTCAGTTCCTTAGGCTTTGCAAGCAAGCCCCTTAACCACTGAGCCATTGCTCCAGCCCTATCTTTTCTTTTTAAAAAAATTTTATTTATTTACTAGAGACAGAAAGGTAGAGAGAGAGTGTGTGAGAATGGGCACTCCAGGGCCTCTTGCCACTGCAAACAAATTCCAGGTGCATTATACAACATTTGCATCTGGCTTACGTGGGACCTGGAGAATCAAACTGGGGTCGGTAGGCTTTGCAGGCGTGTGCCTTAACCACTAAGCCATCTCTCCTGCCCCCTATCTTTTCTGAATAAACTGCCTTTGTTGCTGCTTTAACTCCATGTCCCTGCTCATTTATTTGTGCTTGGACACAAGAACCTGGAAGTCCCTGTGGGTGCCCACTGAACCCCGATATTTTCTAATCTCATTAGAAGTTGGTGTGATTGCCACTCACTCACTTTATTAGATGGGGCAGTTGGGTCTAGCTGACTTTAAACGTCTATCAAGTTCAAGGCACATATGTAGCTGGCATGTAACATGGTTTGGATTGGAAACCCTGGTTTTGACTCCAGAGCTGGTAAGACTTCTCCTATGCTGCTTAATGAAGATGGGTGGAGTTTGATCTGCAATCCCTCTTTGATGCGACCTAGAACGTCCTTCCTGTGAAGAGCACAGGCCAGACACAAAAGGACAAAAAGGACCTAAGCCAGCAAGCACTGCCCTTATTTTTACACAACATACGAACGATTGAGTAAAATTGCCATGCCTCTGAAATGAATGCAGTTCTTAACAAAACAGCAGCAAGTTTCTGTGGATCTCACTTAGAAAAAAAACCCAAGTGTGTGCCTAAAACGTCTTCCTCTTCCAGGCAAGACTTCCTTCCTATTAACAGAATTGATCGCTCAATCAGGTCTGCAGAGATGGCTTAGCGGTTAAGGCGCTTGCCTGCAAAACCTAAGGACCCATGTTCGACTCTCCAGATCCCACATAAGCCAGATGCACAAAGGTGAGGCAAATGCAAGGTTGTATGTGGTGCTCCAATCTTTCTCTCTCACGCTCTCTCTAAAATAAAATTTTAAAAAAAATGACGGCTCAATCACTATCGATGCCAAGCTCTTGTAAGAATTCCCACCCAAAGTTATCAAATCTTCCAGCTTTTTGTTGTTCTTGTTGTTAATTCTGTCTTCTGGTACTACCTAAGTCTGAACTAAGTCCTAAGTCCACGTCTGAACACATAGTGGTGCTTAACCACACAGTGGGGGCAAAGTAGAGCACTCTTCCCTGTCCTTGGCCTTTCTCAAGACCACCAAGAGAAACAGCACGGACACAGTAGTTTTCATTTTGTTGTGAAGGGGGGCAAGTAGGAGTTTGGAGAGAGAGTCTCACTATATACCACAGGCTATCCTAGAACTCAGAATCCTCCTGCCTTGGCTGCCAGAGTCCTAGGATTATGGGTGTGTACCACCATGTCTGGCTTTATATATATATATTTTTTAAATTTGAGAGAGATAAGAGAGAGAATGGGCACACCAACAGCCACTCAGCTGCTGTGAATGAATTCCAGATGCGTGCACTCCCTTGTACGCATGTGTGACATTGTGCACTTGTGTCACTTTTGCGTCTGGCTAAACGTGGGACCTGGATAATTGAATGGGCGTTCTTAGGCTTCACAGGCAGGCACCTTAACCGCTAAGCCATCTTTCTAGCCCTTTATATACTTTAATATGTGCTAAATACTCCTTTAAGTCTTCGTGGCTATTAATTCTTTAAATACTCCCTAAATCTCACCAAATAGTGTTTTTATTTTAAAAAGTTATTTATTTATTTACTTTTAAGCAGAGAGAGAAGCGAGGGCAGGGAGGGAGAATAGGCATATACGTGGGCCTCTAGCCACTGCAGGCAAGTTTTGCAGGCAAGCACCTTAACCGCTAAACCATCTCTGCAGAGCTGATTGAGTGATCAGTTCTGTTAAAAGGAAGAGTGTTGCCTGCAAATGAACTCCAGATGCATGCACCACTTGGTGTATCTGGCTTATGTGGGTCCTGGGGAATCAAACTTGGATCATTAGGATTTATAGGCAAGTGCCTTAACTGCTGAGCCATCTCTCCAGCCCCAGCTAAGTTTTTAATTTTAATTGTTTTTTATTTATTTACTTGTGTGTGTGTATGTGCATGCAAGAGTCTCTTGCAGATGGATACCAGACACACATGATACTTGTGCTTTACATGGGTGCTGG